>VRYO01002355.1:21889339-21916930 GCA_009812075.1 Sialia sialis
CACTGGTCTATGAAAACTGTTGCAACTTGAGCACCTGACAGCAAACCCAGCTGGTGTGATTCTGGTACTAATTTGTTACTTTGTTACACATGGATCCTCGCTTTTCTTTTTAAAAAAATAAAAGGTGTGGCTTATAATCAAGTGCAGCTTATAATCGTGAAATTACTGTACTAGACATTGCATGCAATAAATGATGAGGTTTAGAAATGGAAGAACATGCTGAGACCTAAACTGAACACGAACAATACCTAATATACTTATTCCTTCACATATATTCTTCATAATTACAATAGGTGATTTTAACATGGCTATAACAGTAATTTGAAGAAGGCATTGCATAAACTTGCATAGCTTTAGCTCATGAAAAATGTAAAAAAGGAGAATCTAGTCATTAAACCAAAACTTAAAAGAAGGCTTTCAGAAGGACTAATTTTCTTAAATACAGTGTCCAAATAATCAGATAAATCATCTAACCTTAAAGAAACTAACAAACAAACCAAAAAACACAACCATATTTAAAAAGTGCCTGCTGGTAGTTCTGGGTCAACGCAGCCTTCATAATCTAGAGAATATAAAATCTATGTTAGGTTTCTTTCTGAGTTTGGCAAGAATGTTAATTCTTATGTTTCTGTTCTTGTAACATGTCAAAGTTATTTATATGTGCATTGTGAAGAGTTCCTGCTTTAGGAGCTAGCTTTTGAGTGTTTTGTCAATGAAAAAGAATAAACAAACAAAACTCTTACACAAAAATCTTTATTGATTCTACTGAATTTATTATCTTCTGGAGATTAAGGCATTTAAAATACAAGGTATTAATGTTTTGAAAAACAGAAGAATCAAGAAATTACCACAGGTTGTCAAATATCACTGTATCTATGTATTTGCATACAGATATATATGTCTATTAAATTTTGAGTAATAACCTGTTTTGCATTTACATTACAGAATTCATGATAGACTGGAAATGATAATCTGAACTTCCATCTTCAGAAAGAAGACTAAAACTAAACATTTACAAATCACTTGTATATACTTGTTTGACCAATGAAGCTTAATTCAATTAATTTTTTTTAGTACATGCCATGAATGAAAATGCAGCTGTAGTACTCCCCCTGTGCATGGTTTTGACAGGCACGTGTATGTTTCAGGGGACATTTAATGGTATTTGTTATGTAATTCATATACTCAAAAAGGTTGGCACCACATTTTAAAGTGGATAATATCTTTTAAACAATTATTAGGGAAGAGCTAAAAATTGGGAATATAACTACAGTTTGAAACAGAATTGAAGCATGTAAAAGGCCAATAATGTATAAAACGAATATATTTTCCAGTTTGGTTCATGGGGAACAAATATACAGTATGGTTATATTTAAATTTGGGGTGTGGTTTTATCATAACCCCACAAAATTATTTCATTTTTCTTACTAACAGCAGTTTACTTGTCAAAGCTTTCTTATTTCTGAAAACTAACTGTCATTACACAGATAGGTGAAGGAGAAAGAGTGAAATATCAAACTGAGCTGACAGCACAGATAATCTTGGACTCACCTTTGCTGAGTACTGGAGATCTCAGGTCTATCACCAGCATTTTCCCAGAAATGCTGTTTAAAGTTCAGATGGATGATACACCATATTAAATTTTTACAGCTATATAAAACATTGACTGAAACTGTAGTCTTTCCTAATAACTTTAATATATGCTTCAGTAGATTCCTTCAAAATAAAAAATAAAAAAAATTAGAAACACAAATAAAATTTTCATTATAAAAGTATAGTCTTTTTCAATATCCACAGAATATTAGTCTGTTTAAATCGTGCACAATTAATCGAAAAATGCAGAATCAATTAATAGTGCTAACAATATCCATAGGGAAGAACTATGGACATGCCTAAACCAAGAACTATGGCTTGGTTAGAAACTAGATTAATGAGGAAACCTGCATTGAATAGTATAACATGACCTTTTGTAGGAAAGGTGCATCTTGCTCTTTGTGCTGCATACTCGTCAGGAAGCACATATGTTATTCCACCTTATGTGAGCTTTGAGGAAAGAATGTGGAAAGATGATAGCACAGTGGCTGAGTTCCTGGACTACATTTCTTCTGTAATCTTTTGCCTTGTTAAAAGAAAAGTTCTCAGTTTTACAAGGTCAGCAAATATACTCAAGTTCGGAAAAAATTCATTTTAAAATATACATCAGAAAAATATATGAAAGTTTAATATTAAATACATAGGGACCTTGTGAATATATTATGAACTTTCTCAAAATGATACACTGTGTAATTAAAAAAAATGGAATTATGTCTTTATTTGAAACTTCAACAACTCATGACAATATTTTTTATGATAACCATTTACAAAGTAATCAATTTTATCTCACACTGGGGTAAAAAAAAAATAAATTGCTGCCTTATTAAGTTGTAAAATGGGTAAGTACCCTGACTACATTTTGCCTGAAGGTTCAAATATTTGTAGAAAGTTTTGTATGTGCATTCAAATATACACCAGAACCTGTGTTTTGACATTAAATGAGCAGAATTTTTTAGTTCAGTATTTCTACTATACCAGTAAGTATTTCAGTGAAAATACGCATGCGTAGGGCAAAAAAACCCAAACCCTTTCAAATATTATTGGAATACATTTTGTATGAGCCTGCATTTCTGTTTTTGTTAGCTGAGTTGTTTTCATAAAGAAATAGTTTTCAGTTACATATATTTCCTGATCATATCGAAGTAGTATGAAAAGGGTAGGTTTCCACTGTGATTTATCTGCAATTGAATATATCTGTTGTTGGATTATACAATTGTACTTAGATTAATATGGATTTTTTTATTATTTAGTTGGACTATATATTTTTATTGAAATATTTGCCTGTGGTTCTTAATGTTTTCTTTATAACTAGCTTGGAATAGGAATATTCTGCGTTGAGTGCTGGCAATTGTGTTAAACTCGCTGATGAAGGTATTATGACACTAATTTCTTATATGTGACCCATTTTATAAGTGTATATTTTACACTAGTTTAAAGTATAGGTGCTCTAACCTAGATTTCAGAAAATAGAATTATAACATACTTATCTTCTGCAGTCTACTAGAATCCTTCAACTAAAAGTAAGTCGATTGCGGAGAATCTAATAATTTTCAAGCAATATGGTACTGTATGGTACAATTATAGAACACATATACATTAATATTAGTACTCTTAGGACATCAGATTTTCAATTTTCCATGTCAATGATCTCTTTTTTCATTAATTGGAAAAAAAACCTTACCCCTCAAAAGCAAAACCAACAAAAAAAATCACCAAAACCAATCAGCCAGACAAAAAACACTCAAAAATCCCCAAACAAAAGCACACATCCCTTTACTCCTTTAGAAGCCAGTAACATTTAAACATTCATTAAACTCTTTTTATGTATTTACTCACTGCAACTTTCAGAGAAAGAGAATAGCAATATTTGTCTAGACCAACATTTGAATAATAGGGTCTTGACACTTGAATAAGAGGTACTTGACTTGTATAAGTGCTAGCAGACTATAAAACAGATTTAGACCTTGATCTTTTATGCATTTAAGCACATACTTATAGTCCATTAATTTCATTAGTGCTACGTCTGCAAGATAACACCATAAAATTTAATTGCTCTTCATCCAGCTTTAAGAATAATACATTTTCTTCTGTCCTATGCATTCTCTAATTCTGTTAGGTTTATCCTTATGGAAAGTGATTCTTGCAGGAATTTTTCAATGTAGATTATAAAGATAATGCTACATCAAAGATTACTACCTAAAAGGTAAATAGCAGGAGTCTTTTGGTTTGTTTTTTAATTTTTTTTTGGGTGAGAAGCATTGAATTGAGATATGCTGTCTATGAACAGAGTAATAATTCAGTTATGTCCCCTCCCATGTCAGGGATATTGGACTAAATGATCTTTAGAAATCCCTTTCAACCCAAGCCTTTCTATGATTCTACCATAAATGTACAGGCTATTGGAAAAAGAAATTTTAA
Source organism: Sialia sialis (assembly GCA_009812075.1). Lineage (NCBI taxonomy): Eukaryota > Metazoa > Chordata > Aves > Passeriformes > Turdidae > Sialia > Sialia sialis. Next base: position 21,893,351 of record VRYO01002355.1, read on the forward strand.
TTTTTTTTTTGGCCAGAGAGAGAGGAAAACCAGCAAAATTTCTGGATGCAGAATCCTCATGTAAAAACTTATCAGGGTAATTAGTGACGCTGACAACAAAATACCTGTCCTGGTTAAAAAGCACTTCCTGTTCCTCATTAACCAAATTACTTTTAGGTTATGCATCATATCTCTGACATTAAAGCCACTTCCATGTTTAATTGCTTAAATAAATACATAATTAATGGCTGCTAATGGGTTTATGTATCTACATAGAAATAATGCTGTAGCAACATGGACAGCTTGTCTTATTAGGCAGAATGTAGTTAGTATATGCAATATATGTTGTTTGGTCTTTCTTTTTGTTGTTCCTTTTAAGTACATTAAATAAATTATTATGTCCTATATATATTAAAGAATTTAGCCTTTCTGGAAACTACAAGAATGCTTTAAACAACCTTAAAAAGTTCATTCTAAACACAAAGAGTTAAGTATGACCACCGCAATAAATAAACAAAACAAGCATGTTATTGAATTATTGTAAAGTATTGTCATCATGGCATACAGTATCATTTATAGTTTGATGAGCCCTGAATGTTGCAGCAATATTGACTGGAAAAAAAATATTATAGTGTTAGCACAACATTTCCTTATTTTATTTTCTTTTATATTTTATTCTGAATTTAATTTTCTCTTCCTTCTCTTAACCCTCTTTTTTAAGGAAGTGGTACTGAAAGCATAAAAAATGGGACTAAATCCTGAGTTTCTTGAATTAAGGAAGTTTTGCAATGGATTTAATGGGATTTATGCAAGGTAAAATGTGTGCCATAATTTTACCTGTTGTTATTATTTAAGATCTCTCTTTGTGTTACAGCTGGTTTAAGACAGGAGAAATATGCATATTTTCAAATTATTTTATGTGTCTAATTATCTTTTACCCTAAAAAGTTATCCTTCAGTGGTTGGGGACATTACCTGCTATCAGCCAGCCTTTTACTTCTAGAAAGAATTTAATAAGAAATTCTGGTAAATTAATTTCCATCTTTTATAAACAAATAAACCAGTCTGTTCGTTGATGAAAACCTCAGGTTTACTGAAAGCTGAGGTAAAATAAAACTAGAACTAATGTTCTAATACTGAAATATTATATATTAATGCTGAACATTAAATGAAATATTAACATTTTAGGGTGATGGGAAGCCTACAACTAAGTTAGAGAAATTAAAGTATCAGATTTAATTAGATAGAAGGTCTAAACTGAGACAAATTTCAGATACAAGAATTAGCATTCATGATTTCTTCTTCATGGTTTAGCACTTTTAGCTGTCAGCATGAGAAGAAATAATCTGGTCTGATGTCTGGTGTAAAAATAAATAAATAAAAAGTTTTTTAATGTATATTTTCTTCAAGATTAGAATTTTTGCTTGAAATAAAAATATTCCCTCAAGGTACACTATATCTGAATTTGAAGATTAACAATTGTGGAAAACATCACATTATTACTCAAATTGTTTGATTATGCTAATTTTTAATAGCATGTTTATTTTGAATGTGAATTTGTCTCACTTCCATATCCTAAAAAAATATCCTTAATCAATAAAAGAGGCCACAAACTGAACTATATAAAATTGACTGATGTCAAGTCACCCTTAAATCTCTTCTTGATATCTTGATAAATCACACAAGCAGTGTGATTTTTTCCAGAATTTGAATATTTATTGGCAGCTATTTCTGGAAACTTTGCAAGTAGTTTTTTTGGTTCTTTATGTTTTTGGATTTTTTAAGATTAATTAAAAAAAGAGAGAGACTTTTCAATACTAAGTAAAATCTATCTAAGCTATCTAATATATCTAAAACTATAATATAGTAAAATAAGATCTATCCCAGCTTCTAAAGGCAAAAATAAAGCAGAAGAAAAGGTCGTAGTAACAGAGAGAAAGCAGCGTTCCAGACTTAATAGGTCAGAGAGTTTTAACATGAAGGACTTTCAAATGATTTTGAGCAAGGGAGATGTGAGATTATGTTATTAACAGAAAAGGCTGACAGCTAGAAATTAGGAATTAAATAGATGGCTCTAGGTGAGATAACTGCTAGAACAAGTGTATGGCTGTAGTTCGATCAGAGATGGTAGCAAAGTCATTGGCCCAAGAATATCAGGGGTACCAGGTTATTTCCATAACCAATCAGATAACTAAAATCAGCAATCTCCACTAAAACTTCCATGTTATTTTGTAGTTTGTCGAAGGACTGACCAGCTATAATAGCATTTGTATTACAGCCATCCCGTGGAATTTCACTCGTGGTTTTTGATGGTCCCTCCCCCTCGCTCTGTCAAGCTGCTGTACCATGTCAGAGCCTTGCAGAGGGGAAATCATATGGGGACTAGCTGAGGTCTCTTGGTCTTTCCAGCCTGGAGAAGAAGAGACTCATTGCAGTTACAGCTTCCTCGTGAAGGGCAGGCACTGATCTCTTCTCTGTGATGACCTGTGACAGAACCTGATGGAATGGCCTGAAGTTGTGTCAGGGGATGTTTGAGTTGGGTATAAGAAAAAGATCTTCACCCAGAGGGTGACTGGGTACTGAAACAGGCTCCCCAGGGCAGTGCTCACAGCACCAGCCTGACAGAGTTCAAGCAGTGTTTGGACAATACTCCTGGGCACATGGTGGAACTCTTGGGGCTGTCCTGTGCAGGGCCAGGAATTGGACTGGATGATCCTTGTGGATCTTTCAACTGAGGATATTTTGTGGTTCTGTGTACTCCATTCATTCAGTGAGTTATAGATCTTGGGCACGACTTGGTTCATTGGACCCTGTACTTACATCTTGAAAATCTATAATAATACTGTATGGGAAATGTGCTGGAATACCCTGGATATATTCTATACCTGAATACAGTTCCCAGATATACTCAACTGGATATGCTTTAGTGGACATCAGGAAAAAGATAACAGTATTGGGATATTCTGAAGCTATTATTAGAATTTTCTTATAGTTTCTAATTTCCTGGAAGTAGTTGCACACAACCTGATCACTCACCAATAAAATTCCACTCAACACTTAGAAGATGCAGTTCTAGCACATAATGTTTTGCCAGTACTAAAACAAATTTTAAAATTTATTATGATATGACAGAACAGGGTCTCTGTTTCTCCCAGGCCTGCCTTGGTCTGAGCTGATTTTCACCTGTTTTTAGAAGTGGCTGGTGTCCAAGTGATCACTGCCACACTTCAGCTATAAGGTCTGTGAATGCCTCCTGTGTTCAAGCCTGACCAAGTGAGAAAGTGACTAGACAACAAAGAATTTTCCTTTTGGTCAGTTCTCATATGTTGAGCTGTTGTTCAACAACCAAAAAAATCTAGGAACCAGTTGGAAATTAACAGACTTGCTGTCTGCTTGGGACATAGAAAAATATACCCAAGTGGACTCTATTGTTGAGAAAGAAAACATTAACAACCTAAACATCACAGTTTTCCCACCAAAGAACTCAGGTCATTGAATACTTTTTATAATCCCTCTACTCTTTTCTTGAGAAAAATCACCAACTTTGTCATCCAGAGGAGCATTGGAAACCATAACATTAATTTTTGGGCATTGAGTATTAGTATTATTGTAACTCAACAATGCTGTGTTTTGATTGGGTTGCTAAGAGTAGGCTAATTGTAAATCTTTCCGTCAATACACGTCATATTCCTTTTGCCCATCATAAGAATGTGAGACTGATACAGTAGAAATGTTCATTTTGTGGCATATGACACAATAAAATATTTCATCAGAGATATACAGAAATAGACTTTTTCTAGGCTGAAAAAAACCAGTTCTGCAACATTTTCAATATGCTGCTTGTTTCAGTTCTTCTCATGAACCAAGTCACCCTGTGGAACTCACAGTCAGTTGATGTATCTGGCAGTGCAGCAGGTAGTGTTAGGAAATTCCATTAAAATGACTGACAATAAAAATATTATATCCAAGCTAAGGGCAGACTGCTGACATATGAGCTCAATGAATGTTAAAGCAAAAATATAGTTTATTCCTAGACTTCTAATGCTAAACCCAAAATATCATCTATGCAATTCTAATATCCCTTCTATGTCTGTGTAAATAGAAGGCTATAGACAACAAGCTGGATACAGCTGCTTTCTGTGAAAACTATTTACTTGAAAGCAGAATGCAGGAGCCACAGGGATCGTCAACCCAAATTCTAGTTTTCCAGGAATTACTACCAGTAGCAACAGGAAGAGCAAGCAGCTATCTAAAAACCTACTGGAATACAAAATGTCACCTGCAAGGTCCATGCCCACATCAAATATTTGATTTATGATCATGCTAAGCCAGCAGTGATTCTGGTAAACTGGGCATGTAACTGTACTTTGAATGACTTTCATGGATCAGCACATATAGACATGATCTCCAGGCAGAAATGTTGTCATAGTGGTTACACCAGGTGCTCTAGAAATACAGAGACTAACTTTAGCAACACAACAAAATTATGACCTTATTTTGTATTCTGTAAACTGAAGGAGATGGAGGCACTGAGGAATTAAGAAAATAACTTAGAACTCTGAGAGAAAAAAAAGTGTGAAGATAGAAAAGGTGTCTCTCAATAGAAGGAAACAACTTTCTATGAGGATATAAGATCTGCTTTGCATTGAAAGTGATTTAACAAAAAGGGTCCTAAATAGCGGGCGTGCTGGACAAAAAGAGAGACCCTACATACTTACACTGACAAAAGCAGGAGACTTCAAACGTCTCAAAATGAAAAATGTCTCAAGATAGCAAAAAGATGTCTACATCCAGTGTAGATACCATCAGAAGAAAACTTCAGCCTCAAGCAAGAAAAAGCTGATTGAATGTAAGTGATTGAGAAGTTAACCAGAATGTCATCTGTAAAAGAAAGGCATTGGGACAGGCTTGAAGAATTTGCTTTAAGAAATTACATTATGTAGAAATGATTTAAAAAAAAAAACAAAACTCCTACAAACATGAATTAGTCTCATCAGGTCCTCACTTAGAGGAAACTGTGGGAAAATCTGTATTATAATAATGAACCACTTTGCTTATGAGATGCAATGAAAATGCTATTCCATTCTTATTTCTTTTCACCCCTTTCTGTATCACAGATTCACAGAATGGTTGAGGGTAGTGAGACACTGGAACTGGTTGATTAGAGAAGCTGTGTCTGCCCCATTCATCAAAGTGCTTAAGACCAGGTTGGATGGGGCTTTCAACAAACTGGTCTAGTAGAAAGTGCCCCTGTCCAAGGCAGGGTTTTGGAACTAGATGATTTTTAAATCTACTTCCAGCTCACATCATTCTATTATTCTATGATAATATTTTCCTCAGAATACTTTACATTATAAGAATGCAAGACATTCCTTGCTTAAACACAGGTTCAAATTTTAATGAGCTGTTATTCTTTGTTATTATGCATGCAGGCAATATTCAAAATAGTTATGTGTGCCAAAGCTCTGCTCCAATTTTAGATATAAATGTACATATTGATTTATACTTAATGAAATACTAAACATAGAAAATACTATGAGAAGACTAAATTATTCAGAGTAAATTTGACAAATTTGTATAAAATAAATAATGTGTTGTAATTTACAGAAACACAGTTGAATTTAATTTATTCAGAAAATGACTGAGTAATATTTTATGAATGTTAATATTTTCTACATTGCTGGCACATGTAAATTGCAGATACTATGAACATTTTAATAATTGGTAATGGCCAATCTTTATATTGTTAAACAATCCTAGATTTAGCATTAATGAAAAGCATGGGAACAAAATAATTCCTGAGAGATATATTTTACATGAAACAGGATTCAAAGTACTCTGACATCATTAAAAAGTGCCAAGGCTATGTGTTAGGCCACATGTTGACACAGTTGTCATTTATGAAGACTTTTTACTAGAATGAGGGGGTACCAAGTGCTGAGACAGGGTCAGTAGAATGGTCAGTGAGGTGTATGTGAGTGGATGTGAATGCTCTGAATAAATGGTCTTGCTACAGCAGCGGCTGGACCTCAAGAAAGAACAAAAAAATCTCTGCTGTTAACTGAAACAGCCAACAGAGACCTTAATTTCTTCCCCCAAATCCCTAGATTTTCTTAGCCCTGTGGCATTTGTGATAAGCTTAAGAGAGGATAAAACATTTTTAACTGTTCTAAACAGACTAAAAAAGAAGTACATCTGATCTGAAATATCTGTTGTATGAAGATGTTTTACTCTGGATTAAAAGCCTGTTTCCACATATTAGCTTTGAGATAGGAACTAAATTGTGGAGAGATTAAACAGTCATATTTGTATCACTCTGGTCTACAGTGAGAACAAATCCCATTACAGAATTTACTTAAGAATTCATTCTTTTATTTATTATTTAATGCTGAGGATAAAACAGGCAAATGACTCTTTTTTAACAAGTTAATAAAAAAGAATCAATTAAAAATTAGGAATGAAACAGAGGAAAATATTCATCAAACACGACTGATGTTTGCTTAGAGTTAGAATTCTACAAAAGATTATGATAAGCATAGGAAAACAAACTGAAAATGCAGAAAGAATTCTCTTTCAGGTAGACCCTGCACTGAATAATTGGCCAACAAGATATCATTAAGTGAAGCAATATCAGGCAGAATTCCACTATTCTTGTTCTGCTGTGCATATGCGCCTTTGACCATTATTCTGATCTCAGTATGTCCTTGGCTTCACCTGCTAGATCTAGTCCATGAGTTTATTCCACAATTCTTTGACTTCTACACAGGCAAGAAGGTAAGGATTAATTGCAATGTATAGCACACAGGTAGGTCTAGAAACTTGACACCATAATGCTTAAATTATAACTTCAAACTCACAATACAGTACAAGAGAGATACAAAATAATATCTCTCTACATAAAGAACACTTCAATATCTCAGTTCAATTATCGTAACTGAGAATTCATCCATAAAACAGCTCTGTAGTCTATTGTCAATTGGCTTTCAAACTGTGATGGAAGTCCAGTGCTATGAATTTTATGGCACTCTAGTAGTTGAAATATTTGTCCAAGTAGATACTAAAGCCAGAGATGTCTCAAATGTATGTCCCCATGAACACCAACATACTGTACAGCACTCAAACAGTCATCAGTGTGTCAGTTTTAAATGTAGACATTGCTGAATATAGATGCTTGCAATTCTCTAAGTGTAGGAAAAAAGTAGGAGTCTAGGATTTTAAATGCTTCCATGGCTTGTCTGTGTACAGGTATTATTTTTTTTATGTTTACTTCAGATTTTAACTGTGAATCTGAAGTCCAACTATAAAATTCCCTGTTCCCACATCAGAGCTGTTTGAAAAAATTTGGAAATTTCATGTTAATTGATGCAATTTTGCTGACATCAATGATTCATTAATTTACTGTTTAAATTTCATGTAAATATTTGGGTTCATATGAGTACCAATTCTTAACTCTGAAAGTTTGGCTCACCAATCTCTTTCAAGTTGGCTTAGAAAATTGGGGTTTCATTCAACACAAAAGACTCTCAGACAAAGTTGTCTTTTCTCCAAGTGATCATACACTCAGATAATGTGATATGCCAGAACATTTTTTCTCATTTAGTAATTAAAAAATTGGATTTTTATATGACCACATCCTATTCAGCTAGAAAAATTATTTCTATTTTACAGAAATTTCTACCTAAACATACTGTATCAAGTAGATTGCCTACATTCTTGACATTAAACAGATGCTAAAGTGTTTTTACTGGCTCTTGCCATGAATGACTACATAAGGTACAGTCAGGGAAGAACCATTTGTTTCTTAGACACATTTTCTGAAAGATTTCTCTGAGACATGCTCTCTGCGCAGCATGATTTGAGTTTGAAAGACGATCAAACCACAAACCAAGGTATACAGCTTTTCTAACATGCCGTGCAAGCTTTCTTTAAACTCGCAATATATTAACATGCTACTGAAGGAAGATCCTTGCTGGTACCTAGCTTAGCGCCTTGTCTTGATTTGTAATGTCTTCTGAATCTCTGGCACTAAATCTGGCTTAGTGTTAAGATGCCTAGTCATTTAATGCAACCTCTTTTATGTCAGTGCACATATGCTTGGCTTCTGATGAAATATATTTTTGAATTTATATTTCTTTTCCAAGACACCTTTCACTTGAAATATTTGGCAGCTGCCTATTTCATTTGGAGGTGCAACAATTGACTCAATATTAGCATATTTATAGGAGTGAAAAGGTAGTTTTTTTACTTCCTGTGTCTTAGAGTGATATCAGCAGTCCAATCTTTTAAAAAAAATTTCATTTTTAAATCCTGATATTCAGCTGTTTAATCTGGATCCAACCCTCTCTTAGTATTCCAAGATTTACTTGAGTTCCTAAAACAAAATTGGCTCATAGGTTACATGCATTCTTATTTTATTTATTTTTTTTTCTGAAAACCCTGTGAATAAAACTTTGTAATGTTGCAGATGATGGAAGAATCTGGTCATGCTCTTATGTTTCAACAAAAATGGCATTCAGTCAAATGTTCTTGCAGAGAATGTTTAAAGGAAATTGATCAAGATAAAAAGCTTGAAAATACAGTAAAAGGAAAAAGACTAGTTCATCTGAAGTTTGCATACATAAAGAAATCTTATTCAGAGTTTACTTATTGCCCAAAGACCATTACTGTAGCAAAGTGACTATTGTCAAACAAGCCAACAACTGTTTTTATATGAAATGAAATGTTTTACTCTAAAACAGGTAAAGGCAATTAATTATATGAAAAAAAAGTAAAAAGTCATAAGTTTCAGAAAAATCCTAACTATCTAGATGTAACTCTAATTCACTTCAGATGTAAGTTGAATGTTTGAAGGAATTTGCTAGTACAGAACTCATCAATGTCAGAATATTTCCTTTGGCTATACCAGAGAGTACAGGCTAAAAGAAATAAATTATTATAAAATAGACATTGCAGAAAAGACTTCAGGAAATCTTAATTTAAAAACAAAGCTTTCCTAAGCCAAACAATTCACACTCATGAATTGTTACATAAGAGTTTGCACATTGTCATATTTTATTAATAAAACTTTATGAACCATCTGAGAAATGTTCTTTGCAAACATAAAGCAAAATAAAAAATTATTTATATGTTGGTTCATATGCTTGTGTGTAGTAAAAAGGGCAAGCATTAAAATATTATATAGGAATATAGATAGTGTAGCTATCAAGATCAAATAGAGAAACTAATTTTTTTTAATAGATGGATAAATGAATAGAAAAGCACTGTTGAAAAAAACACTCCAAAACTTCTCATCAATTTTCAATACTTTAACTCCAACTTCCCATTTCTTAATATTTTTCCTGTAAAGTCTAAATCTTATATACAGTAATTTCACACTGATAAGCCACACTATTTCACTGAAGAATCGAGCTGATCCGAGAAGTGCAGCTAATCACCAGGTGAGGCTTTTTTATGGACAGATTCTGGCGAAATGCCAGCCTGGGAGTGTGAGCCAGCCAGGCAGGAAGCTGCTGCGGAGCTGCTGCCAGGTGAGTGGCAAGCTGGAGCCATTGGCGAGCAGGCAGTGAGCCGCCGCTAGCTTTGCGTGGCCAGCCCAGCTTTGCCACGTTCGTGCGAGTGAGCGCCGCTGCCTCCCTTTGCGCAGGCGAGCGAGTGCCACTGCCGCTGCCTCCCTTTTTGCGGGTGAGTGAGCCGCTGCCGCTGCCTTCGTGGGGCGGGAGTGCTGCGGTCCGCAGCACGGAGAAGGAGCCTGGGGCTGCATTTAAAGGCTTCGTCGGTCTGTGAAAACTGTTTGCAAATTAAGCACCTGACACTAAACCCCGCGCTCACACGATTCTGTTACTAACTCATTACTTTGTCGCACATAAATCCTGGCTTTAAAAAAAAACAACAAATGCGGCTTATTACCCGGTGCGACATACATGGGCGAATTCCGTGGTCTTCCTGGCTACCTGAAGTGCGGCTTGTAACCAGGTGCGGCTTATGAGTGTGAAATTGCTCTAATTCAGTTACATGTATTGTACCTGCATATTCCTCATGCCTTTTAGATTATCTATCACTAAATAAAAAGGGCGGAAAAAAAATATATTGAGAAAATTAAGCCTTATTTCAAACTTGCCTCTAAGAAGAAAAAAGAAACTTTGATAAAATCTTCATACTGAGCCTAGTTTAGCTACAGAAATGCCTCAATAGACACTTTTCTGCAGTTACAGCTACTTTAAAAAACTTATTTTTCATAAATCTTTGTGATGCTCAGATGGTGGATTTTTTCATATCCTTAAAAAAATTTAGGACCAGGAAAAGTTACTGAGATTTGGCTCTCATTAAATCTAGACTTTATACAACACTTAGCTATGGAAAAACGGATATTTTCTTAAGTCTCACACTGTGACAGACATTTTGAAGATAATAACAAAGACTCCCTATCAAAACTGAAACATGTGGAAGACAACTGGTAAAAATACTGACTATTAATAAATAAAGGTAAAATTATCTGCACAGACAGCATAAATTAATTGTAGTTACTTTCCTTGCCTTAAAAATTCCTCAGTCTGCAAAGAAATATGCCACAATTTTTGCCTATATATCAAGTTTATTACTTGTTAAAAGTTTGGGTGGTGATTACAGGTAATAAATTAAAGTGTTAGTGGAGTCTTCACCTGGTTGCATGTGAGATTAGAGCTTCAGTGGCTCCATCAGCACTTGGACTGTTGGCACTCTTTCCTTAGTCTGTCCTCAGCATCCTTGAGAGATCCTTGCCACAGAACAGCCTGTGTCTGGATGCTCACAGTTTGGGCTGCTCCCAGACAACACCCAGTCCCAAATTTCCAGTATTTTCTTCTAATGTTAACACTTCCGCATTTCAATTAGCAGCGTTTTTCAGTCAGTTTCAGAAAATATCAGTCTGGGTAATAGTTGGCCACAGTCCAAACCAGTATTAATTTTCAGCAATATTGTTCCACCACTGTAAGGCACTATATTCAAAATCTTATCATCTTAACTGACATTAAGGCAGACAGAAGGGCTAATGACATGGAACTGGCTAAGTAGTGTGTGGATGAACTCAAAGTTGCGTAAGTTTTAAACCCAGAAAAGAGGAGTGGGAAATGTCAGATGCACAAGATTTACTTTTGTGCTTGAAGTAAGATACCTCCTTCATTCTGCACATTCTGCTTTCACCTCCCAGTCTGAGTTCACCTTGGCTGTTCTCTGCATGGCTTTGTCCTCAGTACTATGAGAGAATGTGATGCCAAAGTGGCAGACCCACAGTCAACCATTTATTATGGAACAAATCATTACTCAAATAATTATTTTTTCTGCCAATATGCATCCTATTTTTTATTATAAACATATGCAAGCAAGATAGACATTTTAGAACAATTGGAATTACATGTATACAACTGACTGATTAATTGCATGACCAATGAAAAGAGGTGAAGATATCAGTTATCATATTTAGCTTTTATTTATGCAAAAAAAGAAGGAAATTTCATTTCTTCTTTTTCTTTTTTTTTTTTTTTTAATACTTCTGGGAAAAAAATTTAAAGAAACAAAGAAGCTAAGGAGAAGGAGGTAATGGAGCTTCTGTATTACCCAGCAAGAAACATGTACAGACATGATAGAGGCAAAGTTATTGTATAGAGATAAGATATCTCAGAATCACCTTTTGGTTGTCTAAATATTTTAGAATTCCATGATCATGGTATGAATTCTAATAGTGGGAGATTGAACTGATGCTATTTCATCAGAGAAAGAAGGTGTTGTAGAAGTTTTATATTTGGTTTTATGCTCAGAAATTTTTTTATGGACAAAGGAGGAAGAAAGAAGATATACAGACAAGATTTTAATTAGTATTCTTGAAAACTTAATGATTTAATTTTAGAATTACTATTAGTCAAGATGCAGCTGATACAGGAAAAAAAAAGAAATAAAAACAAAACAAAGGAAAGAACACCACTCTTACAGACAAAATATATTAACAATAGTAATAATGTCATGGCTAAAATTGTTATATATATCCTATAAAATAACTCTGCCTTTATCTAGTGCTATGGTCAACCTTCCCCAGCCCCTCAGGGGTCAAGAAAAACAAGGCTCACCACCAGGCACATCAAGACAAGTGCAAGCAGAACAAGCCTGGCAAATCTTCATCCTCAGGCCTTGCAGTCTCAATACACCACCTGTGGCCTGGAACAAGCAGTGGCAATATTCATAAATAAATGAAATACAATATACACAAAATAAATACAACATGCTTGGGAACAGAATGGCAGTTTTCAAACATGCATGTGCAAGATTAACTGTTCACCTTCTTAAGCATATTTTCCCTGCTGTGGTTCTTATCAAGAACAGAATGCAAACCCTCTCCCGCTCCCTTCTTTTAAGGAATAAATAGTTTGGGAAAAAAATTAAAATGAGAACCAGAAACACTCAGCACAAGAGTGCCTAAACAATATTATATATCACTGAGGATTGTATATTTTTTTGCCTTCTGATTCAGTAGCAGCTCTTACCAAATCTCCAATAATTCTGAGTGTTTGGTTTTGTTTTTTTTCAATTAAAGAAGTCAAGTGTTTTGCAGCTTCTAATTTTTGTAATTAATACATCAATATGAAATTCAACAGAAGATCAAACATATTCTTGCCAAGAAACTAACAACAGTCTATTTTGTGTTGTATATGATTCAGAGAACTACACCATATTTTGAATTCCCTAAAAAATTATATTTATAATGTTTGTTTTAAAAACTGAACATTTCTTGCTGGGATATTTTTCTATGGTTACCTACATTTTCACATTATCTCAGCTTCAGATGGGAAATAACCCTGAACAAGACTTGAAAATCATTTCTAGTTTTCTCCTAAGTCCAGGCTCACTGAAGATATTGCATTTTTGTTAACTCCAATCAGCTTTGGAAAAACACTGCTGCTTCCCAAATCATTCCTTCAGATATACTTTTAAAAAGAAGGTGTGGGGAAACCACAAAATTACGAAAAAAACCAAAACCCATCAACCAATAATTTCTTAGTTTCTCAGAAAATACAAGATCAGAATTCTCTGACAATTACCAAAGAGATTAAATATTTTAGAGATCACTTTTACTTTTTAGTCTGCCCAGAAGACCAATTGACTGCTTTTTCATTTTAACCTGCCCCATGATTATTTTTCTTATTTATTTCCAAATGAAAATGCAACAATTTGAAGAAAACAACATTTCCATTCTCTGCATCTTCTTCAGAAGCACTGATAAGATTCAATGCGGAATGAATATTTTAGGTAGATTTTGTAAGCTCTGGCATACATTTCCATTAGAGCAGCTGTTGAATTTTAATCTACTGATTAAAAAAATGTAGGAGATTGCAGAAGAAAATTGTCAGTAATATTTCTACCTCATGCTTGACTAAAATTTTTTGTAGGAATCATCCTCAAATATAAAGCAGACCTTAAAAAAGAAACTTACAACAAAGCTTCAATTAACATAATAATGAAACAAAAGCACTTGCAAGAGTTTTGCCTGAGCATTGATGTCTGTAGAAGTTTTCTTGACAAAGATAAATGAAATGGCTGGATATTTCTTTCTATTGTTTTATTTATTTAACTTCATTATGGGTGCTCTGAAAAGTCTGATATTTCATGTTCCTTAGCAGTAGAAGGGAGTTAAGTGAGAAAAACAACAACCCTTCGACATCAAAAAAGTTTTACTCATTGCAAAATATAAAATATGACCCTACTTAACATTGAAATTGCATTCTAAGAGTATTCTTTTTTTCTCTCAGTAAGCGTCAAAGTTTTAATTTTTAATAGAGAATTAAAATACAATATTTTCTTTTTAGTTATTTATTATCACTGTTGATTGATATGATGCTATTTTCTCAAAGATATAATGAAATTAGTAGAATTCAACTCATCTTACAGTTTTGTAAGTAATTTTTATAATTTTCAATTGAAGTTAAGGAAATAATGTCCCTGAATCTTTGTTTCAAGACAGCATACTGCATATTTCCTGAGAGTTGCAGAGAGTGATCAAAGAGTGAAAATTTAAATAAATTCAATGGTAGTCCTAACAGAGTTCATACCAAACTGCAATGAAGAAGAAAACAAACCTTTGGCTGAACAGCATCATGTCAGTTGAACCATAGCAGAGAGTGCCATGTGTGTGTTCATTTCTTGAACACTCCCTGGGATGGGTACAGCCTGTTCCAATGCCATTACAATTTCAGTAAATAAATTTTTCTTGATTTCAGACTTGAATCTCTCCTGGTGCAGGTAAAGGCCATTTCCTCTTGTCCAGTTGCTGTGCAGCCTTGCACCAAAACTAGCCTTTCCACCTTTAAATCTCTTAAAGGATTTGAAAAACAAACACAAAGCATGTTAAGATGTGGTTTTAAATAAAAATTTAAGACTCAATGTTTTTCCTTCTACTTAAATATCAATATAACTTTTTTGTCTTTATGCAAGCTCTTCACACCTGCCTCTCTTTTTCATGTCTTTGGTTAACTGCAACTTGTCAGCCTCAGTTTTTTCTCTGTTCTTTTGCTACCTGGTTTAAAGAGGAAGAATACCTAAGTGGCAGCTTGTTTTACATTAATATGCATATCCTAATGACTGCAAATGTTGATCTTGTGCATGATCATGTGAAGAAGTAGGTGGACTTTGCTGGTTATAGTTATTTTTGCTAAAAACAAGACATTGAAATATTTCAGCAATGCACGCTTAAAGCGTAAACCTACAGTCACAAGAATTTAATGTACTGCAAATCAGTTTCCTACAGTAAATTTAAGTCAGACATTGTTCCTTTTCTTAATGATATCTTACAAACACGGCATTTGCATAATATTATTTTTTTTTTCTGGACTAAACTTTGAATATATTGGTCAGAAAATAAACTAATTTACAAAGGTGTTTTGTAAACCATAGATTTGTGTTCACTCTCACGTAGAAATCAATACTGTATATAAAATCTTTCAATATACTCTCTTTTAATTACAGGGCTTTTATACCAATTATTTGATTTAGCAATTTTACTTTTATATTTGAAATAAAAATAAACTTTACCATTTTTGGGAAACCAGTGATAATAATAATAATAATATTTTTTATTAGAAAGAAAGGAAATATCAATCAATCCCAAATGGCTTTATTCTGATATTCATAACAAACCATCCTCAGTCACAAGGCTACAGCTTTAAAACAATTCAAAGATTTATGAAATAATCAATCTTCACTTGAATAAATTTAATCGAGGCTTACATCCAGTCAAGAGGGGGAGAAGTAAAATAAGGGAATAAACTCTGTGGAGGAAGAAAAATCTTACTCAAGCAAGTGATAATTCTATCTATTACATATTGAGAAACTCAGTCTGTATTATCTTTTGTGAAGTGTTTTCTACAGCCTTTTAGGGAACTGAGCCTTTGGAGATGAGGTTGAAGCTGTGAGTTGGACAGCCATTCTGTGATGAAGGCTGCATGGAACTCGTTTCTATGCTTCCTTTCTTCAATACTAATGGGCTTCTCACTGCTAAACTGTGACACATGAACACCTACTCCTGAATATTTTAGAATTGTCCTAAGCATCTGAGGGAAAATGCTTTCAATTATTTTTCACAGATTTTCTGAAAGAAGTATCATATACCTGGGACACTCTCTGGTTTGGAAGGTTAAATTGTTTTTGGAGACACTAGGCATTTAAACAGTGAAGCATATTGATTTTACTTTGCTCCTGATTTTTCTCTGTCCTTTTCTGAACATTTATATTCTTGTAATATTTTCCAGGTTTGGTAATTTTAATTATGTGCTTTTAAGAATTTAAATATTTATGTAATCTGATGGCAGATGTTGTACGTGATAGGAACTGCTTCAAACATATGAATCACTACTGCTTATTGTATGGTCATCCACTTGCTTCCAGAAAAGCTCTATGTTAAAATCTTTCAAAAATAGTACTTGTTTTTATGTCTCAAAATGTCTTCATGCTTTGACCTAAATTGTTTTAAGATATAATCTTGTTATTTTTTCTGTCTCTCATCATAGAGGTTTAAATTGTTGATTATGAATAGAGAATTATTTTAAGAATCTAAAAGAAGAAAAGCCTGGACATGAGTTTTTTTCCATTTTGTCACTTCTTTCATATGTCCCTGAACACACTCTAAACAGGATAAAAAGAGTTTTATGGAACATATCAACATATGGTGATGTTTCTCTTGTACCTTGACTTAGCCTAATATATGGTAAATATGATTGTGGGTTTTTTCCCTAAAATATCTTAGATATTCCTTTTCCTATTTGTATTTTTACCTTTTTGCATGAGTAAGAATACTGGTGCATAATCTGTAACTAAGAAAATGGTTTATTACAGACAAGGTTCCATGTAGGACACATTACCTTTTGTTAAACATGAGTGCCAGGAGGATCGTGGATCTTGGAATAATCTCTTTGTGTAACTGATTGCTGAGTAAGAGTAGAATGGCATGCAATTTCACCTGACTTATGGAAATGCAAAACACCTCAAAGTTAAAAACTTTGCATTATATATGTTTGTTCATCATCATAGGACTGGAGCAGTTCTTGTATTTCATAAATGTTATTCCCAGTACCATGTTTAGAATAAAGCATGGGTTTGGAAATTACAACAACTAAAAATCTCAGCAGTTTTATATGTTTACACATTTTTATCAATTATTCCAAGATACTAATTGGATATTATTCTAATATTGTAATAGAGTTTGAATGAGCTACTCATAAATTATCCACTACATTGATCAAACATATTTGCCCTTTCATAGCAGTGATAGTATTTTGCATCTTATTTACATATGTACATGAAAATGCCAATCACTATACATGTTTGTTACACAAACTCAATCTTCTCATAAATGTGCATATTTATGTTTTCAAATTTGCTATGAGAAAAGTCTTACATACTTTCTTAATAGATTTCACATCTTGCACTTTCTTTAGGGCAATTAATCTGATTCAAATACTTCTGGTTTTGTGGTTCTTCTTTGGAGGGGATATATTGAATCAAAGATTTTCTATGATTTTGGCATGTAGATGACCAGTTTGGAGTGACCAGTCCATAAAGTAGTACAGAACAACATTTCTAAACATCAGTAACCTGTATGTAGCCATATTTAGTTTACATTTTGGTTTGGTTTGGTTTTGTTCCAGCAGGCTGTAAAGCAGGGTTGAGTTTAATGAACTTTTTGCTTTAGTGCTGATTGTGTTACCAGCACCAAAAGCCCTAATTTTTGGGGAAGTGGTCAATGGCACTGGCATTTTATTTGCAGGCATTCATTAAGGTCAAATTCTTATAAAATTATATAATTGTATAGTTGTATAAGAACTGGGTGAGATTTGCCATGAGCTGATACAAAATACTAAAACTATGTGCTAAATGAATATATATAGTTACAAAATATCATCTGTTCTCCCCAATACTGCATGGAATCACAGGAAATGAGGAAATGTAGTATTTTGTGTTGAAGCGCTAACTGCACATTGCTGTTGACTTCTTTAATGCTGTGTCTGAGAAGTAACTGAAATGTCATATTCACTGATATCTAACTAAATATATCATCTATGGAACATAAATAATTACACATATCTATTTTCCAATCTATTTTAAAATATGCTAATCTTTTTTTGGTTTTGTAGTTTACTTTGCTAATTCAGAGATATTAAAGTGCCTAAGGTAAAATCTTAAATAGCTGTTATCATATCTGGAATTCAGTTCAGGTCTGTCAGATCAAAGGCCGCAAGTCAGTTTAGATTTTCCGTTACCCTTTGTTTTTTCATTTCTGGTTCCTTTTTAAAACTTTCCATATTTTTGCCTCAACTATTTTTAGGTTTTTTTACTTGTAAAACACATATGAGAAGCTGGTTACTGCAATACATGTAGATGGAGATGTTTATTTTTACTCTTTGACTATTTAGATAAGCGCAGCCACATTGCAATTCCCTTCTCCTTTTGTTCTGATAGAGCTAATGATGATACACTTCTAAAAGTCTAGAACTAGAGAATGTGAAAACAACAGTGAAACATGTTACAATACATAGGGAATATGGTAGAGATATCATTACCATTTTTAAATACTCAGAACTTCAGATTATTAGGTTTTCATATTTATTCACAATTAGTGACTTCTGGCCATTAAAAAATATTTTCAGACACAGATATTCTATACAAGTTAAAAGGCATTATGTTTTTTCCTACAAATAGGATTCATACATTTTTAGATATCTCACTAGGGAATTGGTGGAAATTTTAATAACAATGAAAGGAAAATAAATAAGTTATCAAGAATTCATTTAGAAATGTCTGTGGTTGCTGCAAGTTACATGATAAAATTTTGCATATACTGATGCTGTTCACTTTATAATATAACACTTTAATTAACCCACTGCAAAGTTTTAAACCAATCAGATAAGTAAGCCCTATACAATAGTTTTAACATCTGAGGTGTAGAGAGCCAATGCTTGAGATTTGTCATGATACCTCTAAAAAATTTAACCCTTTGTTGCTGTTATATCTAAGAATTTAATATATAAAATTGTGTTTCTTTTTATATTAACATGGAAGGTGATCATAGCTATTTCCCAGAAAATATCTATCATTTCTTCTTAAATTCAGTCTTGGATCAAGATGCCACATCCATTCTTCAGTGCCAGTTACTGAAATAGAGTTCTTGCACTTAAAGAAAGAGAGGCCATGTCTACCAGTTTTGGACAGCCAAAGAAGCTTTGAGATTTGGTAGCATATAAAAAAAGATCATATTTTTCCCTTAGCTATCTTAAATCAGTTAAATAGTATGTGAGTAGAGGTAATTTTTGGCTTTTAATAGTGAAGATTATTTTTAAAAGCTTAAAGAAAGAAGCTGCTCTCAGTTTTATCTAATTCTCACTAGCCCAGGAAAATGCACTTGGTAATAAATAGGTAGCTGAGGAAGTCCCATTGTGTAGGGAAAGCAAAGCTCCCTTTCTAAAATTTTTGGAAATAATTTTCACTCACAAAATTATTAGAATATGTAAAGCAAACTATATTTCAAAGCTTCCAGCTAGAGAAATGAACACTCTTTCTTTATTACTGTTTGATGTCAGTTCTTATTAGTTCTAAACATAATGAACAGTGATTTAGTGTTTGGTGTGTTTATCCAGATTATGCTGTTATCTCTGTTTGGTGCTTTGCTTAAGTGTAAAGATTGTGTGGTGTTTCAGATGCCAGTAGGGGCTAAATGCCATTCTTGGAAAGATATGCTTTTGAACTGGCAAGAAGACCATAATTGGCACTGAGAGAAAGTAGTTTTTATGTCAAGGTTGTCAAACCTATTTTGCTGCTAGCTCTTGGCTTGAATTCTACTTAATGCCAGATGGTATTGTTTTTTAAATGTTCTTGAATAGAGCAGATCATTAATTCCCCCTGGATTTTCTCAGACACCTTATATGATGAATTTTCCTGCCCACATGCCTCTGCAGTCTGTGGTAGTCTATGTTATTTCTTCCTTTTTATTGGGTAGAAATCATTATTCATTGACTTTTTTTTTTTTTGAGGTGAATGTTGCGTTTTTCAGCACACAATTATTTGTAGGCATAGTTGGCATTCTTGTAACAACCAAAAGCGCACCTAATTGCCTTGATTGTTCCTAAAAGTCAGCTAGAAATGACATTTACTGATACAAAATACTCTTGGTTTTGTGAATAGGCAGTTATCTTGCAGAGTGAGAGAGCTGGCACACACTGGTGGTTGTTCTCAAGTCACTTCAACCCACTCGAGACTGATTCTCCAATGTTCCACATATTGTACATTTCCACACTGTGTGCTTGATAGCAGATTGCACCAGCAAATTCTCAGGTTTAGGGCCTGTGAAAGGAGATCTTTGCTAGAAATGGTAGAAATCAGTAGCAATGATTCTTTAGCCAAGAAAGCATGCAGTTCATCATAACAAGAGGGCCCCGTGGGGTTGACAAGGTAGGCGCTGAATTACTTGACACTGCTAGAGAAGTTTTTAATGATTAAAAGCTGCCTTCTATTTTCCACTAAAAATTTGTGAAGTAGTAATGGAAATTACTCTGTCTTCTTGTGGGGGAACCAATCAAAGAAACTCTTTAATTGAACCTAGTTAAAATAATATATTTGGCCTCAATGTATCTTAATTTCTAGTCCAGTTTCTGTTAAGGGTGTTATATTTTATTAAACTTAAGGAAAGCAAAGGTTCCAGGTACAAAATTAGAACAGTGAGTTTGTGTGGACATCATTTTCTGGCTTTTGAATTACGGTTTCTGTTATATCTCATTATTTCTCCTTGAAATCACAAAAACTATACCAAAGATACTTGTCAACAGTCTTGAGAGCATGGTGACTTGACAACAGATGTTTATTAGAAGTTTTCATTAAGGGAGATTTAGTGGAAAGAATCTGAACATTTTGTGAAAGACATAATGATCTTGTAGAATTTTGGGGTTTGTTTATTTTAGGATGAAAATAATTTAAGCATTAAATAAATTATTAAATATATTTAAATAAATTAATAAATATATATATATAAATTAAATAATTTAAGCAGCACCTTAGAGTTTGGCTAGAGTTTACCCCAAGAAGGCAGAATCTGTGAATAGCTCAGAATACCTCTAAAAGTATGCTCTGGCTGTCACACACTCAGTAAACAGATTTTCTTTTTTTTTTAAATTTTTTTTTTTAGAGAGAGAGAGAGAGTTAGAGAGCAGATTTTCCTTCATTCAATTTTCTCCTTCAAATTCTTGTGTCAGGTAGGCAGTCACAGCCTTCAGAAAGATTTTTCTCAGTTTTTCTTCAGAAATAAAACTATGATTTGTTTCTTCCTCTAAAATTAACCTTTCTGAGCTGTACATAAGCTTAAAATTTTAAATACAGCATCATGTCTGTGACAAGGTCAATGAATATTGTAAAGTAAAATGTTAAAACTTTGTCACTTTGAAGTGTATGGTGCAGAAGGGAAAAAGCCCCATTCTGCTCTGAAGCATGGGAGGTATCAGTTTTGGAGTGTTGCCATATTGAGTTCCACTACGTTGGTTCCAATTTAGGAGACAGATAAATTCCTCTCATTTTTTCAACCTCTCAGCATCTGTATTGATTACCTCACACAAAATTGACACAATTTCATTTGTGCTTTTACAGACGGGTTTTAGTTTGGTCATATCCTTAAAGTCACAGAGAAACCTCCAAGGTTCTTTTCAATATAGTTTCATAACAAAGGACACTGATATTTTAGTTTCAAATATCATGGTATTTTGACGGCAACTGTAAGGAAATCATACCTGTGGGTATTTTGCTACTATCTAGCTAAGTTTATTATTTCACTATTCCATTTCATCCCATCCCATTTGTGCTTGGTATACCAGAGAGAATCCTATTGTTTACAGTGAATATAAATTTAGCATCTATTATTCCTGGAGGAATTATTTGATTATTTATTAAATTCTTTATGGATGCCATTAGAACTTAAACAAAAGAGTATTCATTTGCTACTACTAAGTGAGGACTGCATTTACAAGCAAATATCTTTTGATTTCTTACTGTAGAATCATCTTGCATTTGAATTATATTAATTAAAAACAATAAATCTGAAGCCCCTGAAGGAGTTAGAAAAGTTTTCTTTGATGAAAAAAAACCCCAAAAACCCTTTACCAAAGCAGAAGCAGAATATTAATACATTTAAATTGTAAATGAAAAATCATATTAGAGTGTTTCTTGTGGATGTCCATTTCAATCACTCTAATAACATAAGCGGCTGGAATATCAACTGTCATACCAGCATTTCCAGCTTCTCAGTCATGAGCTCTTTTGCATGCAGATACACAGAATCTCTCACACAAATTTGCCCTAGAATTTCCAAAGTTGCAAGCCTTATTTGCTCTTTCATTAGACTATAGTTTAGAAAATGTTGTTCTTGATTTCTCTTTATCATACAAAAGCATAACGATCCAAAAAGAGTAGACGGTTTTGCCATAATAAATTTCTTTTTATCTCAGTCAAGTAAAAAGTACTTTGAAATAAGAAAAAAATGGATTTTTAAATTACTGTCATAAATTTAGAATGTTTCTAAGATTTGTTATTCATGATAACAGTTTTTGTACTCTAGAGTATCAACCCAAAATATTACCACTGTTCATAAAAGCTTCAACTTGGGTCTTGTTTGATGTCCTAGCAATGCAGCTGAGGGGATGATGGAAATGGCAGGGTTGCTGCTGAAAAACACTCTTTAACTGTCTGGGAAGTAAAAAGGCACAAAATGTGTGGTTTACTATTGACTTCTGGCAAGTAACTCATTATATCCTTTTAGGCAGCTGGAGCTGATTCTTTGCCTTCCCCTGTCACTGTGTGCGCACCATTACTTGCTCATCTTTATCATTAACCCTAAGCTTCATCTTTTAAGATCGCTGATCCAGAGCAATAGCCCATAATTATGTTCCCAAGCTTTGCATTGAAATGTAAAGGTAACATAACACCTACTTTCTTTTGAAACTTTCATTGAAATAACTGTATCTAGCAAAACTGACTGTTAAGACAACGTGTAAGTTACTGCTGCTGTAGATGTACAAGAATGTGAAGAACGAGGGAAAAATTTTAAGAAAGAGAAATTAAACTAAGCATTGAGATAGATTCCATTAAGACTTGAGATCACCAATGATTTTAAATAGTTGCAGTTCGCTTATCTTCACACCTTAATTATATATTATTTCATACAAACCTGGAAAGTCATTCCCTTTTTCATACACTTGAAATATATTTGGGTTTTATTAATTCTGCTGTAGGAAAACATATTATTCTGGTAGGAATCCAGTCTTTACTCTACTAATACTGGCCAACGGGCTAACTTAGAAGAAGTATATTTACTCTGGTATAAAAAATATCAAACTTCTTAAATTATATAAGTATTATTTTTAATTTTAATACTTCATGTGAGACGTGTTAAACAGATTTAATAAACCAATCATTCGGAATAATACTTTCATATTCTAATGTTGCTGATTAATGATATAGAACATCAAAAAGATTTGGAAATGCATCACTTTAATGTATTCTTGTAATGGAAGCCCTTATTCACTAGAATTATTTTTGTAGCATGTCTTGTTCTTTCAATAGCTGTCATTTAAACATGAAAGGTCCTTGTACTGCATTGCCTTAGGATATGGTTTTCTAAATAAATGATATCTAGTGCAACATGGTGAAGCATTGGGCCAATGGGGGGTAAAATGCTTATGGAATACTGCCAAATTAAAATGGCAGCAGTTAAATCATCATTAGTACAGGATAAATTTAAAATACAATACAAATGTTCATTATTTAAAAATTAAATTTGAAATTCAGAATTTTGGCTATTTTTTTTTTGTCTAGTTAAATGTTTTTCAGAAGCCTTCTGTACCCCTTTTTTAGCAGAACTGAAGTTATTCCACACCCACTGCTGCAAGGTTAAGCTTTGTGTGCTGGTTTTGGCTGGGGCAATAAATTCTATTCACAGTGTCTATGTTTTGGATCCCTTGTTTTGTTTTGCTTGTGTGTGTGGCATTTGTTTTTCCTTTTAAGCTGTCTATATCATAGCCCAGGAGTTTGCCAGCTCTCTCATACTCAA
>VRYO01002355.1:21918781-21933406 GCA_009812075.1 Sialia sialis
TGAAATTACTGTAGTTTTCCTCCCACATGCTAAGTCATCTTGGTCTATCTAGTAATAACTACTAGCAATTAAATACTAAGAAAACCTGTATTTATTTAATTAATATTTTTTCTAGATTTATTTATATTTAGAAAGAGTAGTACTAATGCTAGTTAGGTGATACACGGTTATAGACTTAAAAGAAAAATTAGACAATTTATCTGAAGAAAAATACACGAGGAAAAATTTTTTCAATCTTTTGTAAGATTTGTAGGCAACTTTGTGATGCCTGGGAACATATTTCAGTGTCTTCTGAAAAAAGCCTCAAAAAAGCAAACCAACAATCCCAACCCCCAATATTTCAGAGAGAGATATCAGCTTGCTTTATTTTTGCAGGGAATAATAATACATGGAAAACTAAGATATTTAAAGACATACTGGGCGCAAAGGTGAAAATCAAATTTGAGGAGTTAGCATCTCAATTGCCACTTCTTTAATAAGAGAAGACTGCATTCTAGGCCAGTTGAAAAGAAGTAATGGAAAAAAAGTACAGAGAATTCAGAGACTACAGAGAGTCCATCATAACTGTATGTCTTCTCACAGCCAAGTACAGTAATTTCACGATTATAAGCCACACCCTTTTCACTGAAGAATCCAGCCTACCCCGGTAGTGTGGCTAATCATCAGGTGCGGCTTATCTATGGACAAATCCCAGTGAAATGCCAACCCAGAAGTGAGAGCCAGCCAGGGAGGGTGCCTGGGGCTGCCTTTAAAGGCTTAGTTGGTCTATGAAAACTGTTGCAACTTGAGCAGCTGACACCAAACCCAGTTGGCAGCGATTCTGTTACTAATTTGTTACTTTGTTACACATGGATCCTCGTTTAAAAAAAAAAAGTGTGGCTTATATTCAGGTGTGGCTTATAATTGTGAAATTACTGTACTTGTGCTGGAATTCTACCATGTGAATGAACTGCAGCTTAATACCCCAACAGCAATGTGTCACCTATGCCCTTTGTCTTTTTCAGTGGTATGAAGCAATCATGCCTTAAACACATCAATGGCTTAAATAGTTGTTATAATTTTTGTTTTTAAAGTACAGCCACTGAAGTGCAATCACACTGCACTGATTCAATTTAGCATGTTCTTTCTCTTACCTTGATTTTAGACATTTTAAGAAGTCCTGGACAATTTAAAAGTGCTCCCAATCCTGAGCGAGTTGTACACTGTGCCATAATACATGTTTTGATTGGTTGATTTTAGAGACAGTTACAATACTTAAAATATCTAATGAAACAGTAACTATTACCACAGATATTTCTGTGCTTCTCACTTTGCAAATACTTTTTATTTTCTTGCAACAATGATTTCTTAGTCAGTATAAGTAAAGTGAACACAGGATAGAATATTTTGTAGATATTTTCATGAAGACAAATATGCTGCTTTATAACCTGTTCTCAGGGCAAAGTAGCTGAAAAAATTACCCCGAAAAGCATTTAATAATAATAATTAGTATTAATAATAATAAAATAACATTTTATAGCAATATATCACATATAAAATGTGTATTCTGTAATTATTATAACTGCTGATTACATTCTCTTTCTCAAAAAAGTACACCTCAGCATATGTGTTGCATTATTTACTAATTACAGTGTAAAGAGCAGATACTTTCACACCTGTCAGGACCTAAGATGGGTAGATTATGATTATAATTATAAACTACAGTATTTGCAAAGATGTTTAAATCTTTCACTATATATATATATATATATATATATATATATATGTATGTATGTATATATATATTTACTATCCTTAATTTCATATCAGGCTATAAATTAAACTTTTTTTTTTTTTTTTTGGGAACACATGTTGCAATTTAATAGAAACATATAGTGCAACATGAAATAGAAAAGGACAGAGTACTGTGTTGAATCAAGGTCAGTTTCCAGGAGGATCCACAAATACTTTCTATTTCAAAACCAAATTTAATTTCCTAACTGCAGCTGTTTTATTTCTAGAGCTGTTCATAAACTGCTTGCAGGATTTTACTTCATTCTTACTTATATTCTTTACATTCTTCACTTTAGAGACAGAAGAACTGTGAACTTTTGTTAATGTCTCTCCCTGAAGACTTCTTCACTAGGAGAGGACAGCAATTTGTAGCTTAAAAATTTCAGAAGATACAGTCAGAATAGAAGAGGGAGCAGTGATAGCTGGAGGGTAGCCAACAGGGAAAAGGGAAGGAAGTATGCAATTTCATTAAATATCATATACAGATAGACATGGCTGGACAGAAAAAGATAATACAAGCACAAAGGTATCCATTACTAAAAAAAATATTGAATTGCTTATATTGTTTTTTCCCTATACATCTTTCTTTGCAACCTCTCACTCAGATTCCATTTCTATTGCTATATTCTCTGCTGCTATGTCACACTCATATTTTTCATTACTTTGCCCTTCTGTTTTTTACCTCTCATGTATTCTGAACTCATTAACTTCATCATTTTAGCTGAGCTTTCAACAGATTTTTTTTTTTTACTCTCAGAATTATCCCAGAATCTAATACCACTCTACTCCACATCTTGTTATCAAACCTCGTTACATCGTGTCATGCAAAAGGTCTGTATTCAATTTGCTTTCTGAAATTCTAGATGTTGGATGTTGGAGACATTGAAATTGAATAGCTCTGAACTCCAGCTTTTAATTTGGAACTTTTTTTCTGTGTTATCTTATCTATGTGATCTTTGGTTGTTGCTGTGAAAAATGGACTATTTATCATATGCAAAAATCTGAACAGCAGAAATTAAACATGTACCTCATATAAAAGAGGGGATGTCAGTAGAAGACACAAAGCTGAGAGTCAGCCAACACTGCTCCCTTGCAAGAGAAAGGCTGGGGCTTTCCTGGGCTGCATTAGGAGTGTGCCAGTAGGTCATGGAAAGTGATGCCTCCCTTTCTGCTCAATGAGACACATCTGAAGTGCTGTGTCTAGCTCTTTACTTTCCAGTACAAGAGAGATACAGAGGTACTGGAGAGATTTCAACAAGGGGCCCCAAAGATGTCCAAGCACAGTATATTTGATTGGAACTCATGTGCTTACTTCTTAATGGCAAACGCGGATTCTCCTGTTATTTCTTCTGCATACATTGTATCTACATGTGGTGATTGGAACTAATTATCCTAAAAACGAAGTCATCATTTCAAGATGAGGGAGGAGTCCAGATGCAGGATAAAGGCCAATGTCACAAAGAAGACGTGTTGCTTAACAGCAGTTTGTAGTGTTAGCATTGAAAACACAAAGTTTTGCAATTCCTTAGGACAAGAGTATGGGCATGTAGTCTGTTTCAAGGTCTCTGTTTTCATATTCATTTTGTGTATTAATGGATTAGGATCCTACTCTCTGAGAAATCTTTTCTCCCATGACCCATAGTTCATGGCTTTCATATTCCTCAGAAAATGGAGATCACAAGAATCATAATATTTTTATAGCCACCAACTTTCCTCAGAATTGTAAAACCAATCATTTGCTCTGCAGGTGGCAGCAATAAGGACTGAGCTATTTAGAGGATTGGGCCATTCAAGGAATCATTTGCCAAGGAGTTTTGGACAGACTGAACATCTTGGGAAAAATGTTCACATGAAAAATTTTGATACTGATGAATTTTTTTGGGAAAGATAATTTCAGAAAATTTTCAACTAATTTAAATTATTTTAGGAACTAGGACTATGTCTTCAGTATTCATAAGGTTTTTGTAGTTTGGGTGGAATCTAAGACATGAGCTTGGCTCCAAAAGAGACCAAGAAATCAAATTCAAGCCAACAAAAAATTTTTCAAATATATTTCATATTGGAATGGAGTACAGCAAATGAAAATAATAATTATTACTCTATTCACAAGCAAAAATCTGATATCAGTTACATATAACACAAGAGAATGTAATAGATATATATCATATATAGATAATATCTCTTTATTATGAGATTTTTCAATTAATTTAAAACCACTGTGGAAGTGTGAAAGATGCTAATAAAAATATTATTTGTGTAACTTATTAAAGATTGTTTTTCCCCAGACATCACGTCATAATACCAAAGGTCTCATCACAGCCTCAATACTGAACAGGAACATCAGAATTAACAAGCTTACTGTGCACTAGTACAAGCTGTGCTATTACAAATCCAACATATAGATAGGTTTAATTGACTGCCAGGTGCCCATCAAGCCCATTTGTGACTCCCTGTCCTCAAGAGAACATGGAGAGAAAATATGACAAAAGGCTCATGAATTAAGATAAAGAGTGGGAGATCACTTATATAATACCATTATGGGCAAAACAGATTCCGAGAAATCAAAGAAAATTAATTTCCTTTATTGTTAATTAACGGTAGTGTAGGATATGGGGGGAAATAAAAACAAAACTAAAAACATCTTGCACCCTACATCTCCTCCTTTCCAGGCTCAACTTCATTCCCAACTCATCTACACTCCCTCTCCAAGCAGTGTTGGGGATGGGGTGTGGGGACTGCAGTTAGATAATTAAAATTTGTCCATACCACTCCTTCTTCCGCATGCTCTTCCCTTGCATCACAGGGGAAGTGTGGTCCCTTTTAAAATATATTATTGCAGAGGTGCCACCAGTGTCACTGATGGGCTCAGCACTGGCCAGCAGAAGGTCTGACCAGGAACTGGCTCTGTGTGACTTGGGGGCAGCTCCTGCTTTCTCCAATCACAAGCCATCCGTGCAGCCCCTGCCATCAAAATTTTGACTCGTAAACCCAATACATCTTCTTACTCAGGACAGAACCTAGCATAGTGTTTTCATCTATAACAAAAGCTCATAGGTACTGCTGGAAGATTTGAGCTGGACTATTGCTATTTTCTCTATTTCCAATATTCCCGGCTAGCTAATTAAAAATAGGAATATGCTGTGCTATGGATAAGCGAACAGAGGGTGGCCCTTTCCCTGTTGGCTTGGATCCAAGATTTTATTCGTGAGGGAACAAAGGGAAAAAGAGGAAGAGACACATGGTGTTCAGGTTTATACAGCTTTCCAGAGGGAAGTGGGGCGTGGGGGTCGAGAGTCTGTAACAGGACCCTGTCTTCCTGTTGGTCAGATCTCTGACCGGAAGGCAAACATGTTGGGTTCAGGGGAATGCAACAATATGGTATTGTTATTATTTTCACTGGAAGCAAGCCGGATAAGACATGTTTGTTACCTTTACTTTTATCTTACCCAGAAATATCTGCAAATTGTTGGTGAGAGGTGAATGAATGGAAGATTTTTATTGGGTAAATAAACTATATATGTTGCATTCGTATGTAGAGGATTTTTTTTTTTTTTTACAAATATAAATGATGTTTGCTTCTGGTTCTAACTTTTCTGAATTTTTGATTACAAGTAGAAATTATCTAAGTTCAGCATTAAGAACACTCTTAACTGTAGTTTAAATATTTCTGTGAAGATAAATAGTACCTGGAAGATGTCCAGATATAAAGCAGTAGATGGTAATTCTCTTACTTATAATTGAAGGTATCTAAGTTATAAAGGGGAAAAATGTTTGCAAACATATCTTGATTTTTTATAAAGAATTTTGCTCTCTCTGCACACTCTAACATCATACTTGCCATATGTGAAAAATTCGAGAATAGAAAGCTGTTTCTTTTGCCAGATTTATTTGTAAAACAAGACTCTCGAGTTTGGTAGTCTCTATATGCCAGACAACTAGATATCTTTTTTTTTTTTCTTTTTTTAACTTTGTATAGAGCACAGTGAATAGCTATAATGAGAGGGGGGGAAAATTGTCTTTTACTTGAAGGCTGGGACCACAACTTCTGTAGCTGAAATTTTCCAAATGGATTTTCAAAATAAGTTTTACTCTTTTTTATTATATGTGTAAGAGGTAGTACCTTGGTATATTTTTACTTGCAGCCAGTAATTAGTATATCAGTAAAAATGAAAATAATAAATGACTTGTGATAAGTCAGGCTGGATTCTATCAATAGAATTGATTCTATCAGTAGCTTGGGAATATTTGAAGAATAATTTCCATAAATAAGATATGTTGGTTTGGATTTTTCTTGGTTATGTAAATATCTATTTTCTTTTTTCCTTATTTTCTTTCTTTCTAATAGCGTATGCATTTTATTTCAAGGAGTAACTATGTAACTTACAAGGAATTTACACAATTTGATACTAAATAAATTAAGAATATATTAGCAATAATTTATAATTATTAATCATTATGAAAATATTCTATTATTTTAATAATAACTAATAAATTAGTGAATTCATTTTTTCTGAGGTTTTTAAAATAGTATTTCTAAAATACACTCATTTTGTGCTTATTTACATTTCAGGCATTTAAGTACTCTGATACTTGACAAAGATTTACACTTGTTAAACTTATTTTCTTAACAATAAGTCTCTTACCCTGTGTGATCTTTCTAAAATTGTTTGAAAGAGTTTTATGATGTGATTAAAGGCAACAAAATTGTCTGTAGCTTACAGCTTTTAGAATTTTAATAAACTGGTCTTTGGCCAATGGCCAAAAGTGGCCATATAGGAGTATTAAGGGTGAATCAGTCTAGCTGACCAATCCCTGGGTCTCCAGTTCACAAATTCTCAGTTTGTGTGATGCTGTCAACTCTGCCCAGCTGTGGTGGTGATTGGCTTCTTCTAGCCTCTGGATTCCTACTGCAGACGGATCCCCTGAGATGCCAGGCAAGGAATTCAGCTCCTTAACTTCCTCTGTCCCCATAGCAGCCATCCCAAAACACAACAATGCTTTGCATGGGCGAGCAAGCCACCGCCGCCACTGAGCAGGCGGGGGCCATGGCAGCCAGCACTGGGCCGAGAGTGCTGGTGCTGGCAGCACGGGGCGGGCGCCTAGGGCTGCGTTTAAAGGCTTCACTGGTCTATGAAAACTGTTTGCAACTTGAGCACCGGACACCAAACCCTGCACTGGTGCGATTCTGTTACTAACTCGTTACTTTGTCGCACATGGTCCTCGCTTTAAAAAAAAAAAAAAAAAGTGTGGCTTATATTCGGGTGCGGCTTATATATGGACGAATCCCGTGGTCTACCCAGCTACCCGGATGTGCGGTTTATAATCAGGTGCGGTTTATAATTGTGAAACTACTGTAAGTACTCATGATGATTATGAATGCAAAGAATGTTTGATTTTGTTTTGCTTTTGCAATGAAAAATTGTATATTTCTTGATTAAAACTCTCTTTTCTCCTTCTCAGACCAGGTCAGAATGTATATCTACTTTAATTTCTGTTTTTCAGAATAATTGTTGATAAAAGATGCAGTTTCACTTAAAACAATTTCTCTGGGCTTTGTTTGTTGTATAAATTGCACTTAGATGAGGGAGACACTTAGGTTTTTTGAGAAAATATAATTTGAATGTATGTGATAAAATTATTTATGTTATCGTTTTCATTATGTGCATGTCAGTGCTTTACAGATCAGAACACTGGAGTAGTAACATTTTCTCTTAGGTTCTACAAATTGGTACAAAAGAATTGCAAAGTTGAGAATTATGCTTAGACCATTTTGCATTGTGTTTAATAATACATGGTAATAATGTTCTTCAATATGCATAGATTGCAGTAAGCATAAATTTTGCACTGCAGCTAGTGACACTTCATGATATTTTTTATATTCATAAGCAAAATATTTCTTCAAGATATTATATATCAACAATTTCAAACATAAAGAAGTTATTTGCACACAGCAGATAAGAGGTTATTGCAAACAGGCATCTAAATATACTACCCCATATCCCATTTTCTTGTTACCAAAGATGTTACACATCTAACTGTGCAAATCCATGAGGAGCAAATGTATGAACTTCTACACTTCCAAAATACATTTTTCTGAGGAGGGGAAGACATGATTTGGCATTATCCTCCTATTCAAAATGGAAATAAAATCTATCATTCTTTTTTTTCCCCTCCTTCAGGCATATTTAACAGGTTATTAAGCCCAAATTATATATTTTTAAAAACCATCCTCATTTTAATTGCTTTTGTTACCAAATAAGCTACAATATCTTGAGAAGTTTATTAATCTGAGTAATGATAGTCCAGATTTACTTGGTGAACAGAAACATTATGTTACATTGCTGAGGTTTCAGTGGAGAAGTGAGAAAGGATAAATGCTGCAAAATTTAATGGAAAATTTAAATGTAAGTTTATAATCTCATACTATTTAAGTGCATAGAAAGGAGTATTCAGCAGTAACCCTAAAAATTAAGTGTAATTTAAAATATATTGATGAAATTTTCTACTTTCAGAAGGTTTTGAAACAGGAAACTACTGCTGCCATTCCTGGGCTCGTTAAGCTGATAAAATTTTCTATCATAGCTTTAGATACATTGCCTTCATTATGCTTCAAATGCAATATTTTATAGCACCATATATGAATATACATTTATGGACTGGTGTGGTGAAAATGGTGGAATCTATAGTTGATATAGATTACAAAACTAGATTTCTATCCAAGGGTGAAAATTCATCCTTTATGCCCATAGAGACTCAAAATGAAATTTGAATTTTTTCAAATCTCATAATTTTTTCTATCCTGCTACAAAATCTGGAAACACTTTTGAAGTGTAAGAATGTTATTTTGGATTAAAAAACAAGGTCTCATTGGCTTAAGTTGTGATTTTGTAACATCTGTTTAAAAATTATATCAACACTTTCATCTTTTAAAGTATTTTAAGTTTTTCATTCTTTCTAAATTTCCATCAGGACTCAGTTTAGTCATCGATGAAGAGGAAGTGAACACCTGGATTTGTTTATGGAAAATTTATTTCAGAGTAACACATTTTATTTATAATGGAGGAAGAGTTTCTGTGTGGTCCCCTAAAAGGGGGAGAAAAGGAATCTAAGTTTGTAATCATATATATAAACCAATTTAAGAAGAATTTTACAAACATGCATGGGAATTAATTTGATTTTATTATAATGAACATGCTTCTTGATGAGAGCAAAAATTGTATATTTGTGTTTTGCACAGCTGTACCTGAAGCCTTTTCCTGACTATGCCTAAGACTTTTGGCCTTTAGTCTGCAGTAAAAATATGATTGTAAGTGATTATTACAAACTTAGTGTTAGAGACAATATTCTCTATTCCTGTTAAAATAGTGTTGTGGGGAGCAAGAATAAATTTAGAGGAAATGTTTGTTGGAAAAGAAGAGAACACATAGGCAATGGCCAGATAAGGAGACTTTTGTGACACTGTATCTAGGCCATAGCCCCAGACCTACCTTTTTATTCAAAAATATTTAATACAAATCAGGAAGATTATTTGAAGAACCATAATCGGAAAAAATCCTCCAGGTTCAACATCTCAAGCAGCTCACTGCATTGTTTTTTTTGGCTTTGTTTTCCTTTCCCCTTTTTGGTTAGCAAGTCTTGATTATTTTCTATGCAATCATGTAGCTTTGATAGTGAAGAAAGCAAAGAAAAAGAAGGGCTAGATGAGAAAAATGGGATAATTAAAAAAAGAAATTTCTGGACTGTTAAAAAAAGTCTACTTTAAACATCAGATGCTGAGAACAACTTTATATTTGTCTTTCTGCCTGACTGTTTGCTAACAATTTTCTAATCACTAGAAAATCATTTGCTAGCAACTGAAACATTACACAGAAATTTTAAAAGAGAAAAGATAACAATCTCTCTCTATAAGAGGTATTATTATTATTAGCCTGTGGGTAATTTTGGGACAATTTTCCACTATTTCCAGAGATGTTGGGAAGTTTTAGAACTGATTTTCTCTCAAAACCAAAACTGTCTCTAACCATCCTTCTAGATTACTCAAAACTACTAGACAGCACTTTCAGGTATGTCCCGTACAGGTTACACAAGACTCCTTTCTGAAGGACTCATTCTACTTGCCTTCTTGCCCAAATCTGATAGCCCTTCATCTGACTGACTTTCAGTGACACCTAGAATTTGCCTACATGGACACAAGGAGTCAGAACTGAACTTAAGCACCAAATTTGACCTTGAAAGTTGCATAGTTACAGGTGTGATTTTTTTATGAGGCTTTGTGCAAGGCTTTTCTGTTGGATTACTTACCCACAGAAGCCCTGTGTTCTCAACAACTGTCTGTTCCTTAAATCCTACAGCTAGTTTCCTGTTTCCACTTGCCCTCTTAAATGGCATTGCAGAACTACAGAAGCAAGTAAGGCTATTTAAAACTCCAAATAATCCTTGGTTCCCAATATTTTCCTCAGATCATTGAACTATAATAATATCCTGGCTTTTTTTTTTCTTTATATAAGCAAAAGCAAAATGGGGGAATTAATAAAATCTATTCAAAATGTGAACTTAATCTGCAATTTTAAACATCTTGAAGGAATCTGCTTCTTATAGATCTGAATTATTAGGTTATTACTGAAAAAGGATTCATACAATTAATAAAACACAACTTACTCTAGCTAGAAATAATACCCCAATAAACAAGACTTTTGCCATTGCTGGTAAAAGGGATTGCCTTGGCCTGCACTTCTTTTAATCTGTTTAAACAGTTGGCTGGTGGCAAACCAAGCACTGCTTCTGCTGTTTCTGCTGAAACCTTGTCAGTGCCACCCATGACTCACCAAAGTTGTCCTTAAACATTATTTTGTATTGTGTCTTGGGATGCTATTATGTAATTGCAACTTGTAGCTGGGAAAAATGCAAAGTAGGCAGACTATGATCTGAGAAGATACAAAACCATTAAAAATGGTTTCCAGTCCTGGAGAGGTAGAAAACTTCACCATGAATATCACTCTTCTCTGCAGATGCTTCCTGTAGTCCGCTTATTCCCCATCCCCGATGGGGAGACTGCTACCACTGATGTTAGGACCCAAAACCACACTGGCATGAGAGAATAATGCCAAGAGAAAGGGTTAAATGGCAAAAAATTTTTTGCTTGACAGCCATAAATGTGTTATTTATGCAGCTCCTCTTTTACACCGGATGCTGAGTGCAAATATTACCTTAGCTGGACTAGAGATAAACATGAAATGTCTCCTAACGTTTTAATTGAGCTGAAAATTGTAATTAAATTTATATATTTTCTTCTATCCACATTAATATTCTGCATATGTATTTGTATGTGTCATTGTAATATTTATCTGTCTCGTCTTTCTTTAGGAATCTGCTATTGTCTACCTTTAAATATGGTGTTAGGGACTCAAGCTCTTCCCTATTGTTCTGCCTCTAACACACCCCTCATCCATCATCATTTTTAATGTGTTTCATCCGCTTTCACAAATCCTTCCATGGCAGGTGTTCATAAATCTGTTTGCTCCCAGGATATATTCTTACCCCCTAAGCTTATTAACTTATAGTCCCTATTTCCTAAACTTACGAGCTAACAGATTTTCCTTCCCTCCCAGAAATCCATTTGCTTGAGCAATACATATGCTTTTTTCTCCTGTGCAGAGGTAGAAATTCCCTGTTTCAGACAGATAATCTCCTAAATGTCTCTCAGGAAGCAACAAAGAAGGAAAGCAAACCAGTTTATTTCCACAGTTGTGGATAGCACGAATGGGGAATAATTATGAAGCAGTACTTGAAATTACTTGAAATGTAAGTTACTTGATTAGCTGGGTTTGGAATATAGTAGAGAAAACATATAATATTTCAAAATTATCCAATCCTATCCTTAAAAACAAAGTGCAATTCCTCTTACCTATGTAAAATCTGCCCACAGTTTTTTTTATAGGATTTATGTACCAGGGAAGGAAGAAGTAGTGTTCTTAATCTATGTTCTTTGTAAGTAAACCAGTGATAGCAAGGGTGGCTCAAACAATATCTTGGAGAACACTTTCAGATTTTCTGAAGTGAAATTTTTCTAACTACAATTTTCTTCCCAAAAGTGTGATTTTTACAATGTTTTTCAAGGAATAAGAAGAAAATAAGAATGTTAGTTCTCTAACTGGGGGAAAGGGGGACAAGAAAAAAACAAAAGGAACAGAAGTTAGCTTGAGATGGTCCAAGGAGCTAGGAATCTGTATTCAGGTAGCATCATATGCTCATGATTATTCTACTAGATCTTGGTTTGGGGAATAACCGAACAGCAGCTATACCTTGCAATACATAGAACGCTTGCAACATTTTTGAGCACCTGAAAGGATATTTGAATAAAAAGAAATACATAAGAAAATACAAAGCTAAAATTGAATAATCAATCTACTCCCTCCATCAATGGGATTTGTGTGTGGTGTGTTCTTTAATCTCCTTTACCTTACACTGTCACTGAAAGAGAGATCTTTCTGCACATATTTTTAATATAAAGAACAATGATACTACAGGAGGACGAATGGAAGAGAAGCAGCAGTGATTTGTATTGCAGTATGCCATCTCTGTGTGCTATGAAGCAAGTTATTTTAGTTTCTTACTTGTTTCAGAATGTAGGCCTATTAGATACTAAAAATGGTAAGATTACACTTTAAAAAATCATTCATTATATGGTATGAAGTCTTGGAAGGGAGTCTAGGAAGAAATAAGTGTACATTCCAATTTAAATGAAGTACTGTATTGCGATACTTAAAAGAAAAAACACAGACAAATCTAGTTTTAATGAGCCCTTATACTATATAAGGAGAAGAAAGCAGACATATATTCTTTAAATGAGCTGTTAAACCAATGAAAAACAGCAAAGAAAAGACAGAATCGTTGCCTAAAATGATCTCTGAAAGAGGTGAAAGCATAAGGCATGGAAAGAAGTTCAATCTTGCTAACTTTTTTACTGTTTTCTTTTCCAAAATTCAAGTGTTTGTTACAGATCCATGGCACTGCTGTGGGTGATAAATAATATTAAAATTCATACAGTTATCTTTTACACCTATTATTATTCATTTGTTTTACAAAGAAAACCAGAAGATACAATTAAGCATTTGGCCTTAATGGAGATGGAAACTGTATTGTATGCTGACAGGTAGCAGACAAAAGGGAAAATGTGAGGAAGTAATGGAAAGCAAAATAAAAGTGAAGTAATTTTGAGTGGAATGCAATTGTACATGCAACATAAATTTAATTCAATTAAAGGAATTCAAGATTTTAACACCTATTATATCTGACTTGCAGCAGGATCCAAAACAACCATCAGTTTCCTTCTCCACCTAAAATGTTTGGGTTATATTCCAATTTTTCATTTTAATATTATAAAAACTGTATTACCATGAATATATGGATGATTATTTCAAAGTGAGATAAATTAGCTCTGATTTCAAAGCCAAAAAGGTTAGATGTATTTTTCTGTCATTAGATTTCTTTTCTTCTAAAACTTCAGTAATAGTAAAATCAGTCGAATTCTGTGAAGCATTTTGATTTCACCAGAATTTCATTTACCAGAATAAAATGTGTCTGACAGAATTTTTCAATGCACTTCTGTGAACGCATATTTTCTAGAAGCATTATTTTGAAAGAGTCAAAGAAAGAGTTTGGCACTTCGCCATAACTAGCCTGCTTTAAAAAAGCTCATCTTCTAATAGATGAATAAAAGAAAAAATAGAAATCAGTTAAGCTTCCTCACAGAAGAGCACCAAATTATGGACAGTCAGCAGTAAAAAAGGTATAAAGGATCTGTGAATATAAAATGCAACATCCATAACAAGGTCAGAAATAACCCAGAGTTAAATTTAAGAGGAAAACAATTCCCCAGGCTTGTATTAAAAGCAAAAAATACTATCTTTCTGCATAGCTAGTAGCAGTGATCTACATTTATAGGGTAAGTCTGAAGTATTCTAATCAGAGATATATCAGTTTCTGACCTTGAAACAAAGTATCTGAATGAGTCAAACAAATAAAAATGAGGTTAAATGAAGACAGGTAACTAAAATGGTTTATTTTAGCAAAGCTAGTAATTCTAGCTAGTAATTCTGCATGCAGGAGTCATAATTTTCCCAGCCTGGAATTTTTTGCCTATCCTGTAACCAAACTCCTAATCTGAAGTATTTTTGGTCCCTCATTTTGGAAGAGGTAAAATATTTATTTTCATGCATAGCTATGGATTTTGGAACCTGCTCTTAATGAAACTTCCCAGTTTGACCATTCACAGGACTCAGGCAGTCACACTCCCAGTGCCAGAGACTTCCACTCCAAAGCACCTTCACAGCAGGCAGCTCCAATGAGGCAGTGAGTGCCTCTCTTGCATCCCTACACACTTCACTCCCATGGACGCAGATCACACTTCCTCCCTGTTCGACCCCCGTTTTCCTTTGGCACAATCTTATAAACCTCATTCATAAAGCAATTTATTCTCAGCACAGTAACACAGGGATGGCTCAAGCGGGTGCCACCAAGGAGGGGCCCTGGCTGGGCCACAGCTTCCCGTGCCCTTTGTTATGTAAAGGGTCAGCAGCTCAAAACCTCTTCCCTTGGGATCCCAGCACCCAGAGCCCTGTTTGCAGCAGGAATGCTGGGTGTATTCCTCAGCACCTGTTTCCATCCCAGCTCACAAATAATAAGGTTATCTGCAGGTTCAGAAAAACTAAACTAATTGGTGTACAAATCCATTTGCTGACAATAAAAAGATCAAGTATAGGAAATAACTTGCAAAGAACTTTGATCCAACATCTGGAGGATTCCATGGAGAATGGTCTGCAGAAGAAGGCTGGATTTACAGTAATTTCACGA
>VRYO01002355.1:21934406-21963877 GCA_009812075.1 Sialia sialis
GGCAAATGTTTAGGTTTAAAAATCTGCTTTTCTCTGTGGCCAAGCTGTGGTTTCAGAGCTTCTCATATCTGACATGAGAGTTTAAGTATAGTGTGACAGCAGAGATTCTTCTGCTGGCCCAATCACTCCCTTGGAAAAACTTTTTTTGCATAAACAAAATACAGCACTCAGTCTCAGCTGATACATAGACTACCAAATAAGAACACATTTGCTTAAATATTCCTGTTGTGGTGCAACTTTTGGATTTTAATTAGTCACTGTCTCTCTTCTTTTGTGGCATTTCCAGAAGATTCTGGTATCCAAGGCACTTGACAGTTAAAACAAGTGGTTTTCTCCCATGACCTAGGCTGCCTGGCTGGTTCCAGTAGAAATCCTGTGGCACGAATAATTTGTGCACAATGACAGTTTTTAAGTCCTGGCTGGAGGCAAGCTGAAGACAGAAGTCTTCTCACTTGCTCCAGTGGGAACTGGATCATGTTTTTGATCTGCACAAAACTACAGTTAATTTTTAAGGTAAGTTTTTTAAAGTTATATATATTTTCTAAAAAATTCAAAAAGCCATAGCCACTGTAAGGGGCAAGAATTGAAGGTTAAAGTCTTACATATTCTCATTTTTGTTATTTAAATATAATCTTATTCAAAATCTAGGAGCCTTATTTATTCAGCTTTTTAACTTTTCTCACCTTACACATTCATATTTCTAAATGCATACTATTCTATAAAGACCATCATCTAGCAACTAACAGAATTTTCTCTTATTCTGCCTTAGCACTTTAACAATGACATATTTTCATTGCAGGTATATATTTCTGATTGAGAAAAATAGTATTTGCCACTTGATGCAAAAAAGTGAATAACATAAAACAGATATCTTTATGTATAGAGTATCTTGATTATGAGTTATAGACATAATATTTGTAATTTTGAAATAAAACAATGATTGATAATGGCTATATTGAGGATTTAACTTCTGTGTTTCAGTCAGTGAAATGCTGTCATTTGCATGTGAAAATTCCTCAAGACAAATTTCTTTGTAACTCATATCAAGAAACACATTTCAGTGGCATATTCCATGATCTTCACTTTTTGAAAAAACTTGTGGTGCATGAGGGTGCATGGAGTGCATGAGGTGCATGAATAATTTTTTGCACATTTGGGAAGGAGTTTAAGTAATTGCAATCTCACGTAAGTTACTATGATTCTATTGATTCTAGGTATTTCTTATACTTGCATATAGTGTTTGAAACCTTTAGAACACTTACAATATTTATTTTTGAGGAACTGTGAGATAGAGAAGTGCTACTGATCTAATTTTAAGAATGAGAAGAGCAAGACAAAGGTGACGTTGTGTGGAATATGAAAGTTATGTACAGTAATTTCACACTCATAAGCCTCACCTGGTTATAAGAAGCACTTCTGGGTAGCCGGGAAGACAATGGAATTTGTCCATAAATAAGCCGCACTTTTTTATTTTTTGGAAATGAAGATCCATGTGCAACAGAGTAACAAGTTAGTAACAGAATTGCACGATGGCAGGGTTTGCTATCAGGTGCACAATTTGCAAACAGTTTTCACAGACCAGCGAAGCCTTTAAACACAGCCCCAGGTGCCCTCCCCATGCCACGGACCCCAGCACTCCCACCCCCGGCACTGGCTGCCGCGGCTCCCCACCTGTTTGGCAGCAGTGGCAGCTCCCCGCATCGCTCAAAAGTGGCGGCTCACCGCCTGCTCACCAGTGGCTCCAGCTGGCCACCCACCCAGCAGCGGCTCCGCAGCAGCTTCCCGCCTACCTGGCTCGCAATTCCGTGTTGGCATTTCACCAGAATTTGTCCATAAATAAGCCACACCTGGTGATTAGCAGCACTTCCAGGATCGTCTCTATTCTTCAGTGAAATAGGTGCGACTTATCAGTGTGAAATTACTGTAGGTGGTGTTCAAAATCTCTATATGAATGATTCAGTCATTTATGGAGTTCAAGATTGTAGAAAAATAATTGTTTCAGTGTTTGGAAGCGGGATCTTACACTGCTTATACTGACTGCTGAATTATTTTTCCTAAATAAAGTATTAAATATACAGCAGTAATCTTTCAAAGAGTAGTAGCTACTTTTGAACACCTTTCACAAGCAAAGTCAGCAAGAAATATCAGGGGACTTTAAGTCTGTGTCCTGGTTTAGGGCAAATATTGGGAGGAAACTTCTAAAATGGTTTCCTCTAAAACAGAAGATTTCAGTGTCCCCAGCTAGTTTGGGAGAATTTTGCATTGAAGAAGAGTGGAAAAAAATCTTTATGTAACAAGCAAAATAGTCACAAACATTAAAAAATTAATTATATTAAACAATTAATTTCTTGCTGCTCTGAAGAGATGATAAATTCAGAAAGAGTCCTTTTTTGGGGTGTAGTTCAGCTCGCTCAGTCCCTTGTCTGTCCTTCCTGCTGGAAAATACTGCTTCCCGGACCCAGTGAGCCACAGGTGTGGGTTCCCTGTGCTTTCTGCATTTTCAGCCCAGAGCAGGGCTTAACAGCACCAAGAAAAAGAAAAACCACAGTCTAGGGAACTTCTCTGCCTCAGCTAGATTAAAAAAATCCAAACAAAACCAACCTAGCCAAAAGCAAAGGAGAGGTTTCTCCTGTTCACTGTCCATGCTTCAAGCATGCACCGGGAGAGAGCTTCAGCTCTCTTATCTCTGTGTTTTGAATACTGCTGCCTCAGACATTCCACCACTCCTCCTTCTCCCCCACTTCACTCTCAGATGTAGTTTTAAAGATTCAGACCTTATTTCTGGGCTAAACAGACGGATGGGGATATAAATGCAGCATCATAAAGTCACCCCAGGACAATCTGCAAAAAGGAGCAGGTGGCATTCGGTTAAGTATATTAATAAATTCATTGTAGTGAATGAGCACACATTTTGTACATGAATAAAGGTCAGGGTGTACAGCATATTTTAGATAAAACAAATATCTAAATAGTAATCTTTTGTCAACCTTAGATTTACTGTTACCATAATGTATTTATAGAGTTAATCAATCACTTAAGACCTGACTCAAAATCTTTTCCATAAGCTTATTTTGCTCCCACTGAGTTTTGGTTTTATAAAAAAAAAGATTAAACTTTCTAGGAAAATAATAATAAAAATTTTCTAATTATATATTTTTAACAGGGAAAGGATATCCCCTTGGATACTA
Organism: Sialia sialis; assembly: GCA_009812075.1. NCBI lineage: Eukaryota > Metazoa > Chordata > Aves > Passeriformes > Turdidae > Sialia > Sialia sialis. Next base: position 21,937,595 of record VRYO01002355.1, read on the forward strand.
TTTAAGTTTGTATCATTTATCTTATGTTCCAAAGGACTGAACTCCTCTTTAAAGTTCAGAAAGCAGAAAGCCATTCCTTACTTACCTTTTTCTATATAATCCCATTGAAATATACTTGTTAAAATATTAACTGTGAAGTATTTAGGCCAGATTTAAATGCAGTAATAAGTAAGGGGATTTGCATAATACTGGGCAATGATGGCAGCTTTGAAATGCCAGCATCATTTTTCACAATTGAAAGCACAGTGCCTTTGCAAAGAATCATTTATTAATACCGAACCACTGTTTCAATAAAGCATTAGAATTTCCTGCACAGAATAGCCCTGGGCAGCATCCTGAAGTAATAGTGAATTGCTATTCTAATCCACAATGGAACATTTTAATAAGTGTGATAAATGACTCACAAAGGCTTCAGATTTCAACATCAGTAGAATTAGAATCAGGCAAAGGCTGGGTCTGGGTGACAGATGTAGAGGATTTTTGTGGTAAACAGTTTGCAATGTCAGGACAATACCAGCTTATTGAACTTCCAGATACTAAATTCCTGTCCATTTGTCATCTTGCTGCTAGCAGACATAGATACACATAGAGTAATAGACTTACATTCTTTATCAGCTGATACTATCTTGTAACTCCTGGACTACTTTAAAGAGATCAGAAAATGAAACATTCATCTAGAAAGAAGTGAAAAAAAAAAAATCAAAAGACTAAATAAAACCAGAATTTTATTCCTGCAAATATTTTTATATTTTAAGCACAAAGTTAGAACAATTCCTGGTACAGCTAATACTCACACTAATTCACTCTGGTTTTTATAATACTTTCAAACTTGTCAGAAATTAGTCTATTTTCTTTGGTTTCAAACAAAAGGGAGAAATCATATGGTTGCATTATTAATTGGTTTTAGAGTTTGAAGCAGTTTTAATATTTCATATTGAAGAAAAATAAAAAATAATTTTGCTGGGTTTCTGTAGTTTTATAACTCACATCATATCAGTACTGGAGGTAATAGTATTATGAAAAATAAAAAAGAAAACATAAAAAGCAAGAGAATGAAAAACAAGAAAATGCTTATCTCGGACTAGAATAGTGTTGTGATTGAATTTTACTAGGTTAGGTCATACCTTGAAAGTAGATCCATCTCATGTAACTTTCCCTACCTAAAATTTTATTGTTGAGCATAAATTAGTTGTTCAGGCTCCCTCTGTCATTATGAGAAAGAGCAAGAGCAGCAGTTCATCTTACGTATCTGATACTTCCTTGAAAGGTGCGTATTTCTCTCTGCACTGTGCAGGAGCCCTATCATAGTCTTGGTGGTTAAATTAACAGGGTAAATATTGGTGAGATTAAACCTTTCAGTAGAAAAATTTCTCTTGTATTGTCTGGTTAGTACATTATCTTTCCTTAATAACAAGCTAATAGAAGGATATACTACTGTAATTTTTTTCTTAACACAATGACAGAGCTAATAATCTTTTAAATGACCATTAAAATGCTCACTGACTTCAATGGGGGTAATTCAGTTCTTCTGCAAATCAATTTTATTTATTTAATCTTTTGTTAAACAACCCTTAAAATACTTAGAATCAAATCCTCCAGTATTTAATATTATTGGACTGTTTCTTTATTGCCTTACATAACAAGCTGTACTTTAAAATGTGCAGAGAATGTCAAGGAAACACAAGTTTGGCTGTGATGCTGGCAGTAAAAGGCTAAGCAGGCAGTGTTCTAAGCCAGTTCCTAAATGAGATAAGTCATTTAGTGACAGTGGATGAAAAAGGCTGGGGTACTCAATGGTTTTTTTTCTCAGTCTTCAACAAACATTCTTAGGCCGTGTACCTGGCATCTGTGAGAGTACATTTAAAGTACAGTATCCATTTTTGGACCAATGAGTCTAGGAGAGATTCTGATAAATTGGAGTTACTTCTGCAGAGAGCCCTGAACTGGGTAGGAGCTGGAACCTCTGTTTTGTAAGGAGAGGCTGAGGGACCTGTATTTGTTCAGCCTGGAGAAGAGATAGCCTTGCGGAAACCACTCCACACCCATGGAGAGGTGATTAACACCAGGAGGTGCTGGTTCATCCTGATTCAAGTAAGAAATGCCCTCAGACTCTAGAATATAATTTAAAATGCAATTTATTAGAGCTAATGTTATAAGAAGAAAAATCATAGATCTTTTTATATCCATTTAGATGTTGTAGCACTGAACAGGGCTCCAACCCATGTTCACCATGTCATACAGACCCCATCCATAGTAGAGATCCTCCCTTCCATCATTTAGGCATTTAAAGGATATTTTCACAAAGAAACAACCCTGTCAATAGTTTTTACAGTCAAAGCAGAAATTATGTACCTGTAAGAACTTCTTTCTGCACTTTCAAATAAAGACAAGTCTGTGCTACTGGTGCAAAAAAATAAAAGGGTGATAATTCTTGCTATGAGTTTATCTTTCTACCTTGCATAAATAGAAGTTGTTCTAAAGAGCAAAGGGGATTTGAATTACTAACACTAGAAAAGCAGAAAAAAATTAAATGGAAATGTAAGCTATTTATAAAATACTTGTAGGTCTTTGGCTTCTTAATCCCCAAAATTTCTACTAATCTTTACTAGTGAGTTGAAGAATACTTGGTAGGAAAACATGAAAGTTTAATTAGCATTTAACTTCACTTTAAAGGGCACTTGAAAGAAATGCAAATTCCAATTTGAACCTATAAAGAGATGTGCATTTTTTGTGTTAAAATGGACTTTTGATATGTAATTTGCATGTTACACATGCACAAATTTATATATATACATCTACTTATATATCTCTTGGTGCTTGGGGTTTTTATTGTTAGGCTATTGAAAATAAATATGTATAAAGTGAAGATATATTATTAAAGATAAAAATACATGTCCTCTTGCATCATAGCAAATACAAATTCAAGTGCAGTTCTAAATGAGAAATGGTAAAGTCAGAAGTATCTAATATAAATTTCAATACAACAGCATACTCAGCAGTCCATCAGAACAGTTCTTCCCATCTGTGTGAGCATCAGAAAAGAACTGATACCTGGTTTTATTTCTTTTCTGTTTGCAAGGTACTCTTTCAATGAAGAGCTTATAGCTTTTAAAGAAAAATGTAAAGGCAATGTGAAAGGACATATGTAGCACAGCAAGGAAAATACTTTTGTTGCAGTGTCATCATCTTAACTCAGAGCCACAATGTCAAATTTCAGTGCATGATATTGGCTGTGTTGGTGCTACTGCACTATGATTGACAGAGATTACTCTCAGCAGTATACATTTAACTATGTACTTAAGAAATGTATGTTTCATTACTCCCAATCACATCATTAAGATTGTTCTATCACAGGTAATGCTTTGAAATTTGGCTTTTTTCCTAGCTGTACTTTCTGCTGACCAAAAATACTTCTGGATTTTATTTTTTTAATCCTTCTCACATGACAATTTCAGCTAAATGTGTTTCATCTAGACCTGCTTATCTGTACCTCATGTACTGACATGCATTTATTACTTGACTGAAGAGATCTGATCCTCAGATTTTAAAGCTGTTTTTCTGATATTTAAATGTCTGCATCTGAGAGATTTCTTTAAAAGTGCAGACTTCTGCTGGCAGTTCTGTGCTCTTGGCAAACCAACAGATTTCTGTTAAAATGCTTACATTCTCCATGGGGTTTTTAATAATGCTTTATATATTCTGGTATTTACTGAAAAATTGTACTAAAGAAGATTTTTCTTGCGTAAAAATTGATAAATGATGTCCTATGCCTTGTACAAGTGTGACAGGGATTTTTATAGCCTCTAGGAAGCTATAGTTTCAAAATCATAGACCAGGTTGCTCAGAAATCCATCCAGCCTCTTCTTGAATGCTTCCAGGAATGGGGCAACCACAGCATCTCTGGCAACCTGTTTCTGTGTCTTACCCATCACAATAAATAATTTATTTCTGATATCTAATCTAAATTTCTCTGAGTTTAAAGTCATAAGCCCCTGTCCTATCAGTACATGCCATTTCAGATAGTCCTTCTGCAACTTTCTTATAGGCCCCTCTAGGTACCAGGAGGCTGCTGTGAGATCTCCCTGAAGTCTTCCTTCTCCAGGCTGAACAATTCCAACTCCCTGTCTTCACAGGAGAGGTGCTCCAGCCCTCTGACCATCTTTGTGCCCTGCCTCAGGACTCACTCCAGTGTGTCTATGTGCTTATGTTGGGAGTCAGAGAACTGAACACGGTACTCCACATTGGATCTCTTGACAGCAGAGAAGCACACAATCACTCCCTTGAACTTCTGGTCATGAGTCTTTGGATGCTGCCCAGAGAACTGGGCTAAAAACACACTGCCAGGAAGTGTTGAGTTTCTTGTCAATCAGCAGTTGTGGTTACAAGAGGAAGAGTGCCAATATGGTGTAACCAAACTACATATCCTACAACCATCTACAATATTCTTCAAGAATTATTAATGATGGGTCATTTCAACAGCTGCCCAGTGCATACCACAACCCTCAGGCAGGCTGGGTTAAAAGAGATAAGGAAAATGAAGCAACCTCGTGAGGCAGGGTAATGTTTATTTTTCTTCGCACCAGAACCTCAGCCCTGATAGCTCCCTCTGGGAAAGCACCAGCCCACTCCCACCCATCCTGAGGGTGTAATCTCTGCTAATGGTCCATAATGAACTGAATAGGTACTAGCAGGATAAATGGCTGCAATGACCATCAAGTACTCCAAAAATATCCTATGAGTTGTAGGACTAGATCATCCCACTTTGAAACTCCCCACCCTAGGGGAAGTACTAAACATTCCTACCTGTATATAATCAGGATATTTTGGGGGTTGGAATCATGGGATCACCACCACCACTGGGCATCCAGAAGAGGACCAGACCTTCCACAGGACCACTCTTTTGACTGCAGCTGTCATTTCGGCAGCACTGCAAACACTGCTTAGTTGGACAGTGACCGTCATCATGATCAACAGGGCCCAGGTTTTACTCTGACGTTTTGGTTTTAAGCTAGATTTTTCTGTATCATTGCATTTATTGTAATCTTTCTACTAGTTTGTAACTCCAACTCAAAGTCTTTTGCAAGGAATTTGTGGAGGGGTTAATTTCTCCCACTCGTTCACTTTTAAACCAGTATACCAATCTGCCCAATTCCCTTTCCTCAGGGCTGGTTTCAATCCATTCTAAAACTAGCCTGCATTTGTGATTGGGATTGCTTCAAACCAGATGTAGGACCTTGCACTTGGCCTTGCTGATCTTCAGGACATTCGTGCGGGCCCAGCTCTCAAGCCTGTCAAGGTACCTCTGAATGACATCTCTTGTTTCTAGCATGTCTACACCACACAGGTTTGTGTCAAATGCTTTGCACAAGCCCAGGAAAATGACATCCCTGTTCTACCTGTGTTTGCATGAAGACATTTAAGTTGTTTCCTCGGAGAAGCCAGCTTCCTGGCTGTGGGGACAGGAACCCCTTTGTGCTGCCATTCAAGTGCTCCCCTGTTGGCCTGCAATCCCTTTACAGGCTCTGTAATCTCTTACTGGAATTGGCATTAAATTGTTGGGAGTGGGATGGATCGAGGTTCCCCTCCCCCTTCAAGTTTAGTTTCAAATTCACGTGGTCTAAACTGATAAGGAAACACACATAGTTTAAATTAATATCGTCAAACATCTCAGTAAACAAAGCCTACAATATTTGGAATATTTTTAAATTTTTGGACATGTCACTGAAAATTACAATGATACTGTTAAATATATTATTTTAGGATTGTCAAAAACTTGACATTTTTTAATTAATATTAAATTGAGTAATTTTTAAGTTTGCTAGTGAAATATTCCTTTGATGACAAAACCAACAGTTCCTAATATAGTGTCGGCAGATGTTTATTCATGGGGAAAAGAATAAATGGCATTACATTTTCAGTTTTCTTCAACCACAGGCAGGTTATTGGTGAGAAATTATTTATAATAACTTAAGGGAATTAGAGACTGTACAAAATAATAGGTAGAAAGGAATGGATTTCACATTGGCAGTGCAACCATGATTTATTCAGTGCAATCCTGCTGTGGAAAGGTATAATGAAAATAGAACTTACTGCAGCTGTTTAGATGAATTATTTGATTTATTTTTCTTTATGAAGAAAATTAGTTTCTTATTACTCTCTTGGCATGTGAGATTAATTGACAGTAATTTAAATTATATTTCAAATATCTAATGGTCAGAATGGACAGGAAAAAATAATAGAAAACTTAAAGTGGACAGCATTAGATATTTATTTCTCTTTAATAGTGCCTCAAATATGTTTTTCATATTTCTCCTGTTCCTTGAGGTAATGAACACATACAAATACCCTAAGGGTGGTGTCAAGAGGATGGGGCCAGACTCTTTTCGGTGGTGCCCAGTAATAGGACAATAGGCAAGGGACAAAAACTGAAATACAGGAAGTTCCATGTGAACATGACAAAAAACTTTTTTATATTGTGAGTGACAGAGCATTTAACAGGCTGTCCAGAAAGATTATGGAGTCTCCTTCTCTGGGGATATTCAAAACATGTCTGGGTGCAATCTTTTGCAACCTGCTCTAGGTGAACTTCTTTTGCAGGGGAGTTGGACAAAATGATCTCCAGAGGTCCCAATCCCAATAATTCTGTGATTTTGTTAATGTATCAGCTGGAGTGTTTATTCCAAGAGGTTATTATATACTGATTAATTTGTTAGGGTACTGCCAAACAAAAAATGAATGAAACAACATAAAGCTCAAAACATGTTCTGACTGACAGAACCAGTGACATTTGTTGATCATATACTGCTTAATCTTTCTTCTCCTGGAGTTTATCCAAAAGAGAGACATTTCCACTGTCACATGAACACTTGGAGCTTAAATCATTATGGAATAACAGATATTCATCAGTTCTTTCTTTCTCTCATTTTTAATTTATTTAAAAAAAAATTCTTCCACTAATTTCTGTTTTCCTCACACTATGGCAAAAAAATACAGTTAAAGATCTATAAAGTTTGAAATGTAACTTGTCTAGCATGGAATCCAAAGGTAATTATTCTGCAATCATAGAAACATAGAAGTGTTTGGGTTAGACTGACCCTTTAAAGATTGTCTAGTTCCAACTCCTTTGCTATAGGTAAGGAAACTTTCTATGGGACCAGGTTGCTCAGAGCCCCATCTGTTTTTGAACACTTAAAAGGATTTAAACACTTACACAACTTCTCTAGACAACCTATTACAGTATCTTGTCACATTCACAGAAAAAAAATTCTTATATAAAATCTTAATCTCCCCTCTTTTAGTTCAAAGCCATTACTCCTTTTCATATCACTATAGGCCCTTGTAAAAAGTGTTTGTCCATATTTCTTGTAACCAATAAGCTTTCCCCAGAGCTTTCTCTTCTTCAGGATGAACAACACCACTTCTCTCAGCCTATCTTCATAGGATAGGTACTACAGCCTTCTGATAAATTCTGTAGGTGTTCTCTGTTTTTATTGTAAGAGGTCCATGTATTTTCTGTACTGATGATTGCAGAGATGGACATGGTACTCCCAGTGGAGTCTCGTAAGAGCAAGGAAAAGGGGGAAAATAAACTCCCTTAATCTGCTGGTCACAATTCTTCATGTACAGCTTGGGATACTGCTAGCCTTTTGGCCCACATGTGCAGATTGCTGGGTCGTGTCTAATTATATTATCCTTATTAAATTCATAATAATTTTTGAAGTGATTATATGAGCTTATAGTTAGTACAGTCTCTTGATTAATTACTTTCATTGGTCTTTGATATAGAATTTGTAGTTTTACCATGTTTCTTGGTAGAACAGCTGGAAGGAAGTTTTGTAACATGTAAGTTGATTTTACTTACTAAATGAAAGTAGTTTCACGATTATAAGCCACACCCTTTTCATTGGAGAATGCAGCCAACGCCAGTGGTGCGGCTAATCATCAGGGGCAGTTTATTTATGCACAATTTCCAGAAAAAGGCCAGACCGGAAGTGCGAGCCGGCCGGGACAGAGCTGCCACACAGCCGCTGCCGGCCGGGGAGCCGCCGTGGAGCAGGGGCCAGGTGGGTGGGGGGTAGGTGGGGAGCGGGCTTCAGGGGGCAGCGGGGCCAGCAGGGAGTGCTGCTGCGCGGCACTGCAACTGGGAGCCGGCCCGCGGCCCCCACGGCCCCAGTGGCCCGCTGAGCCCCCGTGGTTCCTGTGGCGCCCGCGGCTCAGGGCCGGCCCGCAGCGCCAGGAGCCGCCCCCGCTGCCGAGCAGCGAGGGCCGCAGCAGCCAGTGCCAGGGGCGGGAGTGCCAGGGCCCACGGCATGTTGGGGCAGGCACCTGGGGCTGCATTTGTGAAAACTGTTTGCAAATTGAGCAACTTGACAGCAAACCCTGGGATCCTGCGATTCTGTTACTGACTCGTTAGTTTGTTGCACAGAGATCCTTGATTTAAAAAAAAACCAAAACTGCGGCTTATATTCCGTGTGCGGATTATATATGGACAATTTCCGTGGTGTCCCCAGCTAACCAGATGTGCGGCTTATAATCAGGTGCGGCTTATAATTGAGAGATTACTGTAGTAATTTCATGAATATAAGCCGGACCTTTTTCATTGAAGAATCCAGCCTTCCTCACTCGTGCGGCTCATCATCAGGTGCAGCTTATTTATGGACAAATCCCAGTGAAATGCTAACCCAGAAATGTGAGCTGGCAGGGCGGAGAGCTGCCGCGGAGCTGAGGCCAGACAGGTGGGGAGCGGGCTTTGCTTAGCAGGGCGGGCGTGCCGGCGACAGGGCTGCCGAGGATCCAGGCAGGCTGGCGGCAGGGTCGCCAGGGAGTGGGACTGGCCGGCTGGCAGTGGGGTCACCTCTGCTGCCAGGTGGGGCAAGGCAAGCAGGCTGGTGGCGGGGTTACCTCTGCTGCCAGGTGGGGCGGGCTGGCGGGGGATCAGTGCTGGCGCAGGGCCGCCCCACTGCCACTTGCCACAGGGCCGCCCCCGCTGCTGCTTGCTGGGCCAGCCGGGGGCGGGGCAAGTGGCAGCTGGTGGAGCCATGGGTGAGCAGTGGCAAGCAGGGCAACGGGGCCATGGACGAGCAGGGTGGGTGTGTGGGGCTGCGTTTAAAGGCTCCTCTGGTCTGTGAAAATTGTTTGCAATTTGAGCACCTGACAGCAAACCCCACAATCGCAAGATTCTGTTACTAACTTGTTACTTTGTTGCACATGGATACTCGCTTTAAAAAAATAAAAATGCACTTATATTCGGGGTGGACAAATATATGGACAAATCTCATGGTCTCCCTGGCTACAGGATCTGCGGCTTATAATCAGGTGCGGCTTATAATTGTGAAATTACTGTATTTGCGTTCAGTTGACAATTTGATATGTGCAGAATATAATCTAAATTTAGTTTTGGGGAGACTTGTTTCTATGTAGTCTTCAAGCCCTTTAAAAATTACACAGTTAATAAACAATAAGGCTGGAAGCAATATATCCAGGTGAAATAGTGTAAAGTGAAAGACATGGCTGAGAAAAACTATGAAAATGCATTTTTAAAATTCTGAATCTATTATATTCTTAAACACGTTCAGGTGAACATAAAGTAGCTGCAATGATATTAAATTGGATACTTTACAGTCATTCTCTGAAAATAAAAATTACTACTTTGTGAATGTGAGTATAATGTTTTGTTCTATATATCTTTCTTCTCTACTGCAATGTACATTCCTCTTTAAAGATATTCAGGTTGCCAGTAAATGGTTTTGAAAGTAATTGCTATCAGTTAACAGCAGTCTCAATTCACAATATATTTATGCATTCCTTGGCTTTCTCCTCGGTGACATGACTCCCTAGAGTATTGTCTGACTTCTTCCTTTTACATACTCCCTCTTTCTCCCAAAAGACACATTCTGAAGCTAAAGAAGAGAAGTCAGGCTGGCTACAGAAGCATCAGGTCTTTTGGGATTCGTCCCTGAAGTAACATGTTCCCATAGGACTCATGCAGCAGACCGTGTCTGGTACCTAATTCCATCCTGCTCCCTCCATCATTTTCTGAAGAAATAATGCTGCACTACTAGATATAACATGGAAGGACAGTATCACAGTAGTCAAAGAAATAAGTAACATAAGTAGGAATCTGAACTGTTTCCTAGGGCATTGTTAGGCCCTTTAGGAATCTGTTTCACCTCACCTGAGTACCAAGTTCAGAAAAATGGCTTGAAATGAGGGAATCCCATGAGTAAACATTTTTACGTGTCTTTTAGCTAGATCTTTTTATTCCTCTCTTGCAGACAGTATTTGAGTCTCTGAGTAATCCAATTATTGAAATAAGACGTTTCAAACACTTTTTATGAATACTAATGACAAAATCTTGACCTCTGAGGGGACTTGAATGAAAGTATTATTTATATCATTAACACCCAGATGTTTATTTCCTTGCCTATAATTATCAAGGAGTCTGTGTCTGCATAAGGCTTTGTACCTAAAGAGAGAACTTAAGTATTTTATGTAATATCTTTGTCTGCCTATAGGTGCTTACATGCCGTTAGGAAATCAAAGACATTTGAGATAAAAAAGGCAAATGTCTTGCTATCTCTATCAGCTTTCATAAGTAATTTTTATAAGTTTTTTTTCACTTTTATTTATGTATCTTTTTATTATTATGACAAAAATATATACCTGAAAATACATTATATAATTTTAAAAGGAAGGTTTGAATTCATTACTAATAGGCTTCCTACATTTCCCTCTCCCATGTTCCTTGAAAATATGAAGTGCAAGGATCCTATATTGCCAGTATAAATTTGGAAGCAAGATTCAGCTTTTCTTATTTTCAGCAACTGTATTATCTATTGTCTCAAAAAAAAAATTGTAGAAAAAAATGTTAAGTATACATGCAACTGCCACAGTGTTGGGGCCTTTAAACAGCTTTAACTCTCTGAAGAAAATGAAAACGCAGTAGGTACGGAAAGGTTTATACTATATAGAAAGCTATGTTCTGTAATTTTATTAAAGGCAGACTTAGGTGACTTGTTTGTATTTCAAATTCAAACTCCAAAATAGAAATTCAGCATCTGTTTATGTGGACATTCTTTATTTAAAAAAAAAAAAAAAAAAAAAAAGTCTATTTCCCCTTAATTAATGAGAAAGAAATCTAGAGTAGAGCATGCAGCAACTGTTAATTCAGAAAGTTCTTGCTGCTGATATGATTCTAACCCAGGTGAATATTAAATGAAAACATGAAGTAATGGAAAGAATGAGCATGTTAAAAGGGCTGTGACAGAAACCAAGAGAGACTGATGATGCAATTACCCTTCTTCTAGGCCATGCAATGCTAATGTGATAAGGGCCTGCATAGTTCAACAGTAAGGATGAAGAGGCTAACAATAATTCTCAATTAAAGTAGGTTTTCTTCATGCTGGTAAAATACACTTCCTCTCATTGATTAGAATGCCAAGAAAGCTGTACATTGTGTCATGCTGTTTGCAAAAGAAAATGTTAAGAGAAGTATTCATATACTATTTAATGAGAAGTGAGAAAGCTAAAGAATTGAGGACAAAAGAATTGAGCAAATGTTAAGTTTAACACCACCGGTATATTACTAGCAACTATAATGTACTGAATATTTATGGAAGCAGTAGATAAGTAACGCTCCTTGAAAATCCCACCATTGTTCCTCACAGAAAAAATTCACATTTAGCGCCTGCCTTCCTCTCTAAAAATATTTGACTTAGTGGGTATTTTGCATTTGAGAGGTAATGTTTCTCAATTGGCCATTCACTTCCTGTGCCCTTTAGGATCTGTTATGACTTCTAAAATGGAAGCCTCTGTTTGAGATGATCCAGAATACACAGTGCTGGCTGACTAGAGAAATTGTATTTTTCCTGATCTAATTTGATGAAAGTGAGTACAGGGTTAAATCTGTAGTCCTTGCTACAGAGTAAACTTGGCCTTACCTCATATAAGGTTTTCACATTACTATAAAACAGTCTTAAGCTGCACCAATGGAAGTTTGGGTTAGATGTCAAGAAAAAATTCTTCATTGAAAGAGTGATTGGGAACTGGAATCATCTGCCCAGGGAGGTGATAGAGTCACCATCCCTGGGTTTGGCTAAAAAAAAAATTGTATGTGGCACTAAGCGCCAGGGTTTAGTTGATGAGGAGATGTTAGGTTAGGTCATAGGTTGGACTTGATGATCTCAAAGGTCTTTTCCAATCAAGTTAATTCTGTAATTCTGTGAATCAGAATTGGTTTATTTTGCATGAAAATCTCTATTGCGCTATAAGGATGTGTCATGGTTTCACCCCAACCAGTAATCAAGCTGCAACTAAGAGTTTTTACAGACCAGTCCTAGGGCCCAGGTAGTCACTTGTTCACTCCACCCATACTGACATTAAGGAAAGAATTGGAAGGGTAAAAGTGAGAGAATTTATGGTCTGAGATTGAGACAGTTTAATAGGTGAAGAAAAAGCCACACACAAGCAAAGCAAAACAAGGAATTAATTTACCACTTCCATGGGTGGGCAGATGTTCAGCCATCTCCATGAAAGCAGAGTTATGTCATGAAAAGTAGTGAGTTGCACAGACAGGTGCAATCACTCTGAACATTCCCATCTTTTTACTGTTCCCAGTTTTATATATGAATACAATGTCATATGGTATGGCATATCCCTCTGGTCAGTGGGGTCAGCCGTGCTGGGTGTGTCCCCTCCCAGATTCCTGTGCACCCTTATTCTACTCTCTAGTGGGATGGGCTAAGAAGCAAAAAGTCTTCAAATCTGTGCAAGCACAGCTCAGCAATGCCTAAAACATCCCTGACTTATCCACACTGTTTTCAGTACAAATCCAAAATACAGCCCCATTATAGCAATTTTGAAGAAAATTACTTCTATCCCAGCCAAAACTGCCACAGAAGCAACATTCTACTATTCTTACAATAAACTTTGGAGAGGTTTTCACAATTTGAAGAAAAGCTTAGAGTGAGAATAGAGTAAGATTTTCTTTCTAAAGGTGATGCTACCATGCTTTGATTTATTGATGCATCAGTCTTCAAATTCAACATTGGTTAATTTTTTTACATTGTTGTCACTAACCTTCTGATAAAATAAGTACAGTAATTTCATGATTTTAAGCCGCACCTTTTTCATTGAAGAATCCAGCCTACCCCAGTAGTACGGCTAATCATCAGGTGCGGCTTATCTATGGACAAATCCCAGTGACATGCCAACCCGGAAGTGAGAGCCAGCCAGGGAGGGTGCCTGGGGCTGCCTTTAAAGGCTTTGCTGGTCAATGAAAACTGTTTGCAACTTGAGCACCTGACACCAAACCCTACGCTGGTGCGATTCTGTTACTTTGTTACACATGGAGCCAAAAAAACAAAAACAACAACAACCACAACAAAAAAACATGTGGCTTCAGGTGCGGCTTATATATGGACAAATCCTGTGGTCTACCTGGCTACCAGGAGGTGCGGCTTATAATCAGGTGTGGCTTATAATTGTGAAATTACTGTATCTCCCAGATTTGGTCCTCTACTTTTGAATGATCTGCAGTTCATCTTCCGTTGAGAAGAGAGTTTGTCATTCAAGAGGATCAAGACTAGAGCTCTGAAGATTATCATGATTTCCTTTCAGCACTTGCGTTCACTGCTAAGCATAATAGTCTTGCTTATCTAGCTGTAATGACTTCTGGTTTCTTATATTTATTGTGTTTTATGGAAAAGAATATTTTTGTGCTGAGAAAACCCAATATTTAATAATGTTTAGAACTGAAATTTAATACTGTAATACTGCATCAAAATGCAAGATGCAAAAGGCATTTCAATCTTACATGCTATTGTATCTTACTGTAAACTAGACTGACAGTTTTAATTGACTGAAGATTATTACCTTCTAATATTTCTTTGGCAGTCTAGAACTGAGTTTGGTCTTTTTCCAGTTTTAATATTTATTTACACTTATTTCTTCAAAGCTGGGAATTGTAGGTGTTGATCTGAGACTTTAGGTACTTTCCCCATAAATTAAAATTCAGAGTCCAAAACATAAATAAATTTTTGCCTGTAAATATAACAGAATCTACCCACATCATCAACAATCTGAAAAAAATAGGGAAATAAGTGGAAGGGACGTTGTGGTGGGATTGAGAAGTGTGCCCAGAATATTAATAAAACCAAGTTTCTGTAGATAAAAGCTATCTAATGATATTCTTAACTGGCCTACCTGAAATGAAATCTGTGAAAAACTGTCATGATTAGTGACAGTCAGTGCATTTGCAGCTTCAGTAAGTATAAATTGTGAGATGATGAAGACTGTAAAACTTGTCTTTCACTGAGTTATGATAAAGACACATGCCTTGGAAATGTGCACATATTTTACTGTACTGCACTTCTAAATATCTATATGGATGTATTCAATTTTCAGCATCAGCTGCTCTTGTTGAAAACATTTTTCAGCAGATAGTGAAAATAATTGTCTGGATTGTTGCTTTTGTCCTCATAAATATCATTATCTTATTAGCTGAGCTCCATTGTCTTGGTTTGTCCCTGAAAAATATTTTAATTACCTTATTCCTCCAAAATCAGCTGTTTTGATAGCATGATAAAAATCTTTGTTATGACTCTACAGAATCCTTTGATTGAGGTAAAGAAGGATCTGCTCATTTTCGCTAAACTCAAGCAGAAGAGGACAGATCCTCACTTATTCATGTGCAAAAAAAAAAAACAAATGATGGAAGATGATTAACTACTCATGCTTTGGATCAGTGGCCTCAAGTCTAGGTTTTCACCATATTATTTCATTCCTGTGTTTCACTCAAAGGCAAACTGAATATTTTGCTCAGTAAAAACAAGCAATTAGAGTAAGTCTTCATCTGCGAAAGAAATTAGGAAAAAATCTGTCCTGAATTTCCCCTCATCTCAAATTGTTTTCCACAAGGCATAACCTTAAATGTTGTGTCTAAAGCCCATATAGTTTACTTTAGTTACTACAAGAAGCACTAAAAATTTGGTGGTCTGAGGATCTGTGAGTGGAGTAAACCTTGGATCTGATAAATATCTGTGTAAAATGTGTGCTTTACTGACAAACTTTGCAGATTTTTAGGAAGCAAAAGATGGAATAGCAAGAGATGTGACATATTCCAAACAAAATGGCAATAAAAAAAATTAAGTCACAGGCAAGTGCTTGGAAGATAGGAGCCAACCCACAGCTACAATTTGCCATAGCTGTGAGTTCTAAGTCAAGCTGCACAAAACCTTTGAGATGACCTTCCCTCTGTAAGATCAGGGCGGATGGTGTGCATAAGTATTCTTGGATTACTCAGGCAAATACTTAGAAGCATGAACCATCAGACACTAGAAAGCTACTAAAAAAATTCCCAAAGAAATTAATATTAGAATGTGCCTCCAGCATGGTGCAGGAACATAGCTTATGTTGATGGGAGACATGTGAGAAAGAAATTTAGAAATATTTAAGCCTGTGTATGTTGACTAATGCACCAAGCAATTTCTGTTCTTCAAGCGATGAATATTAGAACATGCGAAAATGAAGGAATCATGCTTGCACAGACTCCTTACTTTTCCATATTCCCCACAAAGAAAGGGATGTGTAGGCTTCTCCAGAGGGAAGTCCTATTCTTTTGGGTTGCAAAGCTGGTGGGATTTTTCTTGACTCTCAGCAGACGTAATGATGGGTTGTTAAAAATAATTTGTTAAAGTTATTATTTAAGTACAGTAATTTCATGACTATGAGGTGCACCGGCTTATAAGGCTCACTTTTTTTTGCAGCAAGGATCTGGGAGCAACTTTTGCAAACTAACAAATTAGTAACGGAATTGCGCAATCGCAGGGTTTACTGGCAGGTGCTCAATTTGCAAACATTTCCCACAGATCAACATAGCCTTTAAACACAACCCCAGGCACCCTCCCCGTGCTGCGGGCCCCAGCACTCCCACCCACTGTTCTCCCGCACCCTGCAGCCACCCCGGCGCTGGGCTGCTCACTGTGCTGGGCTGCTTACTGCTCGCTGCTCTCACTGCTCTCACAGCTTGTGCTGCTCGCGTGGCTCACGAAATTACTTGTGGCTTGTGAAATTACTGTAACTAAACATCAAAGAGAAACATAATCCCTAATGAATGTCTTTGTACAGTACTTTCTACTGCCTAGAGGGATTACTATAGTTATAGACCATGGAAGATCATGCACTTAGAAGATGGTATTGCTCACCTCAGCAACAATCAGTCCTGAAAAGCGCATACTTTCCACAATCACCATTTCAGATCAAGCTCACAAATCCCACAGAGACATGATGGCCCTCTCCAAAGTCCCAAAGATGCTTCTGAAGGTCATTTTCAGGCACCAGTTATTTATAAAGGACCTTTAATGCAATCATGCAAATGTTTAATTTGCTGGGTTTTTAGGGGGCCAACAGATGACTACCAACATTAATTCAGTTAGGAAGAATAATTCAAGCCATATTTCAGGGTTTATGGCCGTTTACAAAATAATTATGTAATCTAAACAATAAATGAAAAATTATCCAAATCATTACTCTCTATATGTGCAGCCACTATCATCAGCTGGCTTCCCTGTCCATGATCATGGCCTGCCGTCATAAGCTTTTTTTATTAAAAGCTCTTTTTGCAGAACTTAGATGAAGGCCTTTTGATTCTTCAACTACAATAATTATTGCAAACCTGAACACATGCATTGAACGCTAATTTTCTTTAAATAAATTATTAAACCTAAATGGTTGCTATTTAATTTCTAAATTAATATGAGACAGAAAAAAAGACAAAAGATTTGTATTTTACTCTCTGTGTCACATTCTTCCCAATTTTCATATATAGGGGTCTTGGAAAAACATTTTCAAAATCAGGCTGAAACATAAGCATTTATCTCAAGTTGGCCAAGGTCTGCACCTACAGGGATGGTAACTAACCACCAGCAGGTTCTTCTGTCCTGTCAAATCAATTATTCAAAGGGGAGAAAGGGGACTAGAATCTTAGTGCTGGACAGTTTACTCTTGGGAGAAGTAGGATAAGTCATTGCTACCACATCAGCTTGACCTCTTCCATTCTGAATGAAGAAAGGTTCAATGAATCCAAGCACTGGATTTTTGCAGATCTTCTTGCTTTACCAGATAAGGTAAATATTTGCAGTTTGATCATTGCAGCAATGCTCACTGAATTAAAGTTTTTTTCCATTTTAGGAAGAGCAAAAAGGAGTGAGGAAAATGTTCCAATGTGGTCACTCTTTAAACTTGAAACAGAATAATTGGACCAAGAGGACTGAGGTAAAAAAGCTCATTGTTTATTCCTGATGGACAATGATTTAGGAAAAAAAAATGTTTCAAATACCTTTTGAAATAACAGACTATAGGAATATGAGCAAGAGTCAATCATGTGTGAGTTTACACAAGAATAAAAGAAAATCTCTAATGTAAACTCAAGGATGTGCTTTTGGAATAAACTACTTTTTGGATACAGAAGTATTTCAGGAGGATATAAGGATGTAGAAAGTAAGGATTATCATACAGCTACAACTTTTCTTTTTTTTACCCCTGTAGATACTACTCATTATTGAAATTGTTCACATATATTTATCTACAAGATCTGTGATATAAATTGTAGCAGATAATTATTATTATGAATTGCAAGTTCCTTATGCAGCCTGTTTTAGTGTAACCAGAGCAAATCAAGGATAAAACGAAGCAACCAGTGCAATAGCTTATTTCAGCATAAGTAGTCCATAATAAAACCTGAAATAATATATTAACAAAGAAGCTATTTAGGGATGAATCCATCAATTCCTTAAGTCGCTTGTTTTTTACACTAGTGTAATATCCTGAGACAGTTTTCCAATACTTTTCTGTACTGAATTCAAAGAAATTGGATACCCTTGAAATAGATGTTGTTCTACATCTTGTACCCTCACCACACAGAAGTGGTTTTACTTTGTCATCTCAGTTTCACAACTTGGAAAAATTATTATAATAATATCAATAGCAACAATAAAACTATTATTATTGTTATTAATAACATTTTTTTGTCTCTAGATGTAAATATTAGTGTTACAATGCCAAACAGATGGTAGATCTTTTTTCACATAATTTCATTTTCCACATAATTTAGAAGAACCTTAAATGATTTTTATGTTATAATCCATTATTTGTTATAATTCATTTAATAACACAACAATTAATAAGTAATGTTTTTAAGCATTCACTTCTTTATAAGAAAAACCTCATTAACTACAATACTGTTTTTCTTAAGGAAATTTAAAATAGAATAGATCATAATAGATATGAATAGATCAGAAAAGAAATTCCAGCTCCACCAGTAGAACAAATTACAGAGCCAGCAGTGACTGCTGTGGGCTGAGGTGACAGTAGCACAGCTAGTAAAGGGTCACTGTCTGGAGGAGTCACACTGTCTGTCTCTGCCAGACAAAGTTACAGCTTACCCAAGTAACTGAACCAAACATTTCTAACCCAACTATCCAAAGGTGGCTACTGACTCATTTGTATGTAAACTCATCTGCATGTCAAACATCAAGTTTTAATGTGTTCAGGGGAAGAACATTTTTCTCCTTTACTGGCCATGGCCAGAAAAACAAAACATAAAACCTTTTCTGTCACACTCCCAAACTCAAATGATGGCTGCTATCAGCGTCAAAACAATCTACTACAAACTTTAAAACATTGCAATACCTTCACACTAATCTCACTTATCATTTGAGGCCTTTTTAATTTTTTTGTTAGCTGACAGGACCTAGGCAGTACACAATTCATGTCTTCTCTGACTCATAAGCATAGCCAGTAAGTCTGATATATTATTTTTTTCAAAATAAAATCAAGAGCCAGAAGAAATAATAAAACAAGAGCCAGAGTTGCAAGGAAAGTGCAGACAGAAAAAAAATTAAACCAAGTTCCAGAACTAGAATGGGAGAATCAAATAGGTTTGAAAATGGTCAGCAAACACCGGAAAATATTTGATAGAACCAAAATGTAATTACTAATTTTTGTAAACAATTGGACTAATTCCCTACTTGAGAATACCTACATAATCAGGTGGTTCATTTCCATAGTGACAATCTGATATGATGTATGTAGTGCTCACCCAGAACTGAGAAACTGTAGAAGGGTAACAAAAAATGTGCTAGATGATGGATTGCAGAGGTCAGTTTCTGGTGTTGAAAACAGGTGTCCAATTCCTACTGATTTAGTGTAATTACTCTTGGAATAAATTGCTGTTCCACATCAGAACCTTAATCTCTATACCAAACTCATATGTTTATTTAGATAAACATGAGTTACTCACCATACCTCCCACTGTAGTTCACAGAATAGTTCTGATCAATTATGGAAGCAACATTTATTTCACCTAGATGTCTGCAATTAACCCCCAGAGCTGACCTGTAAAGCTATTTGTTTGACAAGATGAATTGGCATTGACATTTCCTTGGTATTTTTAGGGGCTCTGAACATTAGAAAGGATAGGTTTGTTATTGAGCTGGGTGGACACAGCCAGAAAGTCACGGTCAATGGCTCTATGTCCAGGTGAGGGTCAGTAATGTGTGGTGTCCTCAAGGCTCTATCTTGGGACTGGTGCTCTTCAATTTCTTCATCAGTGACATAGAGCGTGAGATGGTGTGGATCCTCAGAAAGATCGCAGGTGGCTCAAGCTGGGCAGTGCAGTTGACACAACAGAGGGAAGGAATGCCATCCAGAGGGGCCTGGACAAGCCTGAGGAGTGGGTCTATGAGAACTACGTGAAGTTTAACAAGTTGAAGTGCAGGATGCTGCATCTGGATTGGGGCAATCCCAGACATAAGAATAGACTGTGAGAAGTCACTGAGAGTAGCAATGCTGAGAAGGACTTGAGGGTGTCATAAATATCTGAAAATTACACATCTTTCATGGAAATAAACATAGCTGTATGTTCTTTCTCCTGTAAAACCTTTGTGAACATTCTGCAATTTGGTATTTCCTTCTGATTTAAAAAAGGCCTCTAATTATCTTAAACAGTCTTATTCTTTTCTACTTGTAAATGCCATCATCTCCATCTGAGACCTAGAGTCACTTAGCAATTTACCTGATAACATTGTATATTTGTGGATTTATTTGAACTCAATTTTCACTGAAAATAAATTACTGACTACTAGGAAATGGATTCAATATATTCAGTAATCTTTTTCCCCTGCATTTCTTCCTCAGATTACTTATACTGGTCAAATTCATTATTGGATCTTGACAGTGCTGCTTAAAGAAACAATCTTGGAAAGTCAATTCTTAAGTTGTTTTCTTATTAAAGACTAGTAAATTATGATAGCAGGCAGGATACCTGCAACAGAACAGGTGATTGTGAGTACAGAAATAAAATTCAGCTAACCATTACTACTCACAATTATTCAGAGGCAGGAAAAATTAGATTAGCTGTATAATTCTGGGTTTATTTCTCAGCTAAAAGAAGAAATTAGAAGTATTTAATGAAAAAATTACAGTAATTTCACGTGTATAGGGTGCACCCTTTTGACTAAAGTTGTGATTGTAACCTGGAAGTGCGCCTTATATATGGACAAAGTTAGGAAATTTGCCAACCCAGAAGTACGAGCCGTGAGAGCCGTGCTGAGAGCCAGCAGGAGCAAGGACAGCTGCGCGAGGAGAGCCGACAGCGGATCCTTGCTGCAAAAAAAAAAAGTGCGCCTTATATAGGGACAAAGTTGCAGGGAAATGACAACAACCTGGAAGTGTGCCTTTTACTCCAGTGTGCCTTATAAGTGTGAAATCACTGTACTTTCCACAAAAATAAATTTTCTGCTTGCAAATGTTTTTCAGCTTAGTCATGTGAAGCTTACTGCAGTCTATTGTAAAATATTCTGGATAGTGATACATTTGAAAGTCTGTAAAACTTTTCTTACAACATGGACAAAAATAATTCCAAATGTAAAAAGGACTGTCTTTATTTCATTTTTCCAGTGTTCATATTGCTAAATTTGAACTGCCAGAACACATAAGTAAATAATGAATACTAAACAGTTTATTTCTGTAAACGTTTAAGAAGACATTCTGCATGAAGAACTTCACACTATAATAAGATTTTTTTTTAGCAAGGTTTATCTGGAAATTACAGATGAGTGGTGTAGAACTGTAGATGCTATCACTTTTGTTAATAAATTTAGTTCACAATGTGTATCAAGAACCAGAAAGATCTTGGAAGCAAAAAAGGTTCCCTGGCTGACCTCACACTTGCTTATAAAAAAGAAGTCTTGCAAGCCATGGGAAATCCTTTTAAAAGTGTTTATGTCCCTAGGAAATATAAATAAATAAATAAACACATACATACATAAATAAATAAAATAATAAGAGCAGACTTTATCTCCTCTGTCCAACTCTACAGGCAATTCCCAACCCAGCAAGTTTAATGAACTAGATAATTAGTAGATAGAGAGAACTTTTCTCTAACACATTTTTTTTTCTCTGTTAGAATTTTTTTTTTTTATTGCAAAACTTATTTACAATTGTTCAATTGTTTTCATTTTGGTTGATCTCTGACTTATTTCCTAATCACTCAGTAAATACAATTGTAATTTGTGCATTATTTTTCAAACATTTTTATGTTCAAGATAAATAATTTCTGCAAAGTTCAGTTCTAATATCATTTTCTATTTAAGTAAAATGAGTTACTAGATTGGAATTTTTTTCTTTTCTATCATTAAAAAAGCAATCAATCCATTAATTTTGCACTAATACTTACATTTTGGTAATAATACATGTCAATAAATATGTGGAAACAAAAAATATGCATATTTATAAAAAGAAGAAAAATGGGTTTTGTTTTCTTTTTAAAAAAAACACATGAAAAGTGTTTCCAAATAATTATTTCCAAATTTATAAATTTTAATATTTTCTTTATTTCTCACTGAATACAAGGGCAGATATACTGTCATGACATTTTAACATTTCTACCTGTCCTTCAGCATTTTTCTACCGAAAAAGTTGAATTTCAATGATTAACACTGTGTTACTGTAAAAGACACCTCCTGTCTTCAGGACAAGTTGATTTATAATCCTCTAATACTATAAGAAATATTGCTACGCATGAAGTGCACAGCACCAGAGATGACTCAGAAAAGTGTTAAATAGAAAAGACAATGCTTTCAAGGGGAAGAGGAAATAATAAAAAGTGTTGTCTAATACAAATAACTGATCATCTACCACTAGAAATTATAGCTTAATTATTTTCAGGCAATCTGATAATCCATCTATTTTCTAGGTATATGTACCTCTTTCTCAAATGAAAGAATAGGAATATATCGACAACTTGACAAAAGAGTGATAGGTGATTTATTTGTGGAATAACAAAAGAAAAAATAAAAGAAATCAATAAGAAAGGAAAGAATGTGCACTTTAGCTGTTGTTGTTTCCTTCTAAGCAATTCCTGGAATAATTTAGACAAAATGCAGATGGTTGGTAGGCTACCACCTGCACTAATTGACTACTTCATTGGGACTTAATCGTTTTGAAGCATTATTGTAATAAAGGATTTATACAATCAGATCTATGTGTTCTTGTGACAACTGAACATTTGATTTATGCTGACAGACTTTAAAAATTGTTGTGAAACTATGCAGTGAACACTAATGGAGAGAGAGAGAAAGAAAGGCTTTTACTCATAAACCAGCATTTTTTTTTCTTTTTAAAGGTCAATCAATGACAGCATGAACTTTTTGGTTTTTGATACTGAGAAACATCAATGGATTCCTATCACCACATATGGTGGATCAGGTACACTGCTGGATGAGGTTTAAGTCCAAAAATCATAACAAGTGACTTTCTTTTTTTATCTTGGCAGTAATCAATTTTATATGACAGGCTAAGATTTTAAAAATAAATTATTTCTTCTTAAACCTCAGTCAGAAATAATTTTTATTAAAATCCTTCATTCTTCAAAAGAGTTCTGATATAGAAGTTCAAATATTGTTCATAGGAAGAAGGAGATTTCTAAAGTCTAAGGCATACTATGTACTGTAAGATCAATTTTTAATCAAGATAGGTAAACCTTTGAAGAAAAGAATCAAACCAACTTATATTATTTGCACATTTGGCCAAGTCCTGGAGTGATTACAAACCTACAAGAGATTGACTGAGTAAAAGAAGAGGGAAAATTGAGTAAGAATTTAAGAATACAATAAATATAGACATATTTTTTATTATTTTTCTGGATTATATGAAGGACGAGTGCTAAACTTATTTCATATATTGGCAGATATGGTGGCTGAACTTCCAGTGACGTTAATCCTGATTTAAAGGATGATAAAACTCCAGAACGGAAAGGAAGTTGGGAAAGAGACAAGGACTCTTCAGGTATTTTGTAACTATGGAGACTGCTAAATCTAAATCTAGTGCTTTGGGAACAAAAAAATTCACAGCAATCACTGTCCTAAGGAGTAACTCTCCTGTCTGTACATCACATAGGCAAGCTACTCAGTGAAGGTAATAAGAATTTTTAATTACTAAAGTTAATTAGAGTTAACTTGCACCTGTCCTTAAAAACTAAATCTAAAATACTTAAATTATTAATTCCAATGTCTTGTCCTGATTGATGGAATGAGTTATAACGTAATTAGCATAAATGCTAAGCCAGACTGTATTTTTATTAAAGCTGGTTTTGAATTTGGTTGCTTATGTTAGCTGATTCTTGGTTCTAAAACTCTTCAGTTTTCAAAAATTCAACAATGGGGAATTTTTGATATTGGATTACATTACATTGGATTATCATAAAACAGGCTTAAATGTGGCACAGTGAATAAAAAAAAAAACTTGCGTAATGTCAGAAACTTGAAGAATTTTGTACTTATGAAATGGAATGAGAAAAACTCAACTCTTACCATGGTGGAAAAAAATAGAATAATACAAGAACACATTTGTTGGGCAATATTCTAGCTAATTATACTGCCACTTATAATTAGAAGAATTAACATGGCAATTAAAAGTTTATGGCTGGTGCTCTGTATTTTTTACACAACACCAGACAAGAAATTTTCTTGTCAACTACAATTAAGGTGTTAGTACAATGTTTTAAGGTCTTAAATGCTTTAGCACAGTAATGTAGAGACATGGTTAGAGTGTTATGTTACTTAATGTTTAGATATAGGTTATTTACATTTTTAACTGCTTGTAAATTGAATTGAGTTTGTGATCAACAGGAAGTTTTGATCAAATGACCATTCATATATTATGATATGCATGTTAGTGAAAAGAGGTATACAAAGAATGACAGCTAGTTCTCATCTTATTTCAACTAAATGAAATTGACTCACAAGATGCTGGCACAGGTACCTTAGGTTATGCCCTGCTTTGGGAACTGAAACACTCCTATAACATTTCTACTTATGTAAAATCACAATTTAGATTCCACACTGCTGTCTTCTCACTTTAATGACATCCACTTTCACACATAAATACGGGGAGTCAATGACTTCTTGACCCTTGCTGATGGAACATTAACTCAGTCTCAGGTTTGATGATTTCTGTGTAAGATGCTCACCAACTTCTCCTAAACAAAATAAGGATAATGTTTAAAGTCATGATACATATCTAGCAAATGTGTATCAGAAATGGATACACCAAACATTGCCTGAATATCATTCAACAAGAGATATGTAATCTGCCTTCTAATGACTCATTTCCTGTACTCATTTTGAGATTTCGATTTGTTTGGTTTTCCTCACTGTTTAAATACAGTAAGGTGCACACTTTTGACTAAAATTTTGATCGAAACCCAGAAGTGCTTTATAATCCAGTGTGCCTTATATATCGGAAAAGTTCAGAAATTTACCAACAACCTGGAAGTGCGAGCCGAGCAGCGATGAGCTGCGAGCCAAGCAGAGCTGAGTCACTCCAAGCTGCACCAGCCACGAGAGCTGTGCCAGCCGGCACCAGGGGTGGCTGCAGAGTGCAGGGGAAGGGTGGGTGGGAGACCTGGGGCCCGCAGCACGGGGAGGGTGCCTGGGGCTGCGTTTAAAGGCTACACTGATCCGTGAAAAATGTTTGCAAATTGAACACCTTCCAGTAAATCCCACGATCGTGCAATTCCACTACTAATTCGTTACTTTGTTGTGTGCAAATCCTCGCTTTAAAAAAAAGGGTACACCTTATAGTCCAGTGCGCCTTATATATGAACAAAGATCGGAAATTTGCCCACAGCCCGGAAAGTGTGCCTTATAATCCCGTGCACCTTATAGTTGTGAAATTACTGTAATTTATCGAAAAGCCATATCCAACTCCTTGATTATTTAGACTGCTACTAAAATATGCAAGCTATTATTTAAGCTGAAAGACTATTTTCTGTGAGTAGTAAAAAGATTCAAGGACCTTGGGATATCCTCCCTCCAGGAGGCAAGGTATGGAGTTCAGCTGGATGAAGTCAAGGCCAGCTTCTTCACTGACAAGAGCTGCTGCAAATGGAGTTGAAAGCCAGGGCCAACTTTCCTTGGGAGTTGCATTTAAAGTGGGATAGTCCTCCTGGTCCCCACCTGTGCTACAGTGGGACTACAACTGTTCCAGGTTTGCCTCCCTGACTCTAACTGCGACTCTCTGGTTTGACTTCCTGGCTCGTCTTCAGATTTGCCTCTTCATTGCAGTCTTACTGGGTGAACATGTGTCTGCTCTGATCCCTGTTTCTAAACCTGGTCCTAACCCAGACTTGCTATTCATCATCCCTGCAGCCATTACTCCTTCCTGCTCTGCTGCCATGCTTAGCTCCCATTTAACCTCCTTACCACACAACCCTCACTTCTCTTGGTCATTCTGTCCTGTGATGTCAATCTTCTAAATAGCTGCATCTGTTTGTCAAACAGATTTACATCATGAAAGCACCCTGAGAAAATCTGTAATTTGTGCATATCTGTAGGAGGTTCATAACACATGGGAGTAATTTTCATTTCTCACCGGAGTAAGAGATGTCCAATCCTTTTCTCGGCGCTTATATCACCATTGTGCTATTCTTCTTCACGCTCTTCACGTTCTTCCTCTGCTCTGTCATCTGTTGTTTTTGTTCCCCTCAAGTTTCAGGTCCTCATACTTGCCTGCTCGTACAGTTCAATTTCTGATTTATCACTTCTTTTTCTCGTATATAGAGTTATGTAGGGAATGAAGATTTGAATTCCAGATTCTGAGTGCCACAAAGGATCAAAATTGCTTCTTTAATTTATCCCAAATAACCTTCATAGTAACACACAACCTCTAGTAATATCTCAGTCTCAAAACATTAACTCCATCTCTTTGTAAATGTACAGTAATTTC
>VRYO01002355.1:21964108-22013897 GCA_009812075.1 Sialia sialis
GAAGTGCGGCTTATAGTCAGGTGCGGCTTATAATCATGAAATTACTGTATTTTCTCTAGTAAGTATGTAGAGTCTTAGGGCAATTTAATTGGTCTTAAGATAGAGAATAACAATAAATTGGGACTGTTTTCCTGCTTTTAGAACATTTGCTTGAATTTCTGTACTTTATTTACTAAAGAAGGAATTTCTGAAGAACTGAATACTGAATAGAAACAAAACTCACATTAATTTATTAAAATGAAAAGAGGGACTTTTCAGCCTAGTCACCTGTTTAACATTTTTCGTAATTCATCCAAAATGCCATCAGAACTAGAGCTTGAGCTCTGGTGCACATAATAATGTAACATATGTATGCTTCTTAATGTCTTTTTCTTTCCCTATCAGCAGTAGGAACCTTATATGATATAACTAGTTACTATCCAGTTTTCCAGTCGTATCTGAAAGCAGAGAATATTTGTCCTCAGATCACAGAATTTCTTCATATAAAGGAACAAAGACCCAGTGCCAGCAGTACAGCAAACTTAAGAATATCTGTGTGTTTCTCAGATCCTTTGAGTACTGTGGTTCTTGCATTCACTCAAGGACAGTAAAGCTTATTATTGTTCTTTAGGTTCAATCAAAATATTTCAAAGATGATAATTCAGTGGGAGTGAGGCAAAAGGACCTGTCTGAAAACCTATTTGTTATGCAGAACTGGGTATCATGACTGCTTTATTTGATCAGCTGTATCTTCCAGTGAAGACTTGAAGATAAATCCCTAAAATGGCTTAGTAAAGGTGGACTGAGAATCTTCACTTTTACATCTAGTTCTTAAGAAATTGTGCTATGTTTTCATACCCACTTGATGAAGAGATATAGATGCTTCAGAATTAGGTTCAAAAGAGAGTCAACATCTGACCCAGCTTCAAACAGAGCACAGACTGTAATATTGGCCAATGGTAGCTAACAGCAACATTGAAGTAGAATTAATTGAAATGTAAAAGCTTTAATCACCTAAAATATTGTTTTGCTGAAGGCTTTTGGGTTTTTTTGTGGATTTTTTTTTCATGAGCTAGAACTGATTCTGAAACTGAAATCTCTTATCAGCCTCAGATGTAATTGAACCAAATATATATTTTTTCAGCTATCACTTCTAAAGATAAATATAGCTCAAAATTTCTAAAGTTTTATATTTAATAATGGTTGCCCTAAAAGCTTTGTCTAAGTGAACATTTTAAGATTCTTCTTGTCTTTCCTGATACATTAGTTTTCCATCCCTCATAAGAGGAATAATTGATCTCTACATTTTTTTGGCTTTCATTCCTTGTTCTTTCAGTGTGTTAGGATTAAGAAGATGAGAAATTTAGGGATGAATAAAGGAACCATGTCAAAATGCAAGGAGTCATATGATGAGATATGAAGGAATTTCATACTGGGACCAGAGATATGTTTTTTTATCAAGTTTTTAAAAATTTAAAAGTTTTATTAATTGAAATGGGAGGGCTGAATTTCTTTTTTGTCCTGTCAGATTCCTAACCCACTTAAAAATTCTAATTCTTTAAAGTTATAGTAATCAATTGCTTACATAGAATTTAAATTGACACCATTATCTCTACTTTATTTTCTGAAATTTGAGGAGGAATCTGTGGTTTACATATAAAATAAATTGAAAACACACTATACTATGGTAGCTCTATAAAATTTTCTCTAGTTTTCACCATGTAATATCTAAGATACACTTTTTATTTCAAAATATTAATTTGCAAAAAATTGTCAGGCTCTGGAGCAAGAGAGAAATAAAATCTTCATAAAAATATCTAAATATTTCCCTAGTATTTACTTTGTATGATTTAGTTGATCTTCTAATTCTCATAATCAATATTAAAATGACGCTAAAATAAGAAGCAAGTAAGTCTTTCCCAACTAATGATATTCTATGATTCTATGATGATATGAAGCTGATCAGTTTATTTTGGAGACTGGAGGCTAATTTTCTGGGTTTATATTCTCTAGAGAGTTCATTTTGTCCACTTACTTTTAAAAAAGTGTTTCTCAAAATCATTTCTGTCTCAATTAAAAGAAGTCAATCTTCTTTATCTAATAATTGATGCTAATTCTGCTTTTAGTTAAAATATATTTTAATTGTTTCACTTTTCCTTTTTTTTTTCACTCTAAATAATTTATCAGAAGAGTCAAAAATTAACATTTTCATATAATTCAGCATCTACACATATACCTATTACTGCATTAGTATTTATTGCTCAAATTTTTTGAGAATGTTGTCCCCAGCTAAAAAAATGATGACATTTTGAAATTATAATGTAATATGAAATAAGACTCCTATGTATTATACAACCATACAACTATGATGAAAAATGAAAATAATATGATTTTCAAGCTTGTAGAATTATAACTTATTAAAGAAACTGGTTAAACTGCCATGCAGGATGAATAAGAAGGGTGTATTTAAGGCAGCTACCTAAGAATGTCAAATATAATTCTTGGCAATTATGTTTTATTAGTGTTTTTGTAGACATGAAACTATCACTCCCTTTAATTCGTTGGTTTTTTGCATGACATAGAAAAATTTAGGAGATAATTTAACATTGTGAATATTATATTAAATAGCATACTAGAGAATGTTTCCAAAGCTATTTTGTTATATTCTGCTATTAAAAGATTAAGAGTCTTTAAGCAATTTTACAGCTTTGAATTCTAGTTCTGCAACTGCTTGCATGAGTTTAGCTTTACATATTTTGCAGTTCAGCCATAGCCTCTGGGGTTAATCAAAGGAAGATATTTGAAGCTATAAATCCACACTGTGGAAAGGTGGGATTTTAATTTATTCCATGGTAAACATGTAAAAGATAGAAAGGAAAAATAAATTTTCAAGTGATTTGGACATTACATTTTAAATCTTAATTCATCATCATGATTGATGAGGAAATGACAGGCTCATGAGAACTTGGATCTTCATATTACTTTACAAAATAAAATCAAATCTTCTATTTGTATTTACAATACAAACATGAAACACTCAGCAAGCTTGTAATGAATGATCTATGAAGTTATATTTTCAATAGCACAGCCACTGATGCTGGTAACTATAGTAAGTATAGGTAACTGCGTAAAGTAACTCTATAAATCATTAAAAATCCCCAAAATTTCAATAAATTTAATCTATTAAATTATTAAAAAGTAAAGATGTATTTAAAAGAGGCATGAAAATTGACCACTAGTATAAAAACAAACTTCACAAATTACATTCTTTGGTGGACACATTTAGACACCAGGTATGTAACATATCAAATGAATATTGCTAAAATAAAAATGTTTTTATATCATGTAGTTAATGTTCTTTAGTCTTTGTATGTAACTCTGTAGGAGTTTCATACCACTCTGCCTTTGACTGGATTTCTAAATCAACTTTTCTCAAATGTCTCAGCAACTTCAAAAAAATCACTATTACTGAAATATTTTCTCCAGAAGAAATTAATCTAAAAGTAATTCTCTACCATTTCTTTTGGTAGAGGAATGAGTTTGCTGGCTTAAGAATCACATGATTATTCTGCAATAGATTACTTAGATCAAAATAAATATGTGTTGTAAGGAGAAAATATGAGATCATGCAGTACAAGAGCAAAAACCTGTGTGTAATTCATCTTTTTTTGTAAGTGTATCTCAGTAGTGTGTAGAGATTGTATGATGGTGACAATAAAGGATAAGTTTTAAGTCTTTCCTACCTTCACTATATTCTTCCATTAGCAATAAAATAAAGCTGGAGATTTTTTGGAAGACCCATACTCCATAGTAGATCCATACTATAGTTAACGATGCCACATTGACATGTGCACACTTTATTGCTTTTTACTGGCTAATTTCTCCTGCTTTATGAATATCAAATTTAGAATATCAAATGAACATCAAATTTAGAATAAGATCTTGATCAGCAGATACACAAATATCCTAAACTCTTTTCTCTGTTTCTATCCTTGTTTCTTTGCTTAAAGATTCTACTTTCTATTATCAAAGACAATGCTACAACACACATATAATTGTAGTATAATATGCTACAATCAGATAACTCTGCTCTAGAGTAATTCAACATTCTTAGTCTCCATGAACTGTTTTGGGAAGAGTTCCTATTAATTATTAGAACAAGATTAAAAAGTCTACAGAAGCATTTGTATTACACAGCTGATTTTCAAATGAGGTATCGTTTTAGTAAATGCTCAATGATGAGTTCATATTAGGAGGCTTAAAACTGGTGTGTCAGATGATAAAGGCCTTAATATAAGAAAGATTTAAGACTGTGGTGTTAATGACTTGTGCTGTGTAATACTTACAGTAATGTTGCTTTATAACTCTGGGAAAAAAATAAGAGTGAGAATGTGAACTAGAAATGTCTTGATTTTGTATGCACTGTCTTATACCACTCTCTGTAAAACTTTTTTTTGTTTCTATTGGGACAGACAATGCAAATTTAAACTGCTATATAAAAATATGAACACAGATGTTGCATGGGATACTAAATTTACATTACAAATTTCTGCCAGTTTTTAACCTATCCAGTACAGGAATTAAAAGATTCAGCATAGATAGGCCATAAATAAGTTGTTACCACCAGAGCTTCATATTTACAGCATTAATAAGATAGCAACAAAAATGGCAATGTGTACAAACAGAAACTCTGATGAAAAACTGAAGTGGCCAAAACTCCTGATTTTCAGTGAAATTTCATACTAATTTCCTGTGTAAATCTGGAGAGAAATAGGAAAGTTGCTCTCCCATGAAATTTTACTGTGACTCTAAGACACTGCTTTCAGAATTTAAGCAAACTTTATTTTAAACATGAGCATAGATCTAATTGAAATTTATATTTAATGTTTGGATTACAGCAAGCTTGGACCTCCCTTAGAGGTATGACACTATGCAGACAAAGTAGGGAAAATTTGTTTCCCAAAATACACTGCTTATTTGATTTCACTGAACTTTGGATGAGTTCACAGTGCAGCCCTGATCAGTATTTGTAGCTAAGTGCTTGGCACCTGACAGTTGGTTATGTATCATACAAGGAGCAAAGTAGTAGTAGTAGTAGCACTGGAACTGCTAGGATCCGTGAAGAGAAGCTTCATGCTGGAGATACTTCTTTTGAGACATTTTACAAATATGAATACTTAAGAAGCATATTGGCTCCAGTAGAATCAGGAAGATAAAGACAGAGATGAATATCATCAAAATAAGTGATGAATTAGTCCATTTCATTGGAAGATTGAAGTTGATGATAGATGGATGATAGGAATCAGTTTCATGAGAAGATAATCTCTCATGGAAAGCAGGTCTATAAGACATATAGGCTATAATTTATAGGTAATTTTTGGCTTAAAGTCTTCTATATATTCATTGAGATATGAAATAAGACTTCCTTTTCGGTGAATAAGACTTAACCCTCTTGGTTAAAGAGGGTATATATATGTCAAACTTATTTTGCAAAAGCAGTGACCCATGAATAGAGATTTATATTAGACGAAATTTTCAACACTTTCTTTTGACAACCTAGCACACTGGCAACAATATTTAAATGCTATACTGCATTTTATCCCAGAAGGCTTTTATTAAACATATTTGTGAGACATGATAATAATTAAATTAAAAATATTGCTCACCCTTGGCATGAAAATATATCTGATTCTAACCATTCATGGAATCTCTTTACTGTCAACATTTTCCATACAGCATTATTGAGACAATTTCACGATCTAAAAATAATACAGGTGCTTACAATATATATTTATCATAAATGAACTAAACCTATTGAATAACCATCTGTATAAAATTAAAGATTATCTGAATCTAGCCAAAGGATTTCTGGGATTTATAACAATATTTATTTAAGTATATTTAAAGTTACAAAAATAAGATCATCTTATGTGTGCAGTGTTTTTAGACAGTGACAATATGAATTCAGATGTCTATCAATACATAACAGTACTTTTGTAATTTTTTTATAATTACTGCCAACTATTAATGCATAACTATTAAGGCATGATCGTGACAACTCTCCACGAATTCAGGGACACTGAAAAGATTTTTTCAGTCCTTCATGGCATGAACGAGGACCCAGCTTCTGGGAATGTCAGCACAATATCATACAGTCAACTACCAACTACCAAGTCACCAAGATAATTTGTTTCTCAAAAATATAGTAATTTTACAACTCTAAGGCTCACCAGATTATAAGGCACACTTCCAGGTTGGCAAATTTCCAAACTTTGTCCATATATAAGGTGCACCGGATAATAAGGCACACTTCCGGGTTTTGATCAAAATTTTAGTCAAAAGGGTGCCCCTTATAGGCGGGAAATTACTGTACTTTAGCCATGATGATGCATAGTATGAGCCTATGGTTATAGGCTCAATGTGGTGAAAGAGATTATGAGTGTCTCCATTCAGTATGTGGTATGCAGATGATATACATAAGGAAGAGGTTTTTCTAAGCTGAACACAAGAATCTGAGAAGAGCAAGGACACCACCTCTCTTTGGCTGCGGATAGGCTACAGAGCTTGCAATGTTTTGGTGGGAACACTACAGTCCTGGTCATATGGTCAGAGTGCACATTAGTAACATGATCAGAGTGCTGCCTTTCTCACACTTCTCAGGTTCTCACACTTCCTTCTCATGAAATGGAGGTGGTAGAAGACATAGCTTCTATTATGTGAAAGAAACTATTTCACATTTCCTTACTTTAGTTCTTCCACTTTAAAATAAAGATGTCTTATTTATCTATTTGTCCAACTTGGAGAAATGTGAGAAAAGCCTACTTCTTGGATCAGTTTGAGCATTTAAAGACAAACACAGAAGTCTTTTGAAGTCAAGTTGCAATTATTGCTGTCTGCTGTACACAATACTGTCATGAAGTGTGTGTTAGCTCTGCATTCCCCTGCCAAAGAGCACAAATCATCCCATGAATAGGTATTGTTACACATTGATAAATATATGTTGGTGAATATCATAAATCAAAAGTACATATTTGCAGAACCAGAAACTCAGTCTATCATTTTTTGGTTCCATTGGTTGTTGGGAGTTTTTTGTTAATGAAATATGCCCCTTTTATTTAATGCTGAAGAAGGTAGCTGAGTTTAATTCATTTTTTTCCACTAAAGTTCTTTTAAAAAAAGCAAAATAAAATGTATTATCTTCACATTAGTAATTGAGTTGCTTAAATATATCTTCAATTACTCCAGATTTCTCTATTTATAAGAGATTGACCATGAGAGCACTGGGACTATACAAATTCTCACTATGCCTACTAGTTTTTGAAAGAATGATCCTAAAATGTTTTATTGTACTTGTTCAGGGAGAGACAAGAGGATAATTCATAATTTTGTTCACCCTGTAATGAATAGACTTATATGATGCATCCATCTGAACAACGGAGATTATTAAATGATTGAAAAATCTGTATAACTAGAAGTTGATAACTTCCAGCCATCACTTTACATTTAGTGTATACATGATACCCCAATATCCTGTGACTGCAATTCTTGGTGAGTTTCTGCTAAGATATACTGGTAGAATGTAGGATTAATTAAACTGAAAGACCAAAATAATTAAGAAAGAAATAAAGAAAAATATTTCATTTTAAAACAGTTTCATAATCTGTTTTCTGCTATGTAGAATCTAAAAGACGAAGAGAGGTCATATGTTCATTGCCTGGAGGATGAGTGATTCTCTTGTGCCATTCACCTGTGACCTTTCTGGCTGAGAGATAATAGATCTCCAGGCTCAGAGAGCACCTTTAAGCTAAAAAAGTAAAGGTTGGATAATCTTCAAGGTTAAAAATGAGTTACCATTTCTTTTGTTTCATCTATTGTCTTTACAAATGATTTGAATAACAAATGGCACAGTTAATAAGAAGTGTAAAAAGTATGGGAGAAATAAATCTCCAAGAGGACTGGTACATAATTAGGGTGACACACATTCTTCCAACTTCACTTTTCCCCTATAGCTATATACCATCTACTGTTGGTGTTCACTTGGTGTGCAGTGGATAAAGACTATATCAATCATTACAGAATTATTGTTTTAAAAATCTGTACCAAAGGTAGATTTCTTTTCTTTCCCATATCCAACATTAAACGTACATAAGAACATAAGAACATAAGAACTCTTATCAACGATTCATTTTAATAGTGTGCTGTCATGTAAAAAGGAAGAGTTTTCAAGGAGCCATATTTATTTAAAAGCTCAGCTAAAGCTGGTTTCTTTTCAATCCTATTCTTTTATTCAAGATGTATTTTTTAGTTCTGTGTTCTAGGCCATTGGATGGATTTGACATGTCATTAGTTTGTAAATTTGAACCTCACTTTTGTCTGGTATATTTTTACTTGTTTATTTGCCTTATTTGCCATATAGGAGGAGAAAATTCTAATGTAGAAATATATAATAACTTCAAGATCGCGGGGAGTTATATAAGAAGATATTCATAGGAGGTTTTAATTACTGAAATTAAAAATTAAACATTCCTTAATATAAATCACCTGATTTTCAAAATGTAGCTCTCCACTAAGAGCCACATCCAGTTGTTTCTTGAAAACTTCCAGAGATGATGATTCCAACACCACCCTGAGCAGTCCATTCCAATTCTTAACCATCCTTTCAGTAAAAAAAGTTTTCTGTTGTCTAGTCTGAACCTTCCCTGGGACAGCTTGAGGCTGTTTCATCTTGCCCTGTGACTAGTGACCTGGGAGAAGAGTCTGGTCCCCACCTGACTAGAATCTCCTTTCAGGGCATTTTAAAGTGCAATAAAAAGCCTGAGCCTCCTTTTCCCCAGGATAAATAGCCCTTCTTTGGGCTTTCTCCAGCACCCCAATATCTGTTTTAAAGTGAGGGACCCAGAACTGGGCACAGGACTTGAGTGCAGCCTCCCCAGTGCTGAGTACAGAATGATGACTGCCCTGATCCTGCTGGCCACGCTGTGCAAGCCAGAATGCCACTGGCCTTCCTGGCCAACAGTGATGGCGCATGTTCAACCACCTGTCAAACAGCAACACCGCGTTCTTTTCTGATGGGCTGCTTTCCAGCCACTCATCTCTCTTCAAGAGAATGGCAGAATGATGAACCTTTTCCTGATGTCCTGTTCTCAGTATATTTGTGGCACTTATGTGAAGTATCAGAAGTTTATGGAAATTTGTCCTTGCTTTGTCTCATTTTCTGCAAGGCTCTAATGCAGGAACAGGTTCTTTTAGTACAGCTCTCTCTGTCAATGCTAGATGTAAAGCCAGATGAGATATTGTTTCTATAGGCTAATTTTTAACTATGATCCAGAGCACCCATTCATAATTCAAATATTAACACTTCTGAAATGCTCTAACACTTGAATAGAAAATATTCCCACATGACTCTCATGGTCACAAAGTTAAAGTCTGGGGCAAATGCCCTTGTGAATGGTTTGCGTACATCTATGATGTGCAAAAATCTCATCTGCATCTTCAGTGTAATTTAGTTTTATTCTGGCCTAGACCAGGAAAACATATAAAATATTAACCAGCTGCTGGTAAGATCAGAAGACTGATTCCCCAATAGCTGAAATCAAGAGAATATTTCAAACTCAAGCAAAAACTAACTCAACAAAAAGTTTGAGTTTATTTGTTTTTTGTGAGTTTTTGCTAGTAAGAATGTATTTCCAGGTCTATTTTATTGATAAAAGTTTTTGCACAGTCTTAGCATCTTTCCATATACAACAATTTGCTGGAACCAATACTGCATGAGATAATTCATTAGGGATAGATGATGCATATTTACTAGCTCAGCATACCCTCAGTGAAGATGTTAGACTATTAGATGTATACAATTCTTTTGTTCTTCTTTCTCAGCATTTATGCTTACTGATACAGTCAGTGTTTCATCTCAGCATGAAATAACATTATATAACATTGGATTTTGAGGAAGCAGAAAAAACAAGGGCTCCACAAATGGGACTGAATTAGAAATGCTCTTGCAGTAGAGGCCCTGGAGTTATAAATGAGAAACTGATGCATGCACTTAGGAAGGGACTTTATATAAAATCTTTCTTTTGTTGTACATTTCTTATTCTTTAGAATAATCTCATTCTGAAAAGAATTTTTGACAAGTGCTAAAGCAGACTTTCCACACATTATCTAGGATTTAACAATTGGGTTACTTTTTTTTTTGTATATTTTTTATTTTTTTGTTTTTTGTAAAAAGTGCCTGGCCAGAGGACATTTCAGTACTATTGGTATTCTGAAAAATAGACAGAATCATTGTAGTGTTTTTCCTGTAGAAATAAATACAGGAAAAGTTAATGTTATTAAGACTTGAAGAAAAACAGACCAAAGAGACAGAGATAAATCACACTTTGAACATCTGGTAGAGCAACATCAGAGCTAACTAACCGGGAGCCTTTGATTAAATTAATCAGGATTTTGGCTTTTGATTAATTTAATCTCTTTTAGATACATATAGTACAATATACTAAACTGCATCACCAGCAATACCTGCAGTATTCTATTTTATTTGAAATCGAATTGCATGATAAAATTGAGTCAACTTTTATGGTAGGTCAGATGAATCCAGTCCATATATTCTATATATAACTGCTACAAAACTGAAAACTATTTCCTTAAAAAAAAAAATTAAAAAAATTCCAGACTGTTATAATTTCTGATTGAGTTGCATCCACTCTGTGGCCAGAGATGTCCAGTGGAATTATTTTTTCCATCTGGCTAAAAATCTTAGGGTTGCTAATAATGCACTGGAGAGACTATAGATGTACTACATATACCCAAACTTTGCATCTGTGACTAAGCCCTGATAAACAAATATTGATTATTTAATCATTACAAAGCAAAAAATAATTATTTACTCTTTTCATTAGATAACACTGTTCTGTGTCAATATATAGAATTATGTATAGAATCAAGGAATCATTAAGATTGGAAAAGACTCTAAGAAATCCAGCCATTTAGATAGCACCACCATGGCTGCCATAAAACTATGAGCAGCCCATGCCTTTTACACACTTCCAAGAATGGTAATTTCACATTTTCTAAATTGTATTTTCTATATTACATTTTCATGTATAATATGGAAAATCTAACCAGAAAACTTCATGCAAAAGGAAATGGTTCATAGCAATCATGAATAAGCATCATACTCTAAAAGACATGGAATCATAGAATCAGATTATCTCAGGTTGGACTGGACATATAGTCCAACTCCCTGCTATGCCTGAAACCACATGACTAATAGCATTCTCCAGATATTCCTTGAACTCTGTTAGGCTTGATGATGTGATCACTTCCCTGAATAGCCTCTTCCAGGGAACAACCAACCTCTCAGTGAAAAACCTTTTCCTAATACCCAACTTAAACTTCCTCTAACATAAATTAATTCAATTTTCTCATGTCCTGTCACTGGTCACCAAGAGAGGAGATCAGCACCTGTCACCTGCTAATGAGCTGATCACTCTAGGAAGTTGTAGACTGATGAGGTCACTAGAGAAGCTGTATAACATTTGTGAGCACAGCATTTATTCCTTCTTAGAAGCCTCAGATATTAAATTTTAAAATAATGATACTTTTTGGGCACTTTCACTCTTATAGAAGTAGTCAGTAAATTGTTTTCAAATGTGTCTAATGGAAAGTTTGATAGGTACTGGTTGTACCAAAATAATTTCAATTACATTTAAAAACATAACAGGGGAAAAAAGCAACCATGCATGAAATCTTTCTTCTGTCTCACATTATACACTGCTAAAAAACCTTTTTTGTTAGTCTTAAGGATCAGATTAATTCTTCATTTGCATCCATGTAATGTGTATGCCTGCACACAGTCAAACAGGAGGTAAATTTCTATACACAGATTTTATTTTATATATTAAAGACAACTTGAGGTTTTTCACAGTTATCAGACTTATTTTAGGAATGACATTGTCTACTATCTTCTGAATACTTCTGAACACATTCTCCCACAAAATTCCCTCATTTTTCCTGTATAAGCAGTCCCCATCCCCTAAAACAATCATGCAGAGACATGCAGCAAAACTCTCAACAGATTAATAAATAAATAAATTAACTTCGCCCAACTTCAGCTTGCATAACATTAACATAAGCCTGAAACAACTAAAAGTCATTAAATTATTTCTTTATATTTTGAGAAACATAATAGTTGAAATCCCTTCTCCTGTGAAACTCTTATCCTAATGAGTTTTGACACTGACTTCAGCAGAGTGAAGGTTCTGTTACCCAGTATTTTGTTAATGTAGTTTATAGAATATACGTGCCTACAGAATACAGTGCTCTATTAACAACAATTCATCCTTATCTTTGCTTCCTGATACTAAGTGGGTTGCAGGAAAAGCTGGAAGCAAGATATTTTGGTTTTGCAATAGATCTATGTAATGGCACAGAGAGGTGCAATCAGATTCATAACTACTTTTCAACTGGTGTAGGACTCCAAAGAATGATTTCAGAGACTGCTGAAGCCCTAAATTGACACAGACTGACCTGATTATTCTTGTTTTTTTTCTCCCAGAACAAAATAGAATGAGATTCTTTTGCAAAAAAAGTTGTTCTGGTCCCATAGTTTCAGTGTTATTTTGAAAACAGAAGTATCTGATGATGCTTTGCAGTTTCATAATGTCATTTAATAAGTGTAACATATATTTACAGACATGGTAGCAATAGTTTCAGATTACATTTAATCCTTTTATAATTGGAGTCTTTGAACACTAAATAAACATTTTATAATGGAAAGTATTATGTTATATTATGAAAATTAGATTATTAAACCAGCAGATTAAAACAGCAGAATTATTAAAATAACAGAGAAGAAATCGCAAACTAATTCCTTTGTCTCAAAACATTCTATTAGCTCACAAATCTATTTTAAGAATGGGATTATTTTCTCATGTAGGTGACTTTTTGTTGCTTAAATACGTCTGTGTGTCTCATTGTTTGATATTGTTCCTGGAGGATAATTCATTTCTCAAAGCATGCTTTTAGCAATCAATACTAAGAGTGACAGAACCTTGAAGACTGTAGTACAGAATAATTACTTTTATGAGACGTTTAATAGTAATGCCTTACAGAATTGAGATGACTCATTGAGCTTAAGCCACATCCTTCAGTTATGATAAGGATTTTTTTTTCAGCAAAAGCTTTCAAGGATGCCAGTATCTGTAATTCAGTGACTCAAAACTTAGACAAGACACACTATAAAAACAAATAAAGATCCTAGAGCTAGTGAGCTAGTGTGAGGCCTTTTCTGCTGGCCTCTTCATACAAAAACTGTCTCCTGAGGACTCTTTCCATCAGACATTTGTCTTCCAAACCTGCTTTATGGTTTGTAAGATAAGACAGGAAAGCGATATAGACCACAGATACTTAAACAACAGAATTTCTCCTGACAAAATTATGCTGTAATTTACTGTAGATCATGCTTGCTTTTGGCTAGTATGCATTTTGAGACAATGTTCCATTTGTAGATTTGTTGTGACTTTTCAAATGCACAGAGCACTGCTGGTACAGCATCAATACCTAGAAAGTTACTTTGCACATTGTTCTGGAGTTGATATTTTCCACCCCAAAATTTAACATGCAATAATTTCTCTGCTCCCTGTTTCTCTAAACATTAATTCACTAGCATAAAACATAACAAAACTCACTGAATTCCTTTTATTTATGGTTTCTAGAAAGATACTAAACATCTCTAGTATTGAAATATAAATGAATATAGCTTTCTAGCTATCTAAATACTGCCACTGAAATTGTAAAGACAGGAAGTTCTTTTGTAGTTCTGCTTACTGCAGCACACACAAATTCTAAAATTGGAGGCAAAAGTCCTGTTTTCACAATTTCCTCAGAAGTCTGGGCTTTTAATCATTATGAGGTTAGTAAAGATATTGCAAGATTTTTCAGATCTTGGATTAAGATTCAGTAACTATCCTGAAGGCCATTCTGGTTAGTGTACTTCCTTAGGCTAATCTGCATTTGTGTTTTAAATGTGTTATGTAAGTGTTGTTGCAAGGTTTTCTCTAAAATAATGTATCTATGCATAGCTTTATGTGCTAAGTTTTGAAATCTTAACTTGTTTGAATACTATGTCTCTATATAAGGAAAATCCTTAACAGAAGGTTTTTAAACTAAATTGAATGCTTATCAGAAAGGGGAATTTTCATTCTTGCCCATGGAACTAAAAGTCAAGAAAACAGTCTCGCCAAAGAATTGCATTCCAACTACACAATCTGTATAAGCTTTCTGGAAGCATCTTTGAATGAGAGAGAATACCTCTTGGGAGTTAATTTAACTTTCAGTAGTAATAACTAGGGCTTAATTTAATTCTCTTGAGTTTCTAAACTTCATAATAATATTTGGATTGGAGCATATAAATTAATCTTTAATAGTTACCTGATTCTCAGAGTTGTTACTGAATAAAAAATTCGATTCTAGTAACATTAGAGTCCCCTCAGACCATGAAACAGAGTAATTCAGGACTAAAGGATAGAAGTGGTTGAAGTGTTCCTCAACAAACTGCATCGGTAACCCAGTATAGTGATTTGGGAGAAACAGATTGTCCTAATATAATCGAACAAAACCTGAACTTTGCAGATTTGCAATTTGCACACTGCTGTGTGCTTCTTATATGATCTGAATCTTTGCTGAACTAGTTAGATTTTTAAAAAAATTAAATTTTTCTACTCAATAAAAGAAATGTTTCTCCAATAAATCAATGTTTTACATATACGTGCAAAAACATTACACAAGGCTACAACTGTCAGTCTGGTCCACTCTGAGAATATTATTGATTGGCAGAGATATTTCAAAGGAGTTCTAACAGAGTGGTACTGGTACTCTAAGTGAATGTTGCATTTCTATTCACAAGGCAAAGAGGAATGCACCCACCTTCAAGTAGAAAAATCTTATCTGTAGAGCCAAAAAAAATTACAATATGCCTTCTTTCATAGAAGCAAGAATTTCTTATTCGTTGATCCTCTAGTTTGGGTTTTTCCTCTTAATGGAGCCATTAAATTCATACATTACCAGTAGCATAGCAAGGCTAGACAATCAGAGATTTTTCTCATCTTGGAGGATTTCAATGGGTTTTGCTGCCTAGAAAGCTGAAATAAATACATAATAAATGTGTTATTTATAATTACATTATCAGTATACTCTCGCTTTAATTGTATATATCACTCCATGACACCATAAAGGAAACTTTATTTTTTTGTAACTTAGAGAACCAGTTAAAATACAAAGATGTTGAATTTTTTTAAAAAAGTCTACCAACTCTTTTGACGATTATTTTAAGTTTCTGTTCTAATTTAAGTGTGAACCAATTAACTATATACTTCTCAAAGTATGGTCTACAGACCTACCAATGTGAGAAAGTACAAATCTTAGGTAAGTGAGATTTTTCTGGAATGAAGTACTGCATAAGATCAATATTGTAGTAGGGTTAGGAGACTATAGATTATTGAAAGCAGACTATTTAATGTAGCATACCAAATGCAATTGACAAAAAAAAGTAAATTAGTAAAAATCGATTTGACTTTTGAGTATTAAAGAAATTGGATTTTGAGAGAACCATAAATGAAAAAGAAAATAAGAAGCTTTTTGATATAATGCAGAGTAAAGCTTAGAGGATTCATTTATTGGGAGTTATTTGCAATTTGTTAGGAGTAATTTGCATCAGTTTATTGATCAAACAAGCTGTAGAGAATAAGGGAATTAAACTGCTGTCTAGTTAATAATATTTAAAATGTCTGAAATGTTGAAATAGCTTAAAAATTCTAAAGTAGGTCAAACACTTGATGCAGAAAGTCCAATATTAGCAACAACCTGGCTTCTTTCATGCCCATCAAGTCAATTTACTGGTTGATGGACTGATAAAAAAATCTTACATTACATTTTACTTCTTAAAAAGAAATATGAAAATTGCTCTTATTTAATTGCTGCATTTTATAGTGTAATGTAACAAAGCAAGAACTTGTGGAACAACACAGTAAATGTGATTGCTTTCTTCTCTTGTAAACAAGCGTTCAAATAGTATATGTATTCAAGCAAATTTTGTGACTTTATCCTCATTTTTGGTACTCATTTTTTCTAATTACATAATTATGACAATCTGGCTTGATTAACAGGTTTTGTTCTTGAAAAACTTGGGACCAGAAGAACAAAGGCTTTGAAAGCCGAGCCTGCAAACTCAGAGTGGGAAACATGGGGAAGCGGGCTGTACAGCACATGGAAGTCAGCTTTATTAAAGCAGGGTGCATCCTCTAGAATCCAGACTGTCATATAACCAAAACAAGTCTGAAAACATAAACCATATGATTTCTAGGGTCTGGCTTTAGGCAATGGCCATAAAAAATACTATTACTAGCACTCATGTCATTCTATCAGCAGAAACTGTTATGGGCCTGGAGAATCATTATACTTTTTGTTTTAGGCATCAATTAAGAATGAAAATACTGTTCCAAAGAGATGCCAGTATAGTTGTGCATCAAACATTACCATATTTAAAGACATTAGCTCCTCATAATTCCTGATAAATAGCCTTGACAAAGGTGGGAGTGTTAATTAGAATTGAAGTTTGAACTTCTGTGAATATCTGTGTTCCAATAAAAAGGTTTCTTGAGAATATTTCATCTCTTACAGCAACACTTAAAATGTTTAGATGGACCATTTTTAAGTGGAGATTTTGTTTAAAGAAATTTTTTTCCTTATAATGGAATCATTACTTACTTTGAAATATGAAAATACTTGTAAAAACAGACGCTCACTAATAGAAACTTTCTCAAAAATCTTTTACCTAAATAATAAAAATGATGTGAAACAAACAAACAACGTTTTATGGTTGAAGATGTCTCAGTGAATCTTATACAAAAAATATAAATGGAATTTTGATGCAATTTAACTTCAGCTGATCTCTAAATGGTATAGAGTGCAATAGTAAGAAAGTCTAAATTAATCTGAAAACTCATGATGATGCCTGGAAAGGCTGACCTGGAACAGACACTGAACAGAGGAAAAGGAATAAAATAGGTAATTATTAAAAGGATACACCTTAGGCAGTATAAGATCTTGGCCAGGGCTACACCCAAATCAAATCCCAGTCATCCATCTCAAGAGAGACCCCAGTCACGACTTTTATCCTTTTATAAGTTTTGGTTAATCTACATGTTGGGGTCAATTTTCCAACTACAGCCCCAGGCTATGAAGTCTTAGCCCCCTGGCTTGCCCCCTTTTCCTTACTGTTGTTTATGTTTTTTGGGTACCAGTTGTCCTTGATTCTCTAGCTTGGAAGGAATTGTTTTATCTAACTACCCTGTGAAGAGAACTTGCTAAAACCTAATATGAAGTTTCAGAGTTACACATTAAGAAGCAGAGAATCTGAAAAATATAGAAGCTAAAACCCAAGGCATCATTTCATATACACGATACACATATCAATATATAAATAACATTATACACCACTAATTCAATTACTATAAATATTGACTACACAACCTTTTACTAACTAGATATTTGGCTGTGGACCGTAGTGATAGGAGAGCTACAATAGAAATTTTAAAATCAGAATCCGATTAATTTTTGGTTGTTCATAGTGACATGCATATCCTCTTTTCAGAAAATTGTGAGACATGTAGGAAGCCATGACCAATTTACCTACTAAATAAATAACCATAAACTTTTGAAAAACATAAAAGGAAATTCACAGCCTGTTTTGACAATGAGCCGTATCTTATATAATATTTTTAAATCTCATAATGTTTTGCCTAAAAGCAAAGAAGATTAAGGACAAGGTAAATGTTTAAAACATGTCTTTAACCAAAGTGCCAGTAATGGTTAGGCCCATATTTAACTGGAAGCAGTGGTCTACATCAAAGTACTTTACCACAGCAGATAGCTCCTGCAGACCTGCCTCCCATGGACAAGAGAGTCTGCACTTCCAGCAGGAGCACTGGCTGTCACAACCTGCTTCATTATTTGTCCATGATTTTCACTGAGACATTTCCAAAATTAATTCCATGAATACTTTCAATAAACAAAGCTTAGATCTTTAAACCTTTCTGATCACCACCGAAAAAAACCCCAAAACATTTTAGAAGTTGTTTAAGATGTCTTTTGTATTTATAACATCATAATTCTTTTTAGTCATGCAAGTTGTTTGCATAAACAAAGGATAGGTGACAAAGAAATGCCATATATGTGCAATCAGGCTTCCTCTTAAAAATTCACTTTTAAACATGATGTATACAAATACAATTGTCAGTGCAAATCTAGTGTAAAAGAGCTTTATTTTCTCAGTTTCTCAGACTTGTTGTAATTATTTGAACTTTAAGGATGTTATTTATAGATGTGATCTTAGGGTTCACTTGCCACTTGATTCAACTTTCATATCAGGCAGGTACCCAGTGGTAAAAACATGAAAAGTACAAGATACAAAATGGC
Organism: Sialia sialis; assembly: GCA_009812075.1. Taxonomy (NCBI): domain Eukaryota; kingdom Metazoa; phylum Chordata; class Aves; order Passeriformes; family Turdidae; genus Sialia; species Sialia sialis. Next base: position 21,982,562 of record VRYO01002355.1, read on the forward strand.
AAAAGATCTTTGGCCCCTTCTTCTTTATATTTTTCTTTTTGTTCTAAACTAAGTCAAAAGCTCCATGTGTTATAATTTGACTTATTTTCTTTGTGATCACAGAAAAACTGTTGCCTCTTCAAGTAATTAAAATTTCACTTTATTGTGCTGCTATCAAACTCCAAGCTCTTACACAGCTGCAAATATTCCTGCTCTCTCAAGGAAACAACACCTTGTATATTGTATGCTCCCATTCTGTCAATTAAAAGGACTAAAATATTCAGATTACATGCAAATAAGATTATAATACAATTTCATTTCTTATAGTATTTGCTTTGGTATTAGAATCAGAGTACAAAGGCCACTAAAATGAATGATTAAAGTGATATAAGTGAACCTGTAACAGTAGGAGGAGATCCTAATTACAGATTATGGCCTTGGAGGCTTTTTTTAAACCAGTGATACAAAGGAAAGTGTCCATTCAATTTCCAAATAACACATAGAAAGATTTTTCCACTCTCTCTTTGTCGATATCTGTATAATACAAATATATATTAGAAATTTTTTTACATACTTGAAAATCCACTTCGACTTGAAGAAACCACTTTTAGTTCATTTTTCTTTTAATATGATTAAAGTAGGTAAACCATATATATGTTCAAAATATTTGCATTAACATGTTTTAAAGTACTGTAATTTTCCTGCAGAAATTTCCTCTGGACCTGGAAGTAGCTGGGAAACAGGGGACATATCAAAGATCCTTATAACTGCTATGGCTGTTGGGATTGTCTTGTGATCTTCTGATAAACACAGGGAATACTGAAAATGTACAGAGATGTTTTCTTTAGGATTCTTGGCATGCACTCCCTCCACCAAAACATAAATGTAAAGAACAGAGTAGTGGCTGGAGTTTATGTAGCTAATGTTCACCTTCACACAGATTCCTAGGTGCTTTCCTTAAGGCCAAGATAGGATTTGTATATCTCCTTGAAACACTACATCAGTCTTTCACTTTTAAAATAAAAATAATGATTTCACATTTTCAAACAATGACTTTGATAGTTGGAAAAAAAAATAAGTTGATATGTAATTTATGCATTTACACTTGGGAGCAGATGCATAAGGGTGGTTGTCAAACTGAATAAAGAGAAACAGCAGGGGCTTTGAGAATTCTGATTAATACTTAAGAATTTTAAATCAAACACCAATCAAAGTATCTTTACAGTGGATATTCAATTGTTTTTTTCAGTCTTTTTTGTAATTAAAAAAAGTGTGATCTTTTTGTGCAAGAATGGATTTTCTTTATTAGCAGTTTTGTGAAGATCACACCTTGGTTTCTGTAACCACATACAATAGCTACATGTTGAAAGCAGGATAGCATAAGGAGAGAAAAAGAATTTTCATAGTCCTACTGAGGGCAATATTTTCCAATCTCACTGTCTACACATTGTGTTACAAATTTGTTATAAATTTGTGGTGTTAAAATTACTCCAACAAAAGCTAACTCACCTGTGTATAAGGCAATAAATTTTGTTTGAGGATCTCCTGCATAACGTCTCCCTGGCACAGACATTTCAGGCTTTTACATTCAACTGAAGTGAATGTTGACAATATGTCAATAATTTTGGTATTTTGTCCTAGGGTTGTTTTGGTCTCTGTTCCAAGTGAATGTTCCTGTTCACTTTCAAACATGCTATCCCTTATCATCACTGATCATGAATACCTTAAAATCAGCAACCATTGTAGAAGAATAGCATTCAGGCATTTCTTTCATGCATTCAGTCAGGACAAGGGAAAACTGAAAAATATTGATTTGATAGAAAACATTGTTGAATAGTAGCCAAAAAAAGAGTTTATAAAGGATTATAGAAAAGAGTTTGAAAACTGTATTTAATGAAACATGCACAAAACATATAATTTCCTCTGTATCTCTAGTTTTTGAAAAAAAGAAAAATTTTTTTAAAAGGTAAAGAAATAATTTTAAAATAATCTATGCTTGGTTGGCATCATTTCTGCTGTTCCTACTTTGTCTTTTTAGTCTTACATCTGACAGCTGTTACAGACTAATTTTCAGATCGGAAGAAAATTTAAAAATAGAAATAAAAATATCATTTTGCTTTTAAATCACTCAGTGAATTGAGGTGTCAGAAGTGTAGTTAAGAAAATTTAGATTTCTAGGAAGACTTAGAAGCGAGACTACATAGTATTTCAGATAAGAGAGCTAAATTTAAATTATGCTATGGCTTCTGCTTACTTCCCAATATCCTCCTCAGTCACAGGCTACTTTCAATCTACAGATGATACTTGCATTTTCATGGATGGCTGGGAATGTAGCTTTTCCTGTTATCACGAAATGCAAAGAGATGAAGGCTTAATAGTTATTTTTAGGAAAGAAAAAATTTTCATTTTCTGTTGTTATTCACTGCATTGTTGATGATGCAGACATTGTATCTGTAGATGTCCTTTAGAGATATCTGCTATTAATGAGCGACACATTGGTATGATTCACATGCTGTGCAGTAAACATGTGGTTGGCAGTAGAGTACAGCATGCTCTGTTTTTATTGGATGCCTACTCCAAAATAATTTAAATAATGAGATTTCCAGAAAAGAAGAATGTTTGCCTAAAGAGTCAGAAAGTTGAAATGACTAAAATTCTCCAATCTCTTTTCTGAAGTAAAAGAGCCCCAGCAAGCAAGCAAGCAGAAAAGGTACTTGTTTGTTTTAATTACAAAGTAACTCCACAAAGATGAGGATTAAAATCTGCAGCTTCTGCAGAAAAATATCATTCCTTCAAGGAGAGAGAAACAAAGACACAAAACTGCCGCAGTAAAAAATATAGAGAAATTAAATACTTTATTTCCGTGACCATAAGGAGCACCGGATTATGAAGCGCACTGGATTATAAGGCGCACCTTTTTTTTTTTTTCAATGTTGTTCCGCGCGCAACTTTCGCAAACAGCTTACTAATAAAATCGCGCGATTGCAGGGTTTACTGGCAGGGAGGGACGGACCCGAGGAACGTGTGCCGTCATTTGATTGTGAGCTTCAAGTTTGCTGCTGCGCAACGTGAAACAGAAATTGTTTTGACATCCCTTCAATACTCAAGGTTCATATATAAGGGGCACTGGATTATAAGGTGCACTGCCAGTTTTTGATCAAATTTTAGGATTTTCAGTGCACCTTATGGTCCGAAAAATATGGTATTAGAAAAATTCCCTTTTGGCCCGGTCTAGTATAAATGAGGCAAGTTGTTTTTGTTATTTTTAAAAAAACAAACAACAAAAATACCAGCCAACCCACCAACCAAAAAACACACACACACGCCACCAACCAAAAAAACCCCAACCGAACCAACAAACAAAAAACCAACGAACCAAACAAAAAAGCCTTTGAAAAAGATCTAAAGCTTTCAATAAGAAATATGATATGGCCTTACTTGAAGTGATTTGCAGGTACAGTGGATCAATATGATTAATCTCTTCTAGAAGCCTTTAAAAGATAATCTGTGTGTATAACTTGCATACTATTTCATTATCAAAATGTCAATACATGTCTGTAAAAATCTGGAAATTTTTTTGTGAAAGTAAAAATTAAATCCTGACACCCAATTTTGAAAATCTGCCTAAAACCCCTAGTATTATGAAACTTAGGAACTGCAGAGGTACCTATCCTTCAGTTATTGCTTTATTTTCCTATTCACCTCTAAAACGGTCCTAAGAACATGCTTTTCTCATGCCCTCTGTGCCTACATTTGAGGAATGAGAACAAATTTTAGCACATACCTCTGACAGTTCTTTAACTCTGCTGGCACTTCTCCATCCAAAAGCAAGCATATCATCCTCATCCTTTTCTCCTGTCTCCCTATCTGCTGCTCTTACACTGAAATGCATAAGTAATGGGGTAAGAAACAGGAACAAAAGGAGAATTGTCAGTGTGAAAAAAAATCTCTTGCCATCCTCTAAATAGTAACATAATCTGCAATAAATATAAATCACTCTCTGGAGGTCTGCTACAAAGGGCAATTGGTCTGCAACATCATCAGGTGAAATTCACTGCTCATCGGCATTTCTTTCTGTTTTTGTCAAAGTCGCATAATTTTATTCTCTCTTAATCTTTTACATATAGTGAAAAAGGGTTTACAGACTATGATTTACCTCATAATGGCAAACACACAGAAGCATACAAATACTGGAATCAAGATTTTCTGTATCCCTTTTTGTCAATGCCAGATTACATTTTTTAGGTGTATGACATGACGATATACTTTTTCTATCCTCCAAATCCCTGCCTCATTCAGTCTAGAAGCAAGTAGTTCTTGTTAATAAGAAGTTTTCCGTCTTTAAATCATCTTGTTTAATAGTCTATACCCAGACTTATTCACTAAAGATTATTCAAATCCTGCCCTGAGGACAGAATTATTTATTTCTTCATATCTATTTTTTTTTTTTTTAAATAGTGATCAACCCTGCAGTACTGCATACTTCACAGACATTTACAAAATATGATGATCAAAGTTATGGAATGTCTTCCATACTGGGAATGACAGATAAGCTGGGATCCACAAACTGTAAAGGGAAAAACCAAGGACAAAAAACCTAAAAATTTGCAAATCATTAATGCCAAGGCAAAAATCTATAGAGAAAGATAGTTTACTGTCTCTTCATGTACAAGAACTAAAGGATAACAAATAAAACTGATAAAAGTTAGGTTCAAAACACCAAACATATATTTTTAAATAAATGACAAGAATTTGTACCTGGAGGATGTTGCAGAGATATTTATTTAAAATATATACATAGAAATTCCTGAACATAAGCTAGTAGGGCTCTGGGAAAAACGTAAAGTGGAGCATGTATATTTTCCACATTCTTATGTTTTCATAGAATCACAGAATGGTTTTGGTTGGAAAAGACCTTAAAGATCATCTAGTTCCAACTCCACTGCCATGAGAATGGACACCTTTCACTAGACCAGGTCGCTCAGAGCTCCATCCAGTCTGGCCTTGAATATTTCTTTTTAATTAAACACAGGCTGATTGATTCTGATTGAATTACTATTTGGGGCCAGGCATGCCTTTAGTGTAACCTGTTCAGACCATTCTTATGTTCTTATTAGCAATCATTTGAGTGGGTATTATTCTTATTACTTTGTTGTCGTTGGTGTAGGTGCTGTTGTAAATAAATAAACTCCAAAAAAATATAAATTTTTAGTCAAGGAATTAATTTAAAAAAATGATCCTGATTAGTTCAGAGAGCTGAACTAGATGATCACTTGGGGGTCTTTCCAAACTTAAGCTTTATGCCTAAGATATTAAAGACAAGGAGGTTCATTTATTTTAAAAATATATGATACACTGATGCTGGAGGAAACTGTTCCACCCATACACAAGGTCTTAACAGCCTTGCATATTTTAATCAGCAGAGATACATAAAATATTTCAGATGCAATATTACCTCACTCAGAATGTTAATGTGGGTATTTTGATGCTTTCTCTAGACCAATTCAACACCTATTTCCCTTCTCCAGTTTGGAAAAAGTGTGAGCTATCTTTTTGCATAATCCACCATCCAAACTGGTGTTTGTTCAAGCAGTTTCAACCACGAGGACATTACTCCATATTGGAACAACATTTTTAGTCATGTTAAATCCACCTATCTCAACCTACTTCTTGTATATAAGACACCTGCTGAAAGCACAAGGAAGACATTGCAATGACTTCTCTATCAAGAAGAGTTCTATTTAGAAAGCAGGTATTCATATAAATATTTTGAAGTTTCCATTTTATTTTCCGTTTTACTTTCAAGTCCTTTTCTTTATAACTCTGGCATTTGCTGAGTCTAAGTGAGACTTCATTTCAGTGAATCTGTCCTTGCATCATTATACAAAGCAATACATTTCTTACAGAATTTATAAGAATTTATAATTTAATATCAATTAATTGTGAATATCAGAATATACTCATCCATATTGAATTGTGTGGTAAATGTTACACCAATAGTTTTTTAATCAAGTGTTTAGATGTAAGATTTCTTTTTAAGATACCTGCAAAATGTATAAGAAATATTGTTGTTTCTTGATGCTTCAGCAATCACAAAATAACTTGGATTTCCCATGGTAAAAATCAAAGCTCCTGCACATTCATCATTGAACAATGGTGATCAGGGGCCAATAGAAGCAAATTCAATGTTATTATGAGATTACTTTAGAGAGAGAAGAAATGGGTTAATGTGGGAAAATGTGTATGTGACCATTGGAGTTTTCAATGTTAATTCCACTAACATGTATATGACAGACAGACATATAATTCTACCAGCGAGTACAGTAGTTGGTTCAGTGTCATTGTCTCATCGTTAACATTCTGAGCATTTTCATTTTATGGGCAAGTCTTACTAAGCCAAACAGCTCAACAATGTTATCATGTACAAAGAAAAGTAATTTGAAAGAAAATACAGTTGTGTTGTCTAGAGCATTGACAAATATAATTTACTACAGATACAGACAGTGCCACTGACTGTTTTGAGATCTCAAGCATTTTGGAAGTGCTAATAACATACAGAAGAACTAAACTGTGCATTGCCTGTAAAATTCTATGTTTTTGAATTTGTAATTGTTTTTACTTCTTTAATATGATTTAGTCTTTTAGAGAGCCATTTCATCTGCAGTAACTTTGCTGTCTTCAAGTGTTTCACAAATTATTTAGATTTAACTCTCATGCCTTCCCTTTGTTATGCAACATTTAATTATTATGTATTTTTCATTTGATAAATTTCACCAATTGCTGCCAGGCAGATTTCAAGCCTTCCTTGACCCCCTCCAAGACTCACAGTGCTGTCAATTTCTCATCTGGTTTACATCCCCTCACAGTGTCCTTAAGAACAGTTGTTGAATATCATGAGTTGGCTAAAAAACAATGTTCCTAAAAATCCGTGCTTGTCAATAATATTAAGAGCAAAATTTGGGCAAAAACTACAGGATGCAATGGTGGTGCCTTAATTTTTAGCTTTCATGTTTTCCGGATTCTGTACTGCATTAGTGCATAATGCTAAACTTCATATAAAGTGTTAGCAAGTTCTCTCTTCTCTTCTCTTCTCTTCTCTTCTCTTCTCTTCTCTTCTCTTCTCTTCTCTTCTCTTCTCTTCTCTTCTCTTCTCTTCTCTTCTCTTCTCTTCTCTTCTCTTCTCTTCTCTTCTCTTCTCTTCTCTTCTCTTCTCTTCTCTTCTCTTCTCTTCTCTTCTCTTCTCTTCTCTTCTCTGACAAAACAATTCTTTCCCAGCCTGAGAATCAAGGACACTGTTGCAGCTTCACGCCCAAAAAGTGTAAACAACAGGGAATTGAGGAGAGCAATTTGGGAGGATGGGACTGCGTAACCTGGAGCTGTAATTGGGCAATTAACCTCAACATGTGACTGGACTAAAATTATAAAGGTGTGAAAACTCGTGACCAGTCATCCATCTTGGGTGTAGCTACAGCTGGGCACTTGTACTGCCCAGGGTTTATCCTTTGAAGGCCTTTTTATAAATACCTACTTCATTCCTTTAACAACCTCTGTTCAACCTCTGTTCAAGATATCCTCTCAAGGCACCAATGGTTAAGATGACTTGTTATCAGTCTTATCAGAACTAGAAAATGAATTCAACTTGTTACATCAAAGAAGATTCTTGTTACCGTGTGACGAACTTGTTTTATTTCTCTCCTCACCTCTTAACAAAATATGCCTAATAATCAGACTACAAAATCAAGCTGCACTTGCTGTTCTTCAGTCCAAAATCTGTCATCACTTCTTTCATGTCTTCTCATGAGAACAAAAACCCCACCAAAAAATGTGAAAGCTCTTCCTCATCCAAATTAAAATAGTATATTGCTTTCCCTTATTAAGTTCTCATAATTAGACATCAATTAACAGGAAAGACATAGACTCTTATTTCTATACCTGTGCTATCTTTTTCTATTTTTCTACTTTCTTTCTTCTCTTTTAAGGTGAACTGCTCCTTTTTAACGTAATGAAGTCCACTACCATTCTGTATTCACATCAAAATGTCCTCAAAAAGGAACTTTTGTTGAGAAGTGTTGTTCCAGACTGCAAAGGCAAATTAAATATTAAGTGTTAATATTATCTTTTCTAATAGAATGGTACATAATTGGAAAATAAAATTGTATATTGATTAGGATAAAGAGCCTAGGAAATATTAAAACTGAGGGGAGGAGAAGTGTAAGAAATCCAGAGAATAAGTTTTTTTTGGTGTACATTTTCTTTCTGAACCCAGGTAAGAGCTGGGAGCCAAGTAGGTATCTGCTCCCATAACAGACATCCTAAACACTTCTGTTAGTCTCATGATTCACTGTTACTTCAGGGCTCCTTGAATATTCATATATAAACCATCAACGCATCATTTTACTCTCAAAAGTGACACTGCTAATGGCATAGCTTTAGAAGACAAAAAGCACTGAGGGGAAAATTACCATATTTTACAATAGTTAGTATGACACTCAGGAGCTTAATTTTACTGGCATTTACTGATCCAGCTATATCAGCACTGATCCTAGAGAGAAGAGACAGTGCTGCTGAGGTACTGTAAAAGTCAACTTTCTGCTTTGTTAGCCATGTTCAAGAGAATAACCAGGTAAATCAAAAATATTTTGGGAAATAAATGCTCAGTTCAAGACAAGAGTTCCATCAGGAAAAGGCCAATGGGAAATTATCTAAAGGGAAAAATAATATACCAAGGCTATTGGGACAAGACTACTTATGCAGAATATACGTTTTGCATATATGTCCTTGTTCAGAGATATGACATTAGTATCTATCCAATATGAATTTCTATTGACATGAGATGTTCATTTTTCTATGCATTTTGACATATTTTGCCAACTAACCATGTTTTGGGCTCTAAAATAATAATTACATATTTAAATTGGAAAAATAACATACAGGTCTATCATGCTATCTATCATGCTACTATTTGGTTGTTGTTTTTAGTTTAACTTATGTGTTATGTTTTGGGTATATTCTCAGCTTTTGGAAAATATTTTTTATTATTTTATTTTCTAAGTCTTTAAAATGGGATTTCTGAAGAAAAACATTCATACAAAAATGTGCTATCTTACTAATACTTGCTGTCTAACAGATATTTTATAATACTTAACTTCTCCTCATTCTTTTATCCCCTACTCATCCAGTTTTGGGCTCCCTCACTTTCTGCACAATCTGGTGCAAAAATCTTCTTTTTCAGATGCTTTTTTGACATCTGATACAACATACCTCTAGCTCTCCTTTCAATTTAATTTGAAATCTCAGTTGAAATCTTGTCTTTCTTCCCATGTTAACGCCTCCAAGTTTCACTCCCCTGCTGGTGTAGTTTGATTTGTAGTTTTATAACATGCAAAGCCTAATTGCTTAATTTCAACGGAAGAAGCTAGAAAGAACAATTGAATATTTTTTTCTTTTTAGAAGAGCTTTCTTTTATTTGACAGCACTTTCTTTTTACAGGGAAACCCATTTATCTCATGCTGTTGGTTTTTTGCATGCATATGCTACTAAAACCTCAAATATGTTTCTTTCAGACATATAATAATTATGCTTGAATGAGGGCAGTAAAAAATTAACTTAGGCTCATGAAAAAAAATTTGAAGTTTATTTTCATAGAGCTTTTTTCAGTCATAATTTTCATAATCCATGTTGATTTAAATCTCATCTATGAATTGAAAATGCACAGTGGCTAACATGAAGAGAAATTCTTGATCTGAATTCTTTCCTTTTAACTGCAGGATAAAATATTCTCATCCTCGTTTTTCTCATGTCCTTGACATCTGTGACAGCACTGCAGAGAATGGGAGATAACTCCTATATGGTATTTAGACCACCAATCTGCTGTAATAAAGTGATTTTGCTGCTACAGTTCTTGGTTTTCTCTGCTGCTGCCTTCTTTCAGAAAAAACATTTCCTTTGCTGACTTTTTTTTATCTCAGGAAACTCTTTGTCAGACTCACTTTACTAGAGACAGCAAACACCTCTACATTCTTTGGTTAAACTCTATGCTGTTGTTTCACATAATTAACTGAGTTTACTGGTTGTCTGAATTTTTTAGAAATAGTCTCTGGCTAAGGAAGAAAACATCTATTGTGTTCATGAAATTCACAGACATTTATGCATGGGTTCCAAAGCTCCATCTATGTGATTCAGGACTAAAAAGAATAATTCTTTTATGCCAGCTTTTAATTGAGTGTGTGAAACTCATGTGGCACAGTGGGAAGCATACAAAAAGAATCTGAAAGAGCATAATGACTGCAGAACACTCATGCATTTAAAATCAGGAAAATGTAAGAAAAATCTAAGTCTTGTCAGTCACATAACATGAAGTAATGGGATTATGCAAAAAATTTGTTTAATAATGCCTCATTATAAATGCATCACACCACATCATTTCACAGGTGTGAAACATGTGCCCTAAACTGTGATATATTATTTAGAAAAATTATCTTCTTTTTTAAAAATTGATTACATAGTCATATAGTAATCAACTTCCTGAACAAAACATAAATATGCAGAGTATATGGTTTATATTTCCAGGGTGTCACCTACATTATTTTTAAAGTTTTCTCCATTTCTTTTATTGAAAGTAGTTATTTTATATTTTCCACAATTAGTAACTAAAATTATTGCTAAGACTGAAGTGCAATGATAATAATGCCTGAGTAGGGTCTGTTTGCACATACAAGTATTTGAACACATGAGAGTAGTTACAAGGATGTTTTCAAAGCTTCCCAGGTATTCTGGTGTTAAGATGTAAGCAGATCTGCATCTTTTCTCTCTCCTTAGAGAAAATAGGCACATGTTGGATGATTTTTCTGAGACTTCATCACTCCATGGTCTACCAAGCAAAGTTCATATTATTTAACAACAAATGACTACCTGTGCAGTCTACCTTATCAAGCCACCCTTTTATTGCAGGAGGTCACTGCTGCAATAGCAGGTCCTTCCTTGAAGAGATATCATTGAACATGCTGCCTTGCAGGTCTGTTTCTAAATGAAGATTATTCATTAATGAATTGCCAGCTGATCAAGGAAGGTGACTGTTCCACATTGCTCTATGCTGGTACAGCCTCACCCTGAATATTGTCTGCAGTTTGGGGCAATGCATTATAAAAAAGACATAAAACTATTAGAGAGCATCTAAAAAACGACTGTGAAGACAGTGAAGAGTCCAGAAGGGAAGTCCTATGAGGAGTGGTTGAGGTCACTTGGTCTGTTCAGCCTGGAGAAGAGGAGATTGAGGCAGGACCTCATTGCAGGCTTCAATTTTCTCACAGGGGCCGGCCAGCAGGGACGCAGGCACTGATTTCTTTGGTGACCACTGACAGGACCCAGTGGAATGGTAGGAAGCTGTGTCATAGGAGGTTTAAGTTGGATAATAGAGAAAGGGTTTTTTTCTCCCAGAAGGAGGTTCAGCTCTAGAACAGGCTCTTCAGGGAAGTGGTCACGGCAGCAAACCTGACAGAGCTCAAGAAGCGTTTGGACAACAGTCCCAGGCACTCAGTGTGACTCTTAGGGCTGCCCTGTTTGGGACCAGGACCTGAAGTTTTCTGACCTCCGTGGGTCCCTTCCAATTCAGAATATTCTACGACTCTATGAAAACTGGAGGAAAAGTGAGAAAGAATGTCACTGAAGCAGCTCTCAGTAAGTGCTCCTAATAAGAACAGCTTATGTGGAAAAATTATAAGGCTGAGATTTTATAGTTCACAAGATAATATAAGTCACAGAGGATGATTTCTCAGAGGCTTATAAAACTGAGAAAAAAATGTATATTCAAGTAAGAATTATTTTATAAACCAGTTAAACCAGATAAACCAATTATCCATTGGAATACTGGTTTGTAAAGTAGTATGGAAATGGTCCTACAAAACTGACACAAGTCGCCTCAGCATTTTAGAAAGGGTAATTCAGAAAATGTAATATCTAATCCAAAGAGGTGAGGGCTCTCAAATCCAAGAATTAAGCCTGGGAGTCACCTGATTTAAGGTGGATAAAACCTCCCTAACTGCAGATCCTTCAGTGTTGCATCCAGGTCCCCAGAGCAGGAAGACATAGACCTGTTGAAGCAAGTCCAGAGGAAGCCACCAGGTTGATTAGAGGGATGGAGCACTTTTCCTAAGAGAAAAGGCTGAGAGAACTGGGTATGTTCAGGCTGGAAAAGGGGTTTCTAGGTGCCCTAATTGTGTCCTTTGAGTACCTGAAAGGAGTTTACAAGAAGGATGAAGAGAAGCTATTTACAAGAGCATGTAGGACAAGGGGAAAAGGCTTATACACCAAGAGGTTTATGTTAGATACTGGAACAGGCTGCCCAAAAAAAGTCGTGAATGCCCTATACCTGGAAGCATTTAAGGCAAACTTGAATTGGGCTCTGGTCTACTGGAAGATGTTCCTGTCAAATGCAAGGATTTTGGAACTAGATGGTCTTTAAGATGTCTTCTGTGGTCAAATATGTTCACATTAAGCCTCTTTGACCAGGGAATCTGAGATTCTGACACCCAATAGGCGCCATGCAAGTGTGATGCACACACAGGGTCTGGGCAGCATTGCAGGGCTGCAACTTGAGCCATGACTTGGCTGAGGTCAGTTGCAGACCAACCACTGAAGGGGCTCATTCCCCCTTTGAGCAAATACACCCACCTTTCTTGAGAAAACAATCAAAACTGATGTGAAAACAGGATTCTAGAAAAGTAAAAATGGATGCTAAAACACAGACTGTGTTGCAGAAGTCCCTGATTTAGCAGACATTTGGTATGGAGAAAATACTGTTATAAGAAACTGATATACATCACAGAAAATTCATTTTAATTGAAACGTGTTTTTGTTCCATCTTGGGAAGTAGTTTCAGCTCTCATCATGTCCCTGTGTCTGTCAGGTGATACTGGCATGGCAGCAAAATGTTTGGTTTGGAGATACCCTCAATAAACATTGCATGATTTGTATATCCTTCAGTTATACTAGAAAATAGAAAGGAAAAGGATTTCATGTTGATTATTTCAGTGTAGAAATGTTGGACTATTCCATAATTAGAGCAATGCGAGAAAGTAAAGTAGTCAGAGGAGATAAGGAGTAATTTCACCCAGCATAAACTGTCACTGGCAGTGCTAGACATGGGGGAGTAAATGAGAAAAATTACCTGTGTGACTTACTGTCTTGCCTACAAAGATATGTTATGTGTAAGGATATACTGAAGAATAACAGGAGAAAAAAATATCAAGTGTTTGATAAAAGTTTTAATTGGTTTTGCAAATCTTTTATATGAGCTTGGCCCAGCTTCAAATAAGGTAGTTCAGCAATGTGGTCCCCTGTTTATAATGAGCTAGAGTAGGCTGTAAATTTTGGGCAGTAATACTGTCTCTAGGAAATAACACTGAAAAGTCCAAAAGCATATAATGCATACAGGAAAAAAAGTAAAGTTTTAAACAACAGATGCAGAATTTAAGATAATATATCTAGCTACAAAACACAATATGAAATCTTTGAAGTTTTTATATGGTAATTTTATGAAGAACCAAATTTACGTTCTTTTTCTTCACAAGACTCTTCCAATATTTCTTGTCCTTGTAATATTTAATTCATATGTTTGTGCTAAAAATTTCAGTGACTTCACCTTCAATTGTCTGTCCTCCTTCTCCCCTTCAGATGAATACAATACTTGTAGTTATGAGGTTTCTCCTGAGGTTTCTCATGAAAGATCTCCCAGGACAAAAAAGGCATTTCTTGCTTGGTAATTTTATCTGAAAAGTTGTGTAATTGCAAAAATGAAACTTTTCAACAGGATCAGACAAACAAACATAATGTTTTGCATTAAAACGAGATCTAAAGAAGTTTAGATCTCTTTTTGAAAAAATAACTGTATATCAGCTGAATTCTCTGAAACAAGAGTCAGGTCATAAAAAGCCTGTTTTTTTACTGTTTTTGCTAAAAAAAGGAAAATTGAAACTAATGTTTCAATTTATCATTAAGGGAAGTATAAAATACAGTGATGGACAATTTTTTATTCTGAATATATAAAAGAGAAAGGGAAAGAAAAACCCCAAGGAATATTTTGCTCATTTTATCAGTAGTAAATTGAGATGCAATTACTCAACGTGCATAGTGTGGTCATACAGAAGGTCTGTTTTAGAAGAAATAGTTTTTTTAAGCCAGGCCACAAACACCAGGCTTTTACCTTCCAGAGGTAAAAAAAAAAAAAAAAAAAAAAGCTCTGTAAAATAATATCTGTCTTTTGAAAACATGAAAGATACAGGCAACAACACAAAGACAGACTCAAAATGTTTCTGCTTCTCTACAAAAAACCCCAAGAGTCTGAAGCACCTTAGAAATAATCATGGTCTTTCAGGTTCTTTAGGATTTATGAGACTCTAGAGTTGCCTCTAGGTAGTTTACTTGACTGACTACTTCTAAAATTCTCAATGATTGCCAAAAAAACAGACAACATATTCTATACACTCACACAGATGACCAAAGGCTTTTGGCAATTCATTTTCTTTTTTTTACTTTGTGCCATACTTAGGTTGCATCTCCCCACAAAACATTATTTCTTTCATGGGCATCATCATCTCTGTTTCCCAAGCATGGAATATTTCATTTCAAGGCACCATGAAAGACATAGCATTTGAATTTATCCTGATTGTATAAATATAATAATACAATACTCTGTTTCTGATTAACATGAATAAAATATCAGCTTCAAACTCTGAGGGTTTCTAAATCTTCATTCTGTTAAGGGACCCTGGCAGTGGCACTTTTTTTTCTTTCTTTCTTTCTTTTTGGCAATTTTTCATTATTCTAAGGAAGTAAAAGAGAGACTCCCTATCTCAGATATGTCCAGTTTCGCATTAGTTCCTTCTTCTCTGGGTCTCTTAAATGAAAAAGTCTCACTGAGTTCTCAGTAGTCTCCCTCCATCTCCTTTGTACACACTCCCATCCTGAATGGACTGGGTATGATGGCTATTTTTGAAGCTCCTGTGAACCCTGACATACATGAAAAATATGACAAAGAGAGAGGGAGAAAAAGAGACTGGCATGTGTAACTGGAATGGAGACACAAAGATAGCAAAGGGCACACTGAGAAGAATAAGAGGGCTAGTTACAGTGAGAACTGTTAAGTGGAAACAGAAACTTGTAAAAGACTTATGTCAGGCATAACCTCTGAGAAACACACTATTTATTTCATCCTTCTCACAAGTTTTCTCTTTCATCCTCCTGATTCTTTTATGTAGACTATGGTCTGTAATGTAGATGTCTGAGCGGATTAGAGTTTTTTAAGAGAAAACTGAACTCTGAAAAAATCTGCTGTTGCAGAGTGTTCTATCATATAATTTGTGATGGTTGTGATTGACAGCTAGCAAGAGGTAGTTTTTGAGCCTTCTACCTAATGTGTTTACCTTCCCTTTTCATCCTGTCATATTAGTATTCTTCTAGGCTTTTCACAAAAGTATTTTATGTATGATTTGTGAATTTTAGGTACCTCAGTTTAAACACTGCTGATCAACAGCCTATGTCTACACTGGAGAGCTAAGTATTTGAGATCCACCTTTATACATTGCTTTTTCTAAAAACCTCTTAATGAGTACCCTCAATTTCAGTATATAAAATACAGGAATGACAGACAGAGCCTTCTGGTTTTGCCAAAACTAATCCTAATATTAGACTTTACACTCTTCAGCAAGACATTGCTAATTTGTGTAATGAGAGAAATAAAGAACATCATCATCATGCACTATTCATATTAAGTCTATTTTCTTTCTATATATATAGCAAAAATATGTGTTTTGACTTTTATCTATCAATTCTAGCAGGTACTTTAGATCCATATAGGCTAAATAAAAATCCAAAAGTGTTTGAGAATTCCATGAAAAGCAGGTCCTCATCTAAATATAGCAATACTAATCCACTCTAAAAAGTAGAAAAAGTTTAAAACAAAAAGCCAAATATAAATTTTTGCACTTTCCCATTCTCACGTTATTGTGAACACTGATTCCGAAAAACAGCTGAGCATGCATGTGAATAATCATATGCCAGCTCAATTTAATTCCTCCAGTAACCTTCAAAATATATGTTCTTGTGCTTAGTGCTGTAGAGTATGTTCTAAAAAAGCAGGTGTACAAACCCTTTTGCAAAAGGAGAAAACAGAAATGCATGTGAAATCTTAAAAAAATATATCCCTAAAAACTTTCTCCATGTCAATTAAACGTTATATTGTGCAGCTCTTTCTAGTTGTGCTGGATGAGCCTGGCTCATTCAACAGACTTTATAAGGATTTCTCCAGCTAAGGGTCTTTCCCTGAAATTCCCTGGTTTCATGATACTGGAAGGAACTGTAAAATAATTTATTTTAAGAAGGTAGTACTTATAATTGTACTCATTTGTCTTTTCTAAAACATTTTGATTTTTCCATTTTGTTTTTATGCTACCCACACACAAGATTTCCAATAGACAACATAAGGTAAGCATTTCTTAGCTATGGAGAAGAAACAGGAATATTTAAAACCTGTAAATATGACTCCAACACAATATTTTTGTACTTTGTTTCACAGGAAAAGTGAAGTAACTGAAGATTTCTCACATGAAAGCCTAATTTCCTTAAAACTGATAATTTGATTCACGTGGTAAGATAGATTGAATAGTCTATCAATTTTCAGATGCCAGAAGACGCCTTAAGAAAGAAACATACAGAGCTTCATTTTTTGTGAAGACTGAGTCTTTGAAACGTAGAAATGTTCCTTGTGAGATTAGGTGAAGAAGCTACTGAAAAAATTAGGACAAATCCTATTTACCACTTGACAATAGGCTTTTTCTCTTTAAAGTGACACTGGGTTTCAATTTTCAAGGAATGGGAAGACATTTTCATAATCTCTGGACCTTTTCATAATCAAAATAAAAACCGAAACAAAACAAAAACCAAAAAAACTGCAGCTTCTAAGGGAAGTCACAGCTGGGAATCTTTGGGTTTCAGGGAAGTTTTATTCCTGATATCTACTGCAGATTTAGGAGGGCTTACGCCAGGAAATATTTATCTAGTCCCAATCACTTAGACATAGCTGCTGTAGATGCCAGTCTCTAGGTCTGATTAGCAATGAGTCCAAACACAACTTAAAATACAAGATACACATCACAGATCAACAGCTGCACAGACTAACCTGGTCAGAGAACGATGCCTTTATCAACACCCATATACACAGAATCAGCATCCACATGAGCGGCAGGACAGGGTCATCTTATTTCTTGTTAGCTAGTCTGTAGGTGTTGGTGTACACGTGTACACACACACATACACACACACCTCTTTTGGGAGCAAACCTCAGTAGGAGGTAGGAAACTTTGCAGTGATCAGGTGTAGAGCTCAGTCACGCAGGTGTGCTCACTACCATCCTGCTTAAGTTCACACTGTCCCTTTCAATCCCACTTATCTCCATTTTCCCATACTCCTTCCCCATTCACCTCTCTCCGTTTCTTTGTCCTTATCTTCTCCCAGATAATAAAACACAAAAGTGCCCTAATACTTTCTTCCTATTGGTTACAGTTTTGTTCCTTCTGTATTTAAATTTGCTATTTCTGACAAAGTTACCTACACATTTCATATATAGATGGTATTTCTGGTATGTTCACCTGGTGCTGTGTGAATCTAAAATGAACTCCTCTAATTAACTGCAATATTTGACCAAATGTAATTTCGTCAATCCAGCCATGCCTCACCCTCATAGTATTATTCTTATACAAAAAACTGGGGTTTTTTAGCTTCTCACTCTTATATTTTTGTTCAGAAATGCCTCATCCCATGTTCAGTACTTTCTCAGCTTCCATTCTGTCACCTGTCTTCAGAACATGGGCATAACCTGTCTGCATACCTTAACAACGCAAAAGTCTCCTTGCACGATCTTTTTCTCTCATATATGTATAATTCCAGACAAAATGTATCCTGTAATTTACCCCAAATACTATGAGAATAATTTCACTCTTTTACTCGTTGAACTTTTTCAAGTGCTCCATTTCCAACATTTTCTAAGAAAAACTACAGCTCTATTTCTACAATTACTGCCATTAAAAAAAAAAAGATACTTTTTCTACTTTTGAAAAAAGTTTAAATAAAAAGCTGTCAATCAGGCATATCTACCACTAAATCACTATCATTATAAATAATTTTTAAAATCTTTCTCAGATTTTTAAGACTGACGGCTGTCACAGCCAGACTTCAAATAGGAGTTAAAATTAGACTTAATCCTCTAACATGTTTCTTATTCCATGCCACATGGTATTACCTCTAACAACAATGTCCTTTTCCCTTGCTATTCTGTGAAACATAACTCATGACAGTGGAGCCAGCTACCCCAGTTGTTTCCTGCATATATATTGCATGCATTAGCATTTCAGTCTTGTGAGTTATACTGTAACTGTCTTACAGTGCGGAAAGAAATCTGTTTGGAATTCGAAAGTGTAAGATTTATAGGTCTAGATTCAGAGAGCATAATACAGCTTGTCCAGTTGTCACATTGCAAACTGGAGAAGGAGGCACCTTTTGAACTACTACTATAATGAGGTTAAACTGAAAAACGGCTGATGTCAATGAAGGCTGATGTTCTGAGCATATTTTTGCTCTTTTTAAGGAAGACATGCAAAAGCAGGCTGTAGGAAAAAATAGGCTGAGGGCAAATGGGACCTGTATTGAACATCTGTGCTTGATTTTTTCCCCCTCTTACTAAAAAGAGTGTTAAGCAGATATTTTAAATGATTTAAGCTTGACGGTGTTAGGTCTAATAATAGCAAGCCAAACAACACCTGGTGTGGAACAAATGAAATTATTTGGTATGACACTTAAAAATATGCATGTGCAAGTAAGGAACATTTGTGATCCTTTTAAAGGACATGTTAAGCCATCATTTTTAATGAATATTGAGATAAGATGGGGTGTGGATTTCTCATGAAATTTCTATTGCATAACTAATCACGTTTTTCTTTATTTTTCAGCAGAAAGCTTATCATAAAAGCAGGTACTATGCCTCCTCAAATATTGTCACTTTTTTCTGAAGATAATTGTTCATTTAATGTTATGCTTATTTTTGTTTTACCCCCTTTTCTCTTACTTTTCTGCATGCTCAATGTGAATGCCATATTGAAAAATGATGAAGGTGCAGCTGTGAGCATCAGAAAAATTAACATTTAGCTGCAAACCACAAATTCCTCAGGAGGACCTGCAAAAAAATGAACGAAATATGAGGGTTAAGTGCTGAAAGTACAGTAATTTCACGATTATAAGCCGTGTTTTCTTCATTGAAGAATCCAGACTACCCCAGTAGTGTGACTTATATTCAGGTGCGGCTTATCTATGGACAAATCCTAGTGAAATGCCAACCTAGAAGTGAGAGCCGGCTTGGAGGGCACCTGGGCTGCCTTTAAAGGCTTTGCTGGTCTATGAAAACTGTTGCAACTTGAGCACCTGACACCAAACCCCGCTGGCAGCTATTCAGTTACTAATTTGTTACTTTTTTACACATGAATCCTCACTTAAAAAAATAAAAATTTAAAAAAAAAAAAGTGCGGCTTATATTCAGGTGCGGCTTATATATGGACAAATCCCATGGTCTACCTGGCTACTGGGAGGTGTGGCTTATAATCAGGTGCGGCTTATAATTTTGAAATTACTGTAATTGGTAATGTTAAAGACACACTTCACTGTTTTTTGGTTTTTTTTTCATGTTAGCTGTCTCAGCTACTTGCTCAAAGACCTATTTACAGCCTTAACTTTTCTACTATAAGTTTAATCTTTAAAAAAATATTCCAAATATATTTTTCTATATAGAATTTATGATGATAATTTTCCAACTTCTATATAGTCATGGAGTTCCAATAAATCTAGAGAAAAGCAAAAGTAGAGCAAATATATGTGTATGTATAATATTTCAAGCCTTTTTCTACAAAAGTCTCAATTTGTACAAGCTCTTCTAGACACCCTATTTTTCTTCCCAGGCAAAAGCCCAATTTAAATATAAACTATTTCCAAGTTACTTACTGGTATTTAAACCACAACAAAAAAGTTTTCAGGAGATTCATCCATACATGAGTGCTTTATGCACTGCTCTGACAGGATCTTAAAACAAAATTCTTTATCAAAGATAGCTTAAATTATTTTCCTGACTATCCCCTCCATTTCATCGTATTGAGACGAGGGTTTTTAATTGATTAATTCTGCATGAATGTATATGCATTTGTGTGTATGCATATATTTACTTTAATTGGAATGTAAAGACACTCGAGGTGAACACGAATCTGAGCCTGAAAAACATAGAAACATATAACTGTTTTTATTAAATAAAACACTGTGGTTCTGAATATGCCTGACAGATCTCAAAGATTGCTTGAAATAATTTTGTATTTTGTATTTGTATTATTACACTTAGCAAGCATAGCTAATTGGCATAACTAAAGTACATGAATAACAATGTGGCTTAAAACTACAAAAGAAAAGGAAATTATGTTTATTTCTTATAAATAAATTATTAGCTACTATGTATTATTTATATTACACAAATTTAAGCAATGTATAATACATGAGGATAAATTTACTATATTTGGAACAAAATTAACTGAGCTGTCTCTTAGGACCTTTATTAATATTGCAAAATTGGTATTATAATCCTGTATAATTGATTTTTTAAGACTATTTTGCATATGTTTTCCTAAATCACATCACTTAAGCTAGAAAATGTTACATATCATGTGCTCAGTGGATAGTACCAAGACAAAGGTGCTTAGTGAAGCATGAGACAAAGTTCTTTAAAATCCTTGGATATAGGGTTAACTTTACACAAAATATGAAATACCAACTTTTCTTGTGAAAAAACTCATAAGTTATTTAAATCTTCTTAAGAAAAAGCACTTTCTTACCTTTCTTTGCTGTCTTTCTTCTATCTATTCATTAATATTTTAAAATGGTAAGGACTCAATTATTGTGAGGTACGCCTACTGAAAGTGAGATAATAATGGAACAACCCTCTCATCATAAGAGGTAAAATATTTTTCCTTAGTAATGAACACTGTTTATCATTTAGTCTTCTTTAGTCTAAATTCTCATCCAAATCTGTATAAATAAATGTGAAAGATGCATTTTGATAAATTTTCGTACATTCCAGTTTGAGTACTCTTTTATTATGTTTCCATATGGTGAAGAAATAAATATTTACAGTTCAGGAATTTTATAGTTTCAGATTAGTTTTCATGTGAAAACTCCTTTTGCTATGGAAAAAAGCTACCTCTGGATTCATGCCAATTTAGTTTCAATACCTTTTGAAGCAAAGCGTGTCTCTTGTATCACATCATTCCATCTCATGGAAATTCTAGATATTATAATCCTCAAATTCTTTAAAAATATGCTATTATTTTGTGTTAGTTCTATTTAAGGCAAACTAATTAGAAATTTTCATGGTCATTTAATGGTAGATATAAAGAATAAAGAAGGAAATATATTGCTAGACCGTAATCCTAACTGTTGCATTTTACCTCCCTGTGAATAAATTCTATCAACAAGTAAATTTTCCCTCACACGAGCCGCTGCAATATTTGGCACCAGAATGTGTGTCAGTTATGGAATGGAAGTACAGTCTTATAGATTCTTGGCTGCCATAGTGTTAAAGCTTAGTGCCTTTTCTTTAAATTGAAACTATTCTGGCGTTTTGTGTTCAGTATTGTAACCAGCTGAGGATCTTTAAGTGAGTGGGCATTTTAAAACACCTCTTGTCTACCGGGAAATGATTAAAGCCTTATGATTTCTGCACCTGCTTTTGTTATCTCAAATGTCACAGTGATTGATGGCAAGACATCTTTTCTTCTGTAATGTTTTGGAATTTCTTGCTTGCCTTAGAGCAGATAATGTAGCCACAGCAAAATGTGAAATGACAGATAAATAATTTGCCTTGTTTTCTCTCACAGGTTCCAGCAAGAGTAGCCAGGATACACTTGTTCACCTACCTCACAGTTGCTTTTGATAACACTCTGGTGACTGACACCAGACATGTGCGACACATAATCAAAAAATTGGAGGAGAAATCTGCCTTCCTCCTGGAAATACAAGATATTTTGTTGACTGAATACTATTGCAGTTAGTTTCTTACTAAATTTTCTGTATATTTAATGAAAAAAAACAAGTTAAAAAAACTCAAACCAAAAGGAAAAAAATCACATAGAATAAAGGATTAAACTTTTCTTCTTTGAAACCTTCTTATTCAAGAATCTCAATTTATCTAAAACCCTCTGTTCTATCTACCAGTAACAGGATTTTTTATGATCTACGGCTTAGGTGCCAAGTGTTAAACCTCTAAGTTTGGTGATAATGACTGTCAGATGCGATGAACTTTATTTTCCCAATATCTCTATTAGCCCAATACAGATCCCTTAATCTCAGACAGGAAACAGCAAGAACTAGAGAAGATCATGAGAAGGGTAACAGGAAAAAAAAATAAATCTTTGATTGGCTTCAGTACAGTGAATAATTAAATAGAAAAAACAATTTTAGACCGAAAAACACATTACTGTAAAGTGATATGGATAAGTGTATAAAATCATGTTGCATTAATAAAGATGAATACAGAAAAATTTTTTGTTTTCTTCAAAATAAAAAATAAAATAACAGAAGTATACTAGTAGGTGTCACATCTGGAACATTTACAGACAGATGCATAGTTTAACTGTTCAACTTTATTGCACCATACCAAGACAATGAGTTGCAAAAAAATTAGGATAAAACGTGCATAAAGTACACCAAGCCCTGTGAAACATATCAGGACAAATTTAGACTTTTGAATTAGGTGGAGTACCTTTACAATCATAAAGAAGAAAAGGTATTTTTGGGATATAAATTGTATTATTCTGAAACATCCCAATCCCATTGCCCCTTTACCTGGGAGCATCCAGTCCCTACTTGGGCTCTTCTGTAGTTCAGCCCTGTGCTTAGCTCTACCTTCCACAGATCCTGAATAGACTGGATTATCCTAAATGAACCTCAAACTGTCCCCACTACCATAACCTCACCAAACATATTTGACTGGAAATTCAATGATGTTCCTTGCCAGACACAGGCAAGGTATCAGTCTAAACAGACTCTTGGTCTGAACTGTTTCTTTCCTGTGCTGTTCAGTAAGCAGAAACTCCCTGGTGTAATAATTTGTGGTGCCTTCTTCAACAATGTCTACCCCAAATTTAAATAATTTCATTTCTGTAAGAAGAACTGACATAAGAGCAAGAGTACTATTAGAATAATTCATTTTCTGTGCCAACTAAAAAAAATATGCTTTGGCCACTTAAAGTGTTAATGTATTTAAAAAGTTATTTTTAACTGTAAAAGGTACATGTTAGTCTGATTTGCTTTGGTCTCTTTTCTACTATGAGGAAATGGCGAGGTGTCTATTTGGAAAAAAACCCAACACTCTAGGATACCAAATAGTCTGTTCATCAGTTTCTCCTTTTTAATGACCTATTCAGAAATTCTAATTTCTGTATCAATCAAATGACACGAGGTTAACTAGCAGGAAGAACTGTCCTTGTGAAACAGACCCTGGAACAGAATACTAAGTGATAAGATGCAGGCAACTTCCAGTTGAGTGGGAGAATAAGAAGTGTAGCTAGAGTGTCAGTCTTTGTAAAGAAAAGAATAAAATCTCATGTCTTAGATTGATGGGATGAAAGACCTTGTATAACAGAGAAACAAAGTTCTCTCTGTAAGACTAAAAGTTACTTATAGACTGTGTGTCAATCAGACCATTCTTCATAGCTGACAGTTCCTAAAGGAATTAGGAAAAAAATTCTAATGTCACAGGCAGAGGCTCTAAGAGCAAAATGTTTCTTTTCAGATTTTTCAATCTCAATAGAATTCTGATAGGCTTGACTGATCCTTCTGAACACAGAAGTTTGACTTGGTCACCTAACAACACAGAAAAATCCTTTGATTCACATTATATGACTTTACTTGCAAAACTCATGCTATTGAACAAACACTTCTACAGTTCCATTATAAGAAATAATCTAAAGAAAGGATTTATGGCCTGGATAAAAAGAACAAGAAAAATTCCATATTGGGTTGAAAAAAAAAAAAACAACCTTGCATGGTTAAGGTACATAAATGCATTTTGGATATATTTCTGCTGGTAAAAGAAAGGATTAAATTAAGGCTGGTGCTTCTATTTCTATGGAAAGAGAGACAGTTCGTATTCCCAGATTCAATGAACAGTTTTGTAGAATTTTATTTAAAATTTGTTGAGTATGAAAATTAAGTATCAGATTAAGCATGAGACCATGAGCTCAGTATTTTAAGAAATATTGTCTTCCTGGATTATCCAGGAGTGAGGAAATATTTGTATAATACTAGTTATTACATTATTGTTTGTCTCAGGTACTAATTTTTGCTAATAGTCACAAGAATTGTTGATATAATGTAATTTTCCACTGAACAAAACTTATCTTGCAAAAATACATTTATTCTCATCGTCTAAGAAAGTATATGACAGGTATATTTCTCAAATATGTGAGTATTCACTCATATAAAAGAATTAGTTAACTATCAAGTATCATAATGGAGATGCAAATAATAATGTGGTGGTTTTTCCTTTAAAATGCATGCCTTCTTGATTCCTGTGGGATTTTTTGCATATATCATTTTGACTCAGCCTTCTACATAGTAACTCTTCAGGGAGAAAAATCCTTTGATTTGTGCCTTTTGAATGGCAACTTCAAGTGGGGGGATGCTCAAAACACCCTTTATCTCTCTCTGCATTTCTTAGAGGTCAAAGAGTTTTGCTTCCTTTAGAGAAGGTTTACAACTTCAGAATAGCTGAAATAATTTCTGTTGACCCCAGGCTTGTATTACTTGAAAAGAAAAGATTTTAAAATGACATAAGATATAATAAAAGCATGCAACTAAATAAAAAAACCAAACACATGGCATAGTGAAAAAGACTCAGCCTTTATTCCTTGTGTTTTGTACTTTGTTAGCTTATTGATTCTGTTTTCTAATGTTATGCCACTTTTCTTCTGAGTGGTTTTCTAATATTATTAACTTCCTTCTTTTGACATAGTAAGACATCTATATGTAGAATTTAAATAGTGCCAGAACATTTAAGTTATCACTTGGTTCCTATGGAAACCTTTCTTGTTCATCCTTTCCAGAAAGAAAATGTGAGGATAAACTAGTCCTTCAAAAATATTTGCACTGAAAAATTCTCTCTTCTGCTTTTTCGGACTGCCTCTTACTGAAATCTGAATAAACTCCTAACCAATCTCAAATCCTAATGCCTCATTCTAAGATCATTTTGTCACTGCACAAAGTTTTCTAGGTTGGCTTTTTTTTTCTGTATGTAAAATTATCTTACAGGTAGTTATTGAGTTTTATCTTTCCCATCCATCCTTAGGTGCAAATAGACTCTGAGGATATTGATATCAAAATATGCTCCAGTAAATTGAGATATGCCAACCTATCGTGTTGCATTTCCTAATGTGAACAATAGATTTTTATACTTAATTTTAATTTAACAATTTAATTGATATTAAGAGTTTAAGGATACCAGGGTCATTGTCATAAAATTAGCAAATTTTCAATTTAAAATATTCCCCCCTCTACATCTCCTTTAGTATTCTCATAGAAATTTGTTCAGAGAATTTCCAGCATATCTTCAGTGCCATATAATAGGTAAGAATTGTCATTTATTTCAACAAATTTTGAAACCTGTTGCTTTATTACAGCAATGTTCAAACAGACTTATAAAGAGTTGCCAAATGCACACAATGACTTCCAATTTCTGGCTCCCTTTTGTCAACTGATGTGCTTATTACAAGACTAAATGAGTTATTCTGTGAGCTGCAATTTCTAATTCTTCCTGCAGATTTTTTTAAAATGTCCAATAATTAAAGATTGCTAGAGGAAATTTTCAGACATAGGGAGAGCACTTAGAGAAGCAGGTAAGAACAATATTTGCAGTACTGTAATTCATATCTAATGTGGTTTTTCATCAGTCAGAAAGGGATAGAAGGTAGGATGATTCCTTTTGCATTGCACTGGACAAGCAATTGTCATCAACTTTAACTGCACTAAAAGTATTGAATGTTTAATACTTGTGTTTGGAAATAATAGGATTCCTATTATTCATAATCTGGCTTTCTGTCCCAATTAGGAAAAACAAGAAAGTAATTTTTATGAAACAGAATTTCTCTTTTATAAGGAAAATTTCATTTTGTCTGTTCACAGATGACCACTGAGAAAAGGAGCATGGAGTCACAAATAAACAGAAAGAAGGTCTTCCAAATAATTAATGTAAAACAACAAAAGAAGAAATAAGAAAGTAACTTAGAAGATATGTAAAATAGAGAAAATGATGAACTGTGAAAAGAAAAACCCAAACAGCTAGTTAAAAATGCACAATTGAAATCAGCTCAAGAGACAGTCATATACAGTAATTTCACAATTATAAGCTGCACCTGATTATAAGCCTCACATCCGGGTAGCCGGGTAGACCACGGGATTTTTCCATATATAAGCCGCACCTGAATATAAGCCGCATTTTTTTCCTTTTTTTTTGTTTTTTTCAAGCGAGGATCCATGTGCAACAAAGTAATAAATTAGTAACAGAATCACACCAGTGCGGGGTTTGGTGTCAGGTGCTCAAGTTGCAAACAGTTTTCATAGACCAGCAAAGCCTTTAAAGGCAGCCCCAGGCACCCTCCCCGGCCGGCCCTCACTTCCAGGTTGGCATTTCGCTGGGATTTGTCCATAAATAAGCCACACCTGATGATTAGCCGCACTGCTAGGGTAGGCTGGATTCTTCAATGAAAAAGGTGTGGCTTATAATCATGAAATTACTGGTATATATAACATATATTTATAAAATTTATTCTAAATTGTGATGCATATAGATGAATAACTCAGAGCACCATTCTTGGAAAGATGTGAGCTAATGTGTTCCTTGTCCTTTAAGACAGACTTAGTCATCAAGAGGATTTCTAAACTCATTTGTTGGAACTAGCGCTATATGAATCTTTATCCTTGTCTTGTGCATCTAAGTGAAGACAGCCACCAGTAAATCAGCTAATAGGGAAAGAAAATAATCCTCTGTAAGTATGAGTTCCATATTTTCCTAATAAGGAGGTGCATTAAAATGTCATATGATGCAAAATACAGGACTTTGAAAAATCCTACATAAATTTCAGTAAGGACAAAACTATCTAATGTAGCTTTTAATATAGTTCATCAAATTCTATATCTTAAAATTTTGATTTGGGATGTTTTATGTAAAACATATAAATTTATGACAAGTATCAGGAACAATTTTGATAGGGTCTGTCAAGTGCATTTGTAAGCTGAATGATAGTAAACCAGAAAAAGGAAGTATTATAATAAGTAAGAACCAGAAGAAAAAAATATTATAATAGGTACGATACTTACATACCCATAATGAAAATTTCCCCTAGTATTAATCAATATCTATTTCTGTGATTTCATTTGATTGTATCTAACAAAAGTGTTTGACATAATTTTCCGTTTAATTGAAATTTCAAGTAGAAAAACAGCCTGTCAAGCTCTTCTCTAGAAGTAGTCCACATATTTGACATTAGTAGGATCCAGAATATTTAGATGCAAATCTGGTAAAAAACAGCAAAATCACAAACTCTGAACTTCAGTTAAAGTCACAGAAATTTACACTGAGCTACACTCAAAATTCACAAAATTCATGAATAATGTCAAATAAAGGAACTGATGATCTAGTACTGGAACTGTTTGACCTAAGAAAGAACAAGGAAATATTTGCTTTCCAGATGAAAAATAATTAAATATATTATGGAGACAAAATACTTTAAAATTAGACCCAGTTTATTATTGCAACTTAATTTTCCTATAGGTACTATTAAAGTATTATTTGATAAATTGTTCTCATCCATATAATATAATTAAGACAGGACTAATAACTAATGACAGATGTGTGAGATGGCAATGTCATATGTCTTAAATGAGAAACCAGCTAAGACATATTTGAAGAGAGGAACTCTGAGCTCAAATAGTGTTTAAAGTGAATGCATAACAAATTATTCCTTCACCACTCAAGGGTGCAGTCTGCATGTGTTTGCACAGAAGTCTAATGAGCAGTGAAAATGATAACATATTGAGAATCCACTGCACTGAAGCATTGATTTATAAAGGCAATAAAACACACACCAAAAAAAGTGCTATTGTTTGCTAATTCTTTTTTTTATGGTTACCAACAAATTCAGAACTGAGTGCAAGTGAACATGATGTTTCTTCCATTAGAAGAGTAAAGTTCAGCTGATGTCTCACAGGACTCCCTGACCTGAGGGAAGAAGTTGTTATCTCAGTTAATTGAATTCTTTGGTGGGATTCCAACTAATTAGTCTTCTATTTCCTCAGCAAAAGAAAAACAGCTCTTCTATCAGTAGGTGAGAAATAGGGGGCAATGGAGGTGAGAGGAGGGACACACAAAAGTGGTAGAATAATCTGGAAGTCTTCATCTTTCCCTCAAAAAGCCAAACCAACCAAACAAAAAACCCCATACTAAAACAAATAAAAAAAAACCCCAAAACACCACAAAAACAAAAACAAAAAACAAAACAAACAAACAATCAAAAATGCAAAACAAAAAACCCCAAAACAACAACAAAAACCCAACAAAACAAAGAAGCAAACAAAACCAAACCAAAACCAAACCAACCACAAAGCCCTGAGTAATCTGAGTGTCCCAAATTAATTGAAATTTGCAGCTTGTTTTAACAATCCCATACAGACCTGCAAATCATGGTGTTTACAAACTATAGCTTTGGTTCAAAAGTCTAATAGCGTTCATAACCTAGGAAGGATGTTGCACACAGCTGACAAGTTAGACTCCTTCATGGATAATTGGGGAGGCCCTTTATGCTATTATTTCCTTCTTCATGAAATGTTGATAAAATAGAGATTGGTTGTCTTAGAATGGAGTATGCTGAATGAATGAGGATCCTGTGCAGAGCAATCTGACTACCAGTCCACTTAACAGAAGCTTAGCATGCTGAAGAACATCTTGCATTGTTTGGATTCAATCCATCATTAAACATAAATGAGAGGAAGACTGAGATACGCAAATGTGCAAATGCCACATGGATGGATATATTAAAGGAATCTGTAACCATCTGGACTCAATATGGAACCTAAAATATGCCCATTTATCAAATTATAATTCCCATGCAACATATCACATCAGTATTTCAGAGCTGATTAAAAGTAAATTGTTTAGAATTTAGAAAACTGAGTTCCAAAGCAATTTGTATACTTTTGTTATGTTTTATTGTACTATTTTGTACAATAACAAATACTGTATTGTATTGTTACTATTTAGAGTTGATTTTATTCTCTGCTGGAAATATGCAGCAATGAATGTCCTGGTTCTGCAGAGTCTTGTACATGTGTTTTAACAGATCCAGGTATTAGTCTTAATAACATTAATAAGATTGTTCAATTAATGAAATAAAACTTGTACATGAATATTTACAACAAATAAGTTTGGAAAAGAAGAAATTTTAACACTGAACTCTTCCTGAAAAGATAACTCTCAAGGAACATGGAAGTAGCAGTAACCCAGTCTATATAAAAGTGTATTCTATAATGGAAGTGTGATATCACACTTGCAATAAAAATCTTGTTGTACAACACGAGTCTATGGGAAAAATGCCTAAAACTACACTTTGAAAAGAGAGTTACATAATCAAAAACAAATTCTGAGAAGAAGAGAGTGAAAACCTTTAATTGTTTATAAAGTATTAAAACTGCAGATTCCGAGCAATCTGCGTATCAGAGTTCCACACAGAGGAATTTTTGTGTCATAATTAGAAGTAGAAATATAAATATCAAAGTACAAACTCAATAAAGTTTAAAAAATTAAAATAATTTCTTTATAAAATGCTTTTAGGCAATGAGGCTCTCAGACATCACATAGTTTAAAAATGTGAAGGGTATAAGAGAAGTTGAAACAATTTGGACAGTTGTTTAAAGCAAATGATTAACAACAATAGAAAATGAGGACACTGTAAAAACTTCCTGAAAATAAAAGGATATCTAATGACAGTAACAATGTATAAGTCATTCTTTCATTCACGGAGTAATTATGTAAGGATGAAAGTCATTACATGAAACGCTAATGGCCGAGAGGAGCGGTCAGCTGTTATTCTGAAGCAAGCTTTGATTCATATGAAAACATATATTCATCTAATTACAGAACTATAAAGAAAGACATATTAGCTAGATTTTCTTCTGTAGGGCTTTTTATGGACTGAAATTTTCCTTACAATTTTGAGCAATACTAGAATTTTTCTCTAGTAATGCAAAATCCTTGGTGCCAGTCAAGTACTGTATTTTGAGAGTATATATTGACTGACAGCTTTTAAACCAATGGTAAATTGCCCAAGGAACTACTAAGACATCAAACCTCATTGGAATGCGTCAAGTCTCATTGTTAAGAATGCCAGCTTGGAACTACAAACGGTTTCCTTGTTCTTACTGTCTAACAAGAATAAGAAAGCACTGCCATAGCACTATTACACAAACTAATTTTTCTGAGTTTATTTAATTCTTCCTTTTCAACTTTTCAGCTCTTTTTTTCTATTTTTTTCAGCTCTTTTATGGTCACTTCATGCCTTTACTCACTATAAGCAGTAGTAATAATTCTCCAACTGAATAAGCAGCTGGGCAAGTAATTTAGATGAATATTTCCTCTGCATAATCAAATAGCTGGAAATAAAATTGAGCATATTATACTCCTGAACACAATATGGACCAAAGTTAAGTCCTTGCATTTAAGTTATCATTGGCAATCCTTCACTAGTGGAGTTCAGCAGGACTCCATCCTCAGCCCTGAGATCTTCAACATCTTTGTAAATGATCTGGATGCAGATCTTCCAGGACTGGAAGAGATATTAAGCACGTTTTCTGATAATACTGAATTGGGAGTAGTTGTCGACCCCCTTGAAAGCTGAGAGATCCTGTAGAGAGACCTTGACAACTTAGAGGTCTGGGCAATCAGCAATTGTATGATATTTAACAGAGACAATTGCCAGAACCTGTACCTGGAATGGGGCATTCCTGGATGTCTGTATGGATTGGGTGGTGATATGCTGGAAAGCAGTGCCATGGAAAAGTACCTGAATGTCCCTGTTGATGGCAAATTAAATGTGCCTTGGCAGGCAGGAGGGTCAGCTGTGTCCTGGGGTGCATCAGGCACAGCATTGCCTGCCAGGAAGGTGGGCAGATTGTTCTACTCTGCTCTGCACTGGGACAGCCTCACCTCAAGTGCTGGGGGACAGTTTTG
>VRYO01002355.1:22014897-22032474 GCA_009812075.1 Sialia sialis
TTGGTTCAGCCTGGAGGAGACTGAAGCAAGATCCCATCAGTCTACAGCTTCCTCACAGAGGGAGGTGGAGGGGCAGATTCTGATCTCTTTTCTATCCTGACCAGTGACAGCACCTGAGTTCTGTCAGGAGAAGTTTTGATTGGATATTAAGGAAAAGTTCTTCACCCAGAGAGTGGTTGAGCACCGGAACAGGTTCCCCAGGGAAGGGGCCACAGCACCAATATTGACAGAGTTCAAGAAACATTTGGGAAATGCGCTCGGTCACATGCTGTGATTTTTGGGGTTGTCCTGTGTTGAGCCAGGAACAGAACTCGATGATCGTTGTGATTCCCTTCCAGTTCAGGATATTCTATGATCCTATGAGTTTTCCATGATCCACATGGTTTTTTTCCCATTGATTACCATAACTGGCATGCTGGTATTCTATAGTGCCTACAGAGTAAAGATCTTCAATTATTATGTACAAAATTCTGCGCTGAAGTTATAAGTCAGATTGATCCAGCCATGAACAACAACGAACATATTTTTAGCATTTATTTTATTAAGCCTATCACCGGGAATTCATGCTTTTCGTGAAAATCATATTATTAGTTTAGGTTCTATAGAGAGGCACAGAGAAACATATTCAGGTAGGAGTGGGATCCAATATGGTGAGAAAGGAATTGATCAATCTACTCTTGGGGAAGCAAGAGTAGAAGTGAAAATATCAGTCTTAGGTAGAGGGAGCAATAGTGTACCTCTGATCATTTTAGCCCTACAAGACACATGACTCTTTTCCAGATTTCAGTCAACTAACTTTCTTCTTTCAAAATTGATGGACATAACTTATGAATTCAGTTCAAAGAGGAGGGGGTATAATTTTCTTCCTAATCCCCTCATATCCTCTTTCATCAGTTCCTTTGCATTTCAGTGATTACACTGCTTGTCTAAAGAGACAGGTTCAATTACCTTCTTTATCTCAGAGGATCAGGATCTGTCTCTTCCATTATAATGACCTATCCATAAAGTTATACGTATTTGGAAAAACCTCAAAATCCCGTGGGTTTTGTTTTGGTCAGAAATCACTTCATTTTGTGTGGAATAGCTAAATATTAAGTGACCCCTAAAGAAAAAGAAGAAATTAGATTTTATACTTCTGAAATGGGCACCCACTAGTGGGTTGAGATATGTTTCTCCTCATTTTCTTTATTTTACAAATACAGAATATTTTGTATTCAGTATATACTTACCTTTATCATCTTCCATAAATTCAATTTGTGAGCTCAACCACAACATTTTCCAAATGTGCAAATATTATGCCATTGACAGTTTTTGATTGAAATGTGTTTCTTCCCTATTTTTTCCTGTTTTTTCCTCCTACAATAAATATTCTCTGATACAATCCTAATGACCAAATTATCATATCAAAGAAAACCACTATGGCAAAAGGCTCTTTTTCAACTGCATGGGAGAAGTCCGACTTTAAAGCACACCCTCCTCCCAAATTACTTTTTTTCCCTTCAGGGATTTGAAAAATCACACTATAGAACAGTGTAGAAAACTTGACACAATTTTTAAAGATATGAGAGATTTTTAGTTTGATGGCCAGACTGTTCAGAAATAATACTTTTGTTGTTGTTGTTGTTCTCTCTAAAACAAATACTTTTCAAATATTGACTTAATCTGGAAAACAAAGTTTATCCAAAACTGATTCGGCAAGGCTGCTTCTTACCACAGATAAGACAGTGAAGGAGGTGCTCTCAAGTCCTTGATAGAAAAAGGAAGGTAATTATGAAATACTTGTGGGTGAATCCAATCCATTAAATGTGTTCTTTTGCCACAAACCACCCCGACATTTTTCTTCTTTTATTAGTGTAAAGGATGCAGAATATTCATTAAAATGTCAGAGATCAATGTGAAATTTTGAGGGTCATAGTGAAGGCTTTGCAGGAGTTTCATGGCAGTTTCCTCTGCTTGCTCAGTGACTTTCCATTCTCTTCATTAGCTTTCTATTCTCTTAAACTTTCTGGTGCTTTTATGTCCTCTTTGCTACACTGTTGCATGGTATTGTCATGTCTAGCCACATGGGGAAGATATTGAACTGAATTTGTGCAGCCTGACGACTCAGGCTTGTCAAGTCTCTTTTCTCTTAGCTTTTCTTGACCTACCTTGGTGACTTGGTTTAGATATAAGACCAATTTTATAACTAAATGGGAGGCTATGGCTAATTTGTTTGCCTTTGTTTGCAATTAGCATGATTTTTAAAATCAACAGGGAAAAATAGACCTGGTGTGACAGCACAGGCCTTGAGAAGTGGAGAAAGAGAATGGTCCTTGAGGAGGACAGACTCATGAGGACACAGGTTGGAACACAGGCCCCGGAACAAGAGACTCACAGCAATCAGCAACTCAGCAGGTGTCAGGTAAGGAATATCAGACATAGAGATAAACTGGTTCTTGGCTATACACCAGTAAAAGTCAATTTATAAAGTAAAACTGGGTGCAATGTGAAGCTGTAGACCAACACCAGATGTAAAAGGTTGTCAGCAGATCTGTAAAAATGAGCAAGAGTAGATAGAAAAGAAATCATTAACAATGTGTACTAACACTGTATTATCTCCAGTGAAGAACACCGAAGGCTGAAACCCAACCATAACATCTCTACCACCATGGGAAGGAAAGCACCAGTCTTAAGAACTGGAAACAGAAGGTGAAGAACAAGCCCACCACCAGGCAACGGAGTAGAAGCTTTGAAGTGCACACATAACAGTTCTACCTCTGTTACCACTGAAAGATTTTCTGCATAAAAATATTGTTTCTTCTATTGCTGTCATGGTTTAGGAAGGGTACTCTCCAATTTAGTGCTCCCACTGAGACACTAAACCATGTGTTGCTTGCTCACTTCCCCCTCATCTTCTTCATCCCTACTGCACTGGGATGAAGAGGAGAAGTGGAGGCAAGGAAGGTAAAGACCACAGATTGAGGTAAATGCAATTTCCTGGAAACAGCAGTGAGACAAGAAAACAAACAGTAACAGCAACAATACTAACAACAGAGTGTCCAAGAGACACCCTAAGAATAGACAATACCTGACTTCACCTTTAGCCATGCCACACCAGCCTAGAAGCCAGCTCTTCCCGCATCCTTAAAAAATGATGTGAGTTCCTATAGAATGACCTCTGGGTCCTAGCCATGGCCCTCCTGACTACTGCAAAAATTAACCATGTCCTGGTCAGAATCAGAACACCTGCAATAATTAGATCCAGACTAAGTTGGTAAGACTGCTAAGATTTATATTGTACCATCAATAAATTCCTGGCTTTAAATAGGTATCCTTTAATTGTTCCTTAAAATGATGAGTTTAGAGGTTTTGGATCTAGACATAGGTAAGGAAACAAAATTTCTTACAGTCATTGCCACACACATAGGGTTTGACTCCCCTGCACTGGAAGAGGACATGCACGAAGAGGCTGCGTTGACTTTAATCTGCAGTGAATTTGTCCCACAGGATATGTTGAAATTAATTCTGCTGAAATTTTTTTAATGAACTATTCATAAAATATTATGAACAACTTTCATAATTGCCTGGAATTTCTGTTGAAAAAATGTACATGAGTAGATTCAAAGCACTGCACAGAATTTCCCAGTCTATTAATATCTGTAAGAATTATTGCCTAGAGTGATACTGAAAAGAAAGAGAAGCTAGATAGAGGATGTAAAAACCTGTCTACAGGGTGAGGAAGAATTTATAATATTATTCTGTATTTTTCTTTGTCTTTTTTTTCCTGTTTATATTTGTCTGCCTGTGGTTTTTGTTTGGTTTTTTTTTTTTTTCAATAAGTGCTGTAGCAATAAAAACAAGATAATGCACATGAGGGTTTAGCCCAATAAAATTGTAAAGAGATCTTATTTTGTTGTACTCATTTCTGTGTCCTACTAAGAAAAGTAAGGTAATAATGTCAAAATGAATGCTATCCCATTTAATAGACTAAAAGTCCAAACAATTCTTTACATTTCAGCAGCTCAGAATACTGGCTGTTAGCACAAAATAAAGATAAAAGTAATCTGAATAATTATCAAAGCCTTCATGGTGTTCCCTGTGGCACTGGTATCCAATAAGATTTAGATTGCTAGAGTTCCACACACGCTAGTTACCTACCTACTCTATGGCAATAACAGATAAACGAAAGCCTGGTCAAGACTCCATTGAAATCATTATTTTAGGCAAATGTTTAAATGTTTTCAGAGTAAATTATAGTTTGTTGAAAACTGTACATGTTTATATGTGCAATAAGACATAAATTATAAGTACTGACCTTCCTCCAAAACTTTATCAACTGATAAGTAGAATTCCATTAATGATATTTGGAGAAATAAATTGCTCATTACATTCTGATCTCAATCTCTCTTTCTCTCTCCCCCTCTCCCCCTACATCCCTCCCCATTTGTATTGTTTGGTACCTCCTAGACATTAAGGCAAAGCAAAAAGCAGCATTCTATTACTTACTGTCTGACTGATGGTCAACAAGCTAGATTCTTCCATCAGAAAATAAAATTTCCAACACTTTTTGCTATAGTTTTTTTAAGGACAAAACCCTTGCACCTGAACATTAACATTCACACTTACATGTGAAGATAAATGTATTTTTACCACTACACTTAGGGATACCAAAAAAATTACCCTGTCGTAATGTCAACCTAAAACTTAAGAGCATCAAATTAAACATTTTATTTGGTTAGGCTTAGTTTCAGTCGTCATCAGATTATAAAAATAAATCCAAAATTACTCAAAGAAGTAGACTGCATTCTTTCTTGATTTTGAATTTGAGAAAAAAGTCTGATTGCAGTTATTTTCATACCTGATATCACACATAAATATCTGGTTCATATAGCCAGCAAAGGCATTGTGGAACTATATTTAAAGGCAATATTAGGAACAAGCTTTTTTAAAAAAGCATGGTTACAGGGGCCTTTCAGTGCTACCCAAAACTTTAAAGGAATTTTTATTTTTTCATCTGATTCCTGAGAAAATCAAAGTACTAATGTCATCATAATGATACATACCTGGATATATTTTGAAGGAAAAAAAATTATTGCAAGATTAAAAAAATATATAATTTTACTAAAATCTGTGTTTCCAAAATGTGTTTTCAAATGTATGTTCCCTCATAGGACATGAACAGTAGCATAGGAGATTCCAAGAGGGAATTCCCATGTTCTTCACAGCTGAATCTTTTACTATAAAAAAAAAAGGCAAACCCAAATGATGATGTGCTTGAGAAAGAAGCTTTTGAAATTCGAACGATAAACTGCTACCTAGAGAGGCATTTCCCTGAGAATGTAAATGGCCAGATGCCACAGTTCTGAGCTGTGAAATGTCCGGATTATTTCATATGATGCAGAAACTGAGAAAAAAAGATTTTATGGTTTAGCATTATTAACTATTTAATTAATTTTCAAATATAATAAAGCAAAAGACTTCTACAATGTCTTGGAAAGATTATTTCTCACAGCGTTTGTTTTGGGGAGAAGGCATGTAAAAGTAGAGGAGGAATATGGGAACATGTACAAATTACGCTACATAAACTTGAAACACAGCAAGAAGGGGTTGCACTTTATTGGCTCCTCTTACTATAAGCAGAGATAACAATACTTTTTTTTTTTTTTGAAAAAACTTCAAGATATGCAGATGGATTTCAACAAGAGTGAAGTATAAGATAAGAGGAAACAAAAATTGATTAAATATCTTTCTACCCCAATAATGATGGAAGTATTTGGAAAAAATATGAAAACTTTTCAAATTGTCTAAATTCAAATTAAAGCAATGAAAACTCCACAGGCTTTTAAATTAAAAATATGAACACGTTAATGAGCCATCTAAATAACAGCTGAGCAGTGACTCTTGTGCCAGCTCTGGGCTTTCTGTAGAGAGAGAACTTTTGCTGTTTGTGCTGTTAAACACAGATACAAACAAATAGCTGTGAGATTCTCTTTCAATGCAAAGTACTATAAAAGTGATAGAGATAACTGATCTACCAAACAAACAACCAAGATGCTTTCATCTTCTTAAAATTTAAATATTCAAAACCAGGTATATTTGCATAATTACTTAGTTATTAACATTATGTCTTCATCCATTTCTGTCAAATATCCTGGACTTCAAAACTGATCATTTTTGCCTGTTGTACGGTATTTCTTTTCATCTACTTAACTGGATATACTTGTTTCCTTCAGTATCTCTATTCCTTATTTTATGCACTGAAAACAAATATTAGATCTGCAACTCAAAGAATATTGGTTCATAGTTTCAAAGAAAACTAAGAACAATTTCAGACTAGACAGAATTGGAGGTAATCTGTTATGGGCAATGAAAACCAGAATGAAGATGAAGAAATCTATAGGCGGCTGGCTGAAATTTCATGATTGCTAGCTCATGTTCTTGTGAAAGACTTTAACCTGCCAGATGGCCTCTTAACACAGCAGAGTAAACAGTCTAAGAGGTTCCTGAAGTGTGTGGAAGATAACTTCCTGACACAGCTGCTGAGGGAGCTTACCAGGGGCAGAATCAGCTAGGCTTGCTGATTATGAATAGAAAAAGGCTGGTGGAAGATGTTGTGGTGAGATGCCAGCTTGGGCACAGTGACCAAGAAATGATAGTTTTTGATTCTTGATGGAATAAGGAAGGGCATCTGCAAAACCTTTACCGTGGACTTCCGGAGGGCACAGTGGCCTGTTCAGGAGAATCCCTTGGGAAACTGTACGTAAATAAAAAAGGAGTCCAGGAAATCTGGACAGACTTTAAGAAGAAAATCTTAAAGGTTCAGGAGCTTCCTTATGTGTTAAAAGACAAGCTCTCAGGGAAGAAGACCAAGCTGGTTGAACAGGGAGGTTTTGCTGGAACTCAGGGAAATAAAGAGTTTATGAAATTTGAAAAAATAGGCAGTCAACTCAGGAGCAGTAAAAATATGTTGGTAGGTCATGTAGAGAGAAAATTAGAAAGGTGAAAGCACAGCTAGAATTCTATCATGGTACTACCACAAAATATTATAAAATGTGTTTTTATAAACACATTAACAACAAAAAGAAGGCCAGGGAAAATCTTCATCCTTTATTGGCCTCAGGAGGAAGAATTGTAACCAAGGATGTCGAAAAGACTTAGGCACTTAATGCTTTTTGCCTCAGTTTTTTAACAGAAAGACCAGCTGCCTGAGCTGATAGACAGGGAGAGAGAGCAGACCAGACCCACTGCAATCCAAGTGAAAATAGTTAATGACCTGCTGTGTCATTTAGATACTCACAAGTCTGTGGGGCCAAATGGGAATCACTTGAGGCTGCTGAGGGACCTGGTGGAAGAGCTGCCAAGCCCCACTTCATTACTTATCACACAGCACCTGCAGGACAACCAGGGGGCCAGGCCCAGACATCATGTATTTAGAAAAGCCAGATCTTAATTACCAAACTGATATCCTTCTATGACCAGATGACCCACATATTTCCAGATGACACCAAGTTGGGTGAGACTTTTGACATGCTGGAGGGGAATAGAGCTCTGTAGAAGGACCTAGAGAGGCTGCATTGATGGGCCAAAGCCAGTTGTATGATGTTCAGTAATGAAAAATATTGTGTCCTGTCCTTCAGCCACAACCACCCCTGAGGAACTACAGGCTGGGCAAAGAGTGGGTGGGAAAGGGCCTAGAAGGGATTGCTGGTCAACAGCCACCTCAACTTGAGCCACAGCATGCTCAGGTGTCCAAGGACAGTGGCATCCTGACTTGTATCAATGACAGCATGGCCAGCAGGACTAGGGAAATTATTTTCTTTCTATGCTTGACTCTGGCGAGGCCACAGCATAAGTCCCATGTACAGTTCTGGGCCCCTCAGTACAAGAAAGACATTGAGTGGCTTGAGCATGTCCCCAGTAGGGCAACAAGGCTAGTGAAGAGGGTAAGTGATGAGAGAAGTGGCTGAGGGAGCTGGGAGTGTTTAGCCTGGAGTAAAGGAGGCTCAAAGAAAAACATTATCACTCTCTACAAGTGCTTGAAAGCAGGTTGCAGCCAGGTGGGTGTTGGATTCTTCCCTCAGTAGTGACAAGACAAGAAAAAATGGTCTCAAGCTGCTCCAGGAGAGGTTCAGATGGAATATCAGGAACAATTTCTTCACTGAAAAGGTGGTCAAGCATTGGAAAAAGCTGTCCAGAGAAGTGGTGGAGTCACCATCATTGAAAGTGTTCAAGAAAATTGGATGTGGCACATAAATAAAACATGGTGCTATGGACTGGTTGATAGGGTGTTGTTTGATCAAAAGTTGGACTTGATGATCTTGGGGTTTCATTCCAGCAATAATGATTTTATGATTCTTTGTCTCAGAGAACTTTATCAAACCATGCAGACAGAAAAGAGCCATTTCTAAATAGACACTGTATAGGAAACAGTTGCATCTGATACTGGAAAGTCTGTAACATATGGAAATAAATGTAAGTAGAATTTGTTTTTACTAAATTTATTATAGTTCTCTACATGAAAATGCTGTCACTATGTTCTAATTATAATCTCTGGAGAGTTAATCAATAGAGTTTGAGCAGTTTTTGATGCAATTTGTTTGATTAAATGCGGGGATCTATAATAAAATGACATTAATTACTTGTATTTTCCTTTGATTTTTATTACTAGATTTCCAGAAACTGTAAAAGAACCGGTACTGAGGCTCACTGCAGTTATCTGTAGTTAGATAAAATTAAACTCTGCTGAGGATGGATGGATAGATAGATAGATAGACATATATAAAAATTATGCATGTCTATACAAAATATAGCTCAAGAACAGTGTGAGCTGGCATAGCCATCTTGGGCTGGCTTACTCTGAGAAACAGATGAAACAGATAAAACAGAAAAAGTTTTACACTTTTCAGTACAGTGTAGTAAGCAGAATACCTTCCTAGGATTACTGGTTAGCTTGTAGTATGGTATAAAAATTATTTATTACCTTCATTAAGCAATATGTGAAAGTTAAGATGAATAGATCTCTCCAAATTGCATGCCTTCATGTAAATTCTCATTTCAGTACATTTAGAATGCTTGTGTTTTTTCTTAATGCCTTTTTAAGGTAAGGAAACACCCATCAAAGCAATAGTTTCACTAATTCAGGGTTCTATTTTTTTCTACCGTTTTGACATGATCTTTAGTTGCTAAACTAATGGTATAAAACCATCAAATATTCTTAGTTAAATATCAAAATTGTTCTTGTACTATACATATTCAATGCAGTTGAGGAGCTTTTTTAATAAAAGTCAAATAATTAATAGAAGAACTAGTAATGGTTTGACCTCTTTCACATGTTCAGAAAGTAATTGTGCAGATAGAAAAGCTCACAACTTTTAAAAACACACATTTAATTTTTTTTATTGTATTTAGAAAATAGGAGATGTTGTGGTCTTTTAATTTACCTTCTGAGTAATGAAGCTTTAGCATTACTGGCTTCAAGCTTTTGCTCTTAGTCATATGATTAGGCTTTTAGAAGTGTAAATTGAACTTTCTACACACTGAAATTATCTCAGCACCTAAGACTTGAGGAGCAACAAGACGAAGAAAAATGTGAGATTGGCAATACAGCTATGGAGTTTGGATCTATGGGATTTCAATGGCTTAACCTGACTGCTTTAACCTACTAATATGAGAACCGGCACAGGCTCAGAGTTTTACAGAAACATAAATTGTGCTGTGCTAAATATTTCAGTGAGTAGAATTTGGCGATCTCTTCCTAGAACTGGTATTCTCAAATCTTAGACTCCATAGGCATCTTATGAAGAAAATTCAAAATAACATGAAAGAGATTATTCAGAATATGGCCAGTTTGGAAGGGTGTGGGGGGAGAGGGCTATTTTAGAACAAAAGAGTGGCAGGCTCACTGTTTAAGGTAGATGGTTTTATTTTAATACTGAATTTACTTCTTTCAAATTATTTGACATCACATAGTATTTTCATTTATAAGAGTGATACTGCTGTGTACTGAAATTACACTAAAAGTAAAAATTACACTTGGCAGAGCATACCAGTTCAAATATAAATGTGATTCTTAGTATAGATCTGTATAATATGCTCACTGTCACGATGCTGGATGTCACCTGTCTCAAGGAATAAATACATGGCTTGACGTAAGTTGAAGCCTATTCTCTCTTCTTTATGTTGACTGCTTTTCATTGAAACCATTTAGAATAAAAAAATCAAAACAACCAGATGTTCCCATCAACTAATGTAGTTATCCATATAGAGTGAAGGACACCGTGTAGTTCCCTTTCCTTTAGTCTGTCTTTGTTTGCAGCAGGAATAACCAGTTCACTCATTCTTCCCTAAGCTTCATAAGCACGATGCCCTTTCCCATGATCTCTGAATTTTCTCTCATTATAGTTGATTGGTCACAAATAGCCATAGAATTCAATAGGGAACAGATGAAGTTAATGAATGGCTGGTCTTCCTTTTTTTTATGGATGGTGGCATCAGTCTGCACTCTCCATTATATAATATTTTTCTAAACTAGTAACTCATTAGAGCTTTGGATACTATGGAATATATTTTGATGAAAGCCATGAGACTTGCAAAAGAGGAGGTGCTTAAGCAGGTAAGTGATTTTTTTTCATACATTCTGGTTGAGTAAAATACCTAGAGACTGCCTGAAATGTGCTTATGCACTTTAATCACTTAGCGAATGTCAGTCTTACTGGCTTTTTTGAGAATGTCACAAATTAGCAGGTTTCTAAGTCAACCAGACACAAGAAATGAAACATC
The DNA here is from genome assembly GCA_009812075.1 of Sialia sialis. NCBI lineage: Eukaryota > Metazoa > Chordata > Aves > Passeriformes > Turdidae > Sialia > Sialia sialis. The sequence continues at coordinate 22,025,656 of VRYO01002355.1, forward strand.
TGAATCTGCAAGTCTTCTACAAATTCTAGAAAGGTTAGTGAGCTCTGCTGTTAGCCTTTTTTGGAAAATGAGCTTCAAGAAGGTAGTGTTTGAAATAGAGTAAACTCAGATTTTCTAAGTAAGGAAAATAACTAAAAAAGGGTCTTAGAACACTCTTCCTTTTAATCTCTGTTTTTTTGGGGTAGTCCCATTTTACTCCAGCAAACTTCAGTGATTTGTAGTGCCTAGGAGCACCAATTTGGTTCCTGCCTTAAGAGGTTTCCTATCTCACTGTGAAGTGAAATGGGAAGTTGTATTCATTGGATGGAGAATTTTACTGATACAGATAATTTGAACAGTAAAAATATAAATTAGAAACTAATTTAATTTCCATCTATTCAATTATGAGTACTTACCACACTTTTTAACTTCTTTAGTATATATCATACAAAATTTAGTTTTTAAAACAGAATATATGTAACTGTCATCTAAAACTTATTTCTCTGAAAGAGGGAGTTGTTACTAATCCAGCAGAGATCAAAATAGGCTTTTCGACTGACTTTTCAACATATGTGCCTACTGTTTTCTACTCCCAGCTCCTCCAAGAAACATCATACTTTGATATATGTATTTAGGAATCATATAATTATATTACTCTGACTAAAAGCTTTATGTCAAAATTACCATCTTAAGTAACTTAGTGAATAATATTCACTAATATTCACTAAATATTCATTTAGCAGATGAGGAAATACTACTAGAACAAAACTTTTGTGTAAAAAAATACCTATTGAAATAAATTACAAAGAAATATACAGGATAAGAAAATAGTAAGTTGCAGATTTACTCCTTTTCCCCCTCTCCTTTTTTAAAACACTATTGCTCGTCAGAAAGATTCATCAAAAAGAATTAAGGATTTTGTTCATTCACTCCTGGCCCCAAAAAAGGAAAGATTTTTTTTTTTGTGACTAGCCCTAGAACATTCACTGTCAACAGCTTGTTCCTATGCAATTCACAGAAGATTTGCAAGCTTAAAATGGGATTCCCTACTCAAATAGGAACTCAACCAAGTTGGATGGTACTGAAATGTCAAGTGCCACAAATGGCTGGCTCACTGAGATAAGCACTAGTATGTGATGGCCAGCTGCACCTGTTTATTCATTTTGCATTCCCAGTGGGCTAATTGTTTAATATTTTGCTAAGGAGCCAAGGAATTTATTTCAAAATTTTTACTCTAATGCTGTGCAGGATTTTACTGCAGACTGAATGCTGTATTTTCCATGTAGAACACCCCTCCCAGGGTATTTTCCTATTGTTTCTTTTATTAGCATAAATAATTAAAAACAGCACAAGAAAAAAAAAATATTCATCATCTCACTGCTCAGGGAACCTATAGGAAATGTGAGTCTTTCCTTCAATAACTTTTGTAACATCATGTATGCATGCATTTTTCTTCTCCCAAAGCCCCACAGTATCTTTGTGACTAAAGCTAAGTAGTCTTCAGACACTTTATTTTCAGAATGCATTTTAGCTCATATTTTAGCTTTAGGAAGAATTTTACCCTCTTTATTAGATTAGCCTTGTGGAGGAAAAGTGCTTCAATTTTTGTTCATCAGTGAAGGGAGACTGTGATGTTTGGTTAAAAAACTTTATTTTACCAACTTAGCAATTACCCAGTGTACATAATCATTCAAAAGTGTTACAGCTGTAGTGAGATTGTTGAAATGAGATGCACAGAAATGACGTCTACTGTTTGGGATATGTCAACTCTTCCAGTTCTGACCATTTGGCCACTATTCATGGGGCCAGGTTGGGATTGGGGACTGCAGAGTAAATGTGCCAGCCGCAGATCTGGAGGTACGTTGTATTTCCACAGAACATATTCTTCTCAGAAAATGAGAGAAAACCTGAGGAAACACGAGCAGTCAAAAAGGAAAAGGGCTTGTGCTATTCCTGTATTTGATGGACAAAAATGAAGAGCAAGGGGATGGTATATTTGTATCAAATAATCAAATGATTAAAAAGCATGTATTCTGTACAGGATAAATGGCTGCCAGAAAAAAATATCATGTCCACCTAAGATAGTGAGAGTTTAATTAAGTTACAAGCTATCACTACTATCTTATCTCTCATTTTGTGGTATTCACGATGACTATGCTGCCAATGCACAAAGTAAAAATAAAATGAAATCCAACAATATGGTTTGAAAATAAAATCCATATTAGATTTGCACTGTCTAACTCTGCAGTTCTGACTGAAATAAAAGAGTTGAGGTTATTTTACAGTCATTAAAATGAGCAGATTTTCTTCATTATACACTTAATAGAGAGTCCTAATAGAGAGTTGAGTAAGGTGTCATTAAAATACATTTATTCTGAAAGAAATGATCCATTTAATTTGTCACTTCCCTTAATAAGAAATTCGTGTGGGGAACTTTGAGCAATCATCCTGAAGTATTTCTTACAATCTGTATAAAAATTACAAGGCCAGAAGATGAAAAATAATCTACTACATAAACATTTTGCTGCCAAAATATATGTAGTTAAAATCCTTCTACCAACTATTTCCTAATAGGGTAATCAGCCCACACATCTGTGATCTTCATTCTTGAAAACTCTTCATCCATCCACCTGTACATTCAAGAAACATACAATCATTGAATCATTTAGCTTGGAAAAGACCTTTAAAATTATTGATTCCCATCGTAAACCTAATATGGACAAGTTCATATCCCTAATTGCCATATCTCTAAGACTTTCAAAAATCACCAACAATGATGATTTGACCACTTTCCTTGGCAGTCTGTCCCAATGCTTGATAAAACTTTCAGTAAATATTTTTTTCCTCATATCTAATTTAAACATCTCCTAGATAAACTTGAGGACATTTCTTCTCATCCTAGAAACTTCATGCCTATCTGATACTGACATTCATAAACCACAGAGTGGTACAAGGTATATATCCCCTTAAATTTTTATCAAACTTACAATGATCTTGATCTCTTTTGCTGTCAAAGAAAATGGAATCAGAGAAAATAAAAAAAAAATAAAAAAAGAAAAAAAAGAATAATTAAGTATATGTAATACAATGAAGTTTCACTCAAAAGTGATCATGAAGGTGGCACCCAAGACAATAAATTGACTGGGGGGAGACTATTTACAGGAACATTGTCTCAGTTTAGGAACAAATTTAGGTGAAAATACTCTGGAATTAGTTGTCTCCTCTGTAAGGGTTCCAAGAATCCCTTTCTACCAATACAAAGTGAATACTGGTGGATGAAAGTGAGAAAAACCCCAACAGTGTATTGACAAACAGAATGTCCACAAGGCATGGGAAAAAGGTAAATAAATGCTAGATATTAAACTGTTAGACCTTACTCCCCTCATAAACACACACACACACACACACACACACACACACACACACACACAGGAATAAAAACCCGAAATACCAGGGAAGAAAAGTAAGTCTGGCTCACACTAGACAATAGAAGATGGTGTGGGCTTTTCTCTCAGGGAAAAAACAAACAGGAGATCCAGGCAGCAGCTCAGGCGAAGAGGTGAAAATCTGTGGACTCACCATCATCGACTCACTCTCCGCAGCAGACGAAGCAGATGGGTCATAAGCTCTGCCATGCCCTCTCTGCCCTTCTCAGCCTTCCCAAGGCGTGGGGCTGGGACAAAGGGTCCCTCTCCCACCCATCCTGACTGACCCTTCTCTCACAGGTCCTCTTTTCCCTGACCTTGGAGTAAACAAGCTGTCCAGGTAACCTCAAAAAGTTGCTGCAGCTTCTCCAAGGCCAGGGGAGGGGAAAGCTTCTTGCCTGGGCCAACGAAAACAAAGCTAGCCGAGCAAAAAACCCCAGACATGTGGGAGGTGAGACCTTGAAAAAGCCCACCAACGAGCCCAAGGCTCCTCACTCCCCTGGACACACTTTAAAGATACAGCAACTGTTTTAGGCATAGAGAAGGGGATCAGGGAAAATTGCCCCTAGACAAACATGCAAGACAAGGGTGAATGAGGAAATGACTTTAAACTGACAGAGAGTAGGTTTGGATCAGATATTAGGTAGAAAATGTCCACTTCTGTGGGTGGTGAGGCACTCAAACATGTTGCCCAGAGATGCTGTGGATGTTCTGTCCCTGGAAATATTTAAGACCAGGCTGGATGGGCCTCTGAGCAACCTGGTGTAGTGGACGGTGTCCCTATCCATGGCAGGGGGGTTGGCACTTGATGATCTGTAAGGTCCTTTCCAACACAGGCCCTTCTATGATTCTATGATTGCAAGAAGACCTTTTCTCTTCCAGATGTGGGACTACAGTTCATAGCAGACACCCCTTTAAAGGTATTTTGTCCAAGGGCAACCATCTCATAGTATAAAACTTTTGTTCACTTTGTTGTGGTCATTAATACAGAGATTCAAGACTTTTAATTCTAAGTAAGAGAGAGTAGGACATAAAATCTGCAGCAACAAAATCATAACAATTGAGTGAGAACAAATTTTTAACAATTATGTTGAAATAAAGACTAAGGAAGAAAAACTTAGAGGCAGAACCAGAACAAAAAGAGATATAAAATGATCTGATATTTGCAATAGCTCTATTTCAAGCATGATGTTCTCACTAGGACATAATGTTGTTCAACAGTGTTGGAAATGAGAAAGCATATAAATGTTGGATGCACTAAAACTGAAAGTACATTAGAAGTTGCATTTCATCTTCACTTCATGGGCAGTGATGTAGAAGACATGATTCACTACTAAAAATAAGTGGCAGAGATGAAGATGTCCTTGAAAATGTCCTTAGTATTTGACCTGACCTTTTCTGTCCAGGAAGTAATATGGTTTATGAAACATTTGTCTTTAGTCAGGGAAGACAAAAGGAAATGAAAAGCTTTCCTGCCAGATCATACCAATTGGCATGCATATGGAGTGTATTGAGCTGAATCTTTCAATCAAAATGTAAATCATGCATCATTATTTATTATCCAGGCTCTGAGCAAGCTTTCTGCAAGCCAAAACTCACGGCTGACAGATTTTTGAACACTAAATGAGTAGTGATACCAGCAGAGATACAGACTCAACACAGAAAAACTGATGTGCAATTTATTAGAATACCAAAAGGAAATGAGACCATCTTAAAAGAAAGCCAAGCCTCTTAAAATAGTGTGGATATTGAGATATTTACTGCTGAAGCAGATAACCTACACTGGAGGAGACGGTCCACTTATAAAGCTTTGATAGTAGTAAACATAGGAAAAAACTCAAAGAAACCATCTTGCAAATCTTTATGGAGGTAATCATAATCAAAATCTGCATCTGTATCAAAATCTGCATCTTTATCAAAATCAAAATCATAAAGGACTATAGATGAAATGCCATTGTGAATTTGAAAAAAATCAAGTTATTTAATCAAGGAGTATGGTATCAAATTATACAGATTCAAAGTAAGCAAAATACAGGATGAAAGTCTTTGGGAAATGCGAAAAAAAAAAAAAAAAAAAAAAAAAAAAAAAAAAAAAAAAAAAAAAAAAAAAAAAAAAAGAAGTAGAAATTCAGAGATAAAACCAAGGAGAAATAGTCCAAAAATGTATTATTTCTGATATGATTTTTCAGTAGAAGACTCCATAGAAATTCACTGAAAAAAAATTAAAAGCCAGAATATGGTATATGAAAGCAGATTTAAAATTTCAGGAAACTAGAGGTTGAAAACACAGGATGCACAGGAGAAAATGGAATGATTTTGATAAAAACAGAGACCATAAAGGTCTGCAGACTAGAGTGTAAGAAAGGATGCATTTTCAAAAATAGCTCAGAAAATGAAACATAGCATACTGCTGGTAAAAACCTGAATACACTTTGATAGCAAAGACAAGGAAATGCATACATACTAATCTGCTATTCTAAATATTTCAAGGATTTCAGAAAAAAAAAAAGACAAGGTGATTTGTAAGGAAGAGAGACATTAGAAAAGAAGTTGATAGAATTCAGGAAAGTTCAAAGAGACAAATTAATTTGCTAGATTTATTAAAATTATTTCAGTGAACAGAGGAAGTTGGGCAGCTGGAAGATGACATGATTCCTTTTCATAAAAAGTACCTTAGTGCAGAGCAGCAAAGATGTCCACATAATATGTTTTAGAAATACAATTCATAGGTTTATGACACAAGTATAATGCCACAATAATATGATCTGGTAAGTCAAGCATACACATGAGAAATAAAATGTGTTGGATGTCATTTATGTCATCTCATTTTCCATGGCACAGCCCATCAGACCCTGTGTTATAAATACAGTAATTTCATGATTATAAGCGGCACCGGAATATAAGCCGCACCTTACTTTGGCAGGGTACACGTGTAGCAAAGTAATGCTGCGATCCCTGGTGCTGTTCACCCAGCCTGAGCTTTATGCAAATGCCGTAGTGGAACGCAAGCCCAGCACAGCAGTCGTAGCTGCAGCCATAGCTGGGCAGCCCTACGCTAACTACGTAGCCCAACCGCCACGCCAATACGAGCCACAGCCTCAGCTGGGCTGCTCACGCCAACTACGTAGCCCAACTGCCACCCCAATACGAGCCACAGCCTGAGCTGGGCTGCTCACGCTAACTACGTAGCCCAACCGCCACCCGGATACAAGCCTCAGCCGTAGCTGTGCTGCTGCACGCTAAATATGTAGCGAAACTGTGAGCCCAGCACAGCAGCCATAACTGCAGCCTGAGCCTGGCTGCCTCACGCAAATGTCGTAGCAGAGTAGGCTCACCTGTGAATCCAGGCAAAGAAAGGAAAACACTACAAAATCCAGAAAGAAAAAATTCACTTTTATTAAACTTTTAATCAGCT
>VRYO01002355.1:22038044-22070602 GCA_009812075.1 Sialia sialis
GGGGAAAAAGTGGGATGTCTAGCTACTCAACTTTGGAACATATTCTATGCTAAGAGGGATTTTAAAACTCTTGGTATTGTCTCTTTGCTCTTGAGCCTTGGGATCTTTTTAGTTTTACAGTTCTTCATCACAGTTTACTTCCTTCTTACTGATTCCCATCTGAATTTTGAAAGTTGTATATTGGCCTTTCCCAGCTTCAGCTGGTATAAAAGGCTGCTGTTTGTTTTAGAATTATTACTAGGTTTGTCAAATATTCAGCATGTAATCTACTCACGGAGCTTCAGCTAGTCAATAGTAACTTGACTACTAGCCAGTTGGTAAAATCACATAAAACAAATAAAATCATGCTAAGGTTCCACCAAAGTCCTTATAATGGGACAATTCAATAATGAGGCCACAGGTTGATTTTTGAGTAACGGCAAAAACAATATTTGGCAGTCTATATAGCAGCCACAAAACTACAAAAAGTATGCATGAAACTTCTAAAAATGAAGTCTATAAGAAAATAGTTTATAATTTTTTGAAGTTATCTTCATGTTAAATTGTTCTGTACAGCTGGTTTCCTGAATTTTGTTTCCTACTCTAGTATCCACCAGTTCTGTATCTCTTAGAACAATAGATGGGAAATAGGATTTTTTTCTACTACTGCAATGATTCCCTTAAATCAGTAAGGGGAAAGTCAGTAGACAGACATTTAGAAGAAGTATATTAATGAAACTGAAAAAATATGGCATGGAACAAGTAGTCATGTTGAAGCATCTTTCTTCTGTTGGAATATTGCATCTTTAACAAGGTATACTGTGCATTTTGTTCATAACTAATGATATAGACAGATTTTTAAATGCTCTGTTACAGGGTCTCCTATTTCTTGGGAATAATGCAGTTTCTGAGTTTTAACTACAATCTCAAATATATCTCTAACCAGGAGAATAATAATTTTCCTCACTTTTTGCAATGTCACTGCAGAGGGACTCCAAACATCTGATTCAGGTCAGCCAAGTTGATGCTGTCAGGCAGCCTGGCAGGTCTACAGAAGTGTCAGGTGTGTTTCAGTCACTCATATTCTACAGAGGTACTTCTGTGCAAAGACAAACTGCCAGTTTTGTGGTCTTAAGAGAGGAAGTGATTGCAGTTGGGTATTCTGTAAGACTAGCTTGCTTTGAAGTGGGGAGCAAGGAGCACTCAGTCATAGCTGCTTTGAGACAAAGTATTTTCATTCATGTTAAAAAAGATGACCGATAGCATTTTCTTATCATATAGCAAACCAAAAGTAGCTGTGTTGAAATACCTAAACAGAATTCTCATTGAAAACAGACAGCACTTTCCTCTTAAAACACAGACAAACCAAAATCAAAGACTTAAAAAAGGCAGAATCACTGGAATTCAAGTATAGGGAAATGCCCAAATTTGGAACATGCTGGTTTTTCTCTACTCTTCCTAAAATGCTCTATGATACGACACTGACAATTCTGGGGGTTGATTTGGGCTGATTTTATTTAACAATTAAGTCAGTACATTTTCAAAATAGGTGTTCTCTTTGCATAAATAATCAAAATGTATATTGCTTTAAAAGGACATTTGGCTTGTCTTGAATCATAGACATTGGGTACTTTATTCAGTGAAAAAGTTTGGAAAGCTTTGTTTGTGGTTTGTCTGTAGTTACAGAGAACATCTGCAGAAAACGTATCTTCTGTGGTGTCATGCTGTTCAGAATTGTCTCAGTATAGCATCCTTAGAAACTCCACTTGGTAAGTTTTATGAACTCAATTGGTGTGATTTTTGGCTTGAAATAAATGCATGTAACAAGGGTGAGTGCCTTTGTGATGTGATGAATAGGAACAAAACTACCTACCATTGCTTAGGGCAGGGAATTGTGATACAGTATCCTCAGGTTTCTTCCAACCTGAACTAGCCTATGATCTTATGGCATGCAACAAGAAGTTGAGATTATGGTGAGAGTAGATGAAGATGCTGAAGATAAAGGCAAGATATGGCTCAGTCATAAAAGCATCTCGTTTGAGCTCTGAATCTCTTAATTTATTAGCATGGGAAGAAGTGAACATTCACAAGCTCTTATATTCTGCTTTATGCTTGTCTGTAATTTCAGGATGCAGCAAACCTTAAAAATAGCATTTAAAACAGACACTGTCTGTGTGGTTGCTTAGTATCTTCTTTAGAGTGAGCTGCAATTTTTTGTTCTTTCCTGTTAAAAGAGGCAGATTCTGAACACTGAAATTTAGTCTCCAGGCAACCATCCAGCTCTTGGGTGGCTGGCCAGACAACACTTGAATCATCTCTCTGTATGTAGCAGTTAACAAACAACTGTCTGATATAAGTCATGGATTGAAATTGCAGCAGTGAAAGAGGAATAGATTTTCTGGTTGAAACTAAATGGTTCCATCTTGACCTATGTTAGCATTATCCAGGAAAACATGCACTGATGAAAAAACATGGTGGAAGGAGTCTTACATGGTATAGTGTTTAAAAACTCATATGCAAAACTTGCTAAGTTCTAAAAATGGAAACTGTTTAGAATTGCACATGCAAAGGATATAAATATACATGTATGTATATACATTTATGCATAGCTACAGATAGAGTTCTGTGGGTAAATAGATCAAAATAGTAGAATATAACTTATGGCAGTAAAGTTCCAAGGTATACCTCTGGCATTTATTTTTTATATGCTACATCATAAAGACTGTAAAACTAGTTCAGGAGATAATCAATTCATATTACCATTTAAAAAAATACCTATTATAAACCTTTCAAAGCATGACATATTTAATACCCCTACTCCCTACTTATTCACCTTGGGTTTTCTGTTTTCATGTGCAAAATAATACTGAATCTCAAGTAGAAAATACAAATGGAGCAGTCCTAGGTTCAAGTCAAAATCTATGAATATAAGCATATATAAGTTTTATTTTCTATATGTCAAAGCTTTATTTTTCAGAGAGAGTCTGTTTGCTACATTTTTTCCTGCTTTTTATCATTTACTTCCATTGCATTTTTTTTCATGTCCACTATATAATTGAAGACTTTTTAAAATCTGAAATTAGGATACGAATAGTTAAAAAGCATCATATTCCCAAGATGGTACTTATGTACTGTTGAAGTAATGATGTCACACCAAGAAAAATTGTATTTGCTTTCTTAAGAACTTTTTGATTTTATTGCTCACTTTAAAATTTTTTTAAAGAAAGTAACCTAAAGAAAAAATTAAGTTTATCTTATTATTTTTGGTTTATATTAAGTATCTTAAGACTAAGATATCTAAGGATCCTTCTGAACTGTTTTCTATAACAAATGATAAACTTTATTATAGAAATAAATCTCTGCAGACCTAGTTGCAAAAACAAGAAAAATAATTTAAAAAATTGAGCAAAATATATCTGGGAGAAGTGACTTGCTTAGTCATCTGTTTTTCCTAGAATAGAGTATAGGGACTCTGCTTTCACATCATAGTGCAGAAAAAAAAAATGTTGAAATTACTGAACTGCAATTTAGTCTGTTTCTCATGCAGATGCCATTAAAATGTACTTGAAAAGTAACTAAGACCTTAAAAATGGCTGAGGATTCAAGACAAGCTCCAACAGAAAGCAACAAGATCACAGTAGTTCGGCAAAGCAAGAAGCAGAAATAGTCTTACTCAAGTATCAAGGACTCACAGAGAAACCACCTATGTCATGGAGAAAAGGTATAAAGCTGAGTCTTTGGAGTGCTGGTTCACTTTCTGCTGGTACCTCTTATGTAGGAAAAATTCTCCATACAGATCGTAATATGTTGATCCTGTGAAGACTTCCAGTTGCTTAAAGATGCTCCAAGCCCTATATCTATTTTATCTTCTGATCTCTTGGATTTGATGTCATGTGAAAGTAGTCTCCCTCCTAAATTATGACAATACATGTTCCCCTACATTGGAGTAACTTAGTGTTAGACCGTAGTTTGTGCTGTCAAAACATGTGTGTATGAGCAGATGCCAGATTTCCATAGAGTTGATGCACAAAGGGAAAGTGCTAGATCTCCAACTGTCAACACCTCTATTTGAGAGCAGATGCCAGGTCTCGGCAGAGTTACAACACAATGGAAAAATGCTTCAACTGTCAACACTCTATATGGGAGCAGATGCTGGGTTTTGGCAGAGTTAAATGGAAGAGAGAAATACAGCATTAGCACCAAACTTGAAAGGGAAGTCTGGGCTTTGCCAGAATTTCTATCAAAGAATGAAACCGCCTAGGATCTCTCCACTGACCACTGCCTCATCTCATACATTGATAATAGATGCCAGAAGTGTTTATATATTTGTTACCCACCTTCAAAATTTTAAATTAATGTAAATTGATAGAACAACTAAATCAAATCAAAACAAACAGATCCAAATAGTTGTCTATTTTCCTACTCTTGAATTTAATTTGTGATAGCAAGGTGTTGTTAAACAATCGACATCTATCATTGTAGCTTGCAATGCTGAGACAGAATATGCTTCATTAGAAAGGCTAAAAGACAAAAAATTCTACAGTCATGTAGAGGGTTTCACACGAGTGATTTAGATGACTCAAAGAAATATCAAAAAAGTACCAGCAAAACTATTTATATCAAAACATGATATTATAAAAGTGTGATTTAACAGAGTTTTATTACTAAGTTTACTGTATTGCTTCACAGATATTGTAAGAATGATTCCAAACTACCACATGAGAATCAAAGTTATCAGGACAAAATCAAAGTTATCAATACAGAATCTTAGCACAATGTAATATAAGGGTCTATGTGACGTCAGTCACTGACCAAAGATCCACAGTTTATAAGAGGTGTTTCCATCAATGAGCAATCTTGAGAGGTGTCCCAGCTCAGGAGACAGCAGCCAGCTCAGAGACATCTCCCAGCTCAGATGCAGACAGCTCCTGAGCAAGAAGAGCTCGAAGAAACCTTGCTTAGGCAGGTTGTATTTATGGAATAAATTGGTTAGATTGCAGCTAAATTGCATGCAATGAGAAAGATGTGCATGAGACTCCTTAATTATTTTCCTTGATAAATGAACATCGGAAAACCATTCACATGTCAGTCACATGGTTGTTGCTGCAAACTCACTGTGTGACTCTTCATGGGTTTTCAGAGAACAGATTGGATGTAGACATGCACTTTGCCCAATATTGGCTTAGGTCTCTATCTCTTCAGAGGTGGTACAGAATTACCACTAGATTGATTAATGACCTGAGTACACCCATCACAGAGGGACAATATTTTCAATACTTCCTTCTCTGAGTACCTTTATATCCTTGTGTGTAGTTGCAACCACATTGTGGGAATACCGGTGCTGCTAAGCAACAAAAGGATCTTTGTACACTTTGATTCAGAATGAAATATAAAGAAATATATGCATGGTATTCTTAGATTCATTCCAAGTGATGATAAACTGAGGAGAATTTGAGTGTGCTGTTAGAGACATCTGTATCTTAGGTCTACTGAGAATCTATAGAATTGAAGAATCAATAGAATACTTTGGCTTAGAACAGACCTTGAAAGGTCATCTGGTCCAGCTCCCTGCCATAGGCAAGAAACATAATCAAATATATAAGGTTTCTTAGAGCTCCATCCAATATAACCTTGAACATTTGCAGGGATGAAGCATCTACCACCTCTCCAGGCAACTTGTTCTAGTGTTTCATCACCCTTATTATGAAAAAAACTACATATTTACATATATTATATATTTAAATGAGTTTTCTAAAAGAAGATTATAATTTCATTTTTTTCTATCTTGGGATGTGCAAAGAAGTGCTTAGGGACGTGATGGCATATAACACCTGATGTGGATTGTTTCCCTATATGTCTAAACTCAGTGCTATGTCAGGGTTTGAGCTATTGTTTACATCTTCCATCATTGTAACTTATCGTATAATCATTATATAATCATAATAATTCTTCTTTCTTTCTTTCTTGCCAGTGTAGATGAAGACTTGAATCTGATTTGACTAAGAATGAAGAGTAACACTTCTAGAGGTATATTCCAAGAACCTCTTCAGGAGAACCAGATTTTTCCATCTTTACCATAGAGTAAGGTGTGATAGAAATAAGGAGTAACTCTGGATGGTGTCTCTGGAACAGTTTATTGAATACCTACTAGCCACTAACATACAGTAATTTCACAATTATAAGCCACACCTTTTTCATGGAAGAATCCAGCCTACCCCAGTAGTGCAGCTTATATTCAGGTGCGGCTTATCTATAGACAAATCCCAGTGAAATGCCAACCCAGAATTGAGAGCCAGCCAGGAGGGTGCCTGGGGCTGCCTTTAAAGGCTTCCCTGGTCCACGAAAACTGTTGCAACTTGAGCACCTGACACCAAACACCTCTGGCAGTGATTCTGTTACTAATTTGTTACTTAGTTACACATGGATCCTCGCTAAAAAAAAAAAAAAAAAAAGTGTGGCTTATATTCAGGTGCGGCTTATATATGGACAAATCCTGTGGTCTACCCGGCTACCAGGAGGTGTGCCTTATAATCGGGTGCGGCTTATAGCTGTGAAATTGCTGTAATTAAAAATAGCCAGTGACTTAGGAAATTGAAGAGTGAGTAAACTATTGTTCAGTGTATATAGGCAGCAGGTGAACATGGCATTGTCCAAAAGCAAAGTGGATAAACCTGCATTTATTCTGAAGTACACCAATTATGTCAATATGTCTTATGCCAGAGTCAGGTCAGAGCACAATGAGGAAACTTTAACCGGATGCATACTGTATAAACACTGCTTATCAATTGCTGACCTTAAGAAACTGGAGACAACATAGACTAATTCTTCAGTCACTCATAACTTTCTGAAAATGTCATCTGTCAGTCTGAAGTTGTCTAAATTTATCTCCATTCATAAGTAAACAAGGTGTTATAGCTTTCATTTTACTGAAGAATAATGAAAAGAAAAATGTTAGAGAATTTGCTGTCTCTTTCTTTTCAGGTAACAGCTAATTAATATAATCAAGCCATTTAGGATGGGAATGCCAAAGGTAATAGATGGGAAAAAAAGTACTGTAAAAAAGACAGAAAACTCTGTTAGAGATGCAATAATCAATCAAATTTATTGAAAATTATATACTGGTTTATTTCCTATATTCAACCTAGAACTCTCAAAGATCACCTAGACAAACTTTCTTCTGATGTGTAATCCAAGCTTTACCAAAAATTATAGACTCATTAAAAATAAATTAGACATGTCTAAAACTTGGTTTTATGGAAGAAAGAGGAGTTTTTTCATAAAATTTGTCATTAATAGAACACCTTGGACCTTAATTTCCAGAAAGCTTTAGAGTAATTTTTGGGTAACTCACAAATGAAAATATGAAGAAATTAGTAAATACTTAAATTAAATAACATATATTTTACTGACAAACACTGACTGTTCTAACTTCTGGGAAAAAAACCCAAAAAAACAGGTCCTAGCCTGATTAGAGGTATTCAACAAATGAATAATTACTTGCTGTTATTACATCTCTTATAGTACATCTGTTACTTCATCTAGCCATCCTACTACTAAAGCTGGTGAACTTGATAAGTCTACCTGCACAGGGCACTAGGTGTACTCCAGTTTAATTATATGCTTTTAGCTGTGCAATTGAGAAGCTGTCTCCTACTTCAATTGTCGTTGCTAAGCTGCAGTTCTACTATATATAAAAAAAAAAATTAAAAAAAAAAAAAGTTAGGATATATCTAAAATATTCCAGATACTAAACCAGTCCGATAAGAAAATATTCAGACACTTAGCAATACCTCACAGTATACCAATTTTCCTTTGTATACAGCAATATGCTTTTCCAAACTCCCAGCATAATTTCATAATTAACCATACTATAAACATTTGAACATTTCTTACCACACTCATAGAACTCTGAATCAATCTTTGTCGAATCACCTACATGAAATTTATAAATGTTTAATGGATTACATGTAAAGATTATTGCGGTACAACATAGCCACCAGGTCAATATCTAATCTAATTAAAAGTTAATCTCAAGTTATGTAAAAATGCAATGTTAGCATTACAAACTGTCTTGCTTTACAATATTTCTGTAAAGAGGGGAAAGAGAAAAGAAAAAAAGAAATGTAAAAATCTCACATAAGCTTTTCTACAAATTTTCAGGTCATATGTTTGTCAAGCAGTTTTGCAGATAATTAACAGTCTGTGTTAAGGAAAAATAAATTCTGTATTGTGTGCAGATGATAGTTCATATTTTGTAAGCACTTGTTTTCTGAGGTATCTAATTAATCATCACTGCATTTCTGTTCAGTAAATCAGTGTAACTATCAAAAAATGACAGATAAAAAAAGGGAAAGATGGCAAGCCACGTGTCACCAGATGACAGGTGATCTCACAAACATCACAGAAGAACTTTCCATTAAACCAGAAACTAAAATCATATAATTTCTGAGCTTTGTGCTTTTGAATTCCAAGCAGCTCTCTGTGGCAAAACAAGTTGGTTTCAAGACTGTAGTGGAGACTGTTTCTGCTCCATTTCTCAGAATCCTATTAATCTTTTTTTAAATTCTATTAAATTTAATTCTGTCTTATCTATGCTTATGACACAGGTAAATTTCAATAATAAATATATTTTTTCCATCACAAAAAAAAAAAAATAATCATGAAGCATATGGGAAGCAGATTGACACAACAGGTTTAGTTTCAGGTCAGCTATTTTCATGACCCTGAATATGTACAAGGAAGTCTGCTGTTCACCTTCAGGTTTCTTGGCTACAATTAATTTTTCTAGGATTTGTTGTTACATGATATTGATACACAGTACTTCTTAAACTATATAAGCCTGAACAAGGTTGATATTCAATGAATTTGTAAAGGTAAATTGGTGTCAAGACTAATGCAAAAACTCCCACTGAAAGCATATCTGTATAACCAGATCAGAGAGGATATGAATTCTTTTAAAGCCATAAAGGTTCCCTTGTTACGGAACAAAATACAGTAGACCCTCTCATTTCCATTTAATCAGTTCTGTGGTTTATAAGAACATCTCACTGAAGTGAGGAACTTCACTTCAATTGCATCTTATATCACTTCAGAATTTGAATAGTCTGTTGGAAAATCTACAGTAGGACACATCCATTTTTCTCTTTCTTGGCCAAACAGACTTTTGCTTAAACCATCCCTAACAGTCAATGGGATATGCATGCGAACCATTGCACTGGGTTTATCTTGAAATGTTTGCATTTTTGTAATGGTTTTTGCCAGGGTTTTTTTTCCCCACTATTCTTTAGACAATACCAGGTAGAATACAGTACATGAATTTACTTGCTTATTTCTGATTTCCTATCATGATTTTTTTTATCAGCTAAATAGTGACCTGTGCAGTTCAATGTTCTGGAAACACACTGCAAGTGTAAGATAAAAAGTTTTCACTAGATTCAATCCTACTAAGTTGTGATAATCCTCATGAAGGTAATTCTCCATCTTCTCGCAGTTAAAAAAAATCTTCTTGAAAAAAAAAATCTTCTGGCCTTCTATAAGTGAAAAAAACCACAAGACCCAAAAAAACTGAGGGCATCATAAAATGCCAGCTTCTTTATTATCTCATGATACTTTCAGCTGAAAAATTCTTTCAGCTGTTAACTAAAAGTTGTATTTTTACCTTATCTCTCTTTTTATCAAGTCAATCCTTGTACTATTGCTTGCCCACCAAGACTATAGATAATCAGATTTTAGGCTAAACTGTGAACATTCTCCCTAGTAAAGCTACACTAGAGTTAAAGGAATCTTTTCCCTGCCCCCCCATTAGTTCTTCACTGGTATCAGGCATTGTTCTCAGTAGAAATTATTACTAACATCTATATTCCTGCAATAGAATGAAGGGTATTTCAAGAAACTAGGATCTATTCAATGAAATGGACTGTCTCTTGATCAAGTTTGTCTAATTAGTGCTTGTCTCACATGAGGACAAGCATGTTCTTATATAAATTTCCATGTAATACACTAAACATAATCAAAAACTTTGTTGGGAGGTGGGGGTTAGTTGTTAGTGATGTGGGTTTTTTCCCCAAAATATTGAATAAATTGTGGAAAACTTAAGTATAAAGATATCTCAAAGACTTTCAAGAAAGTCAGGGAGAATAGATACATCCCTGAAATATCAAACCCTGAATGCAATTTATAGATCAAGAAGATCTAAATTTACCGAGCAGTAATAGAGATGGCTGAGAACAAAGCTTCAGATGGCTGGAAGCCTTGTTCTTTTTCCTCAATTCTCACTACTAATGTATTTCAGAATAGGAATATTTGATTCACTTTGGAGTGACCCATAAGTTTGAATCTTGCTTCTATTTCACATTCTTAAAGACTCTCAAATACTGATTAGTTGATCCCTATGTAAGCCTATAATATGACAATGAATGTAGAAGAAGTTGTTAAAGAGTTATAGCTGCATATTAATGTAGACAAGATATCAATAACATAGTAATGAAATTACAAAATTGGTTTATGCTCAGTTATTGAATAAACTGTAGATAAATTGTGCGTTTATGCACAATGTGCGTTATGTGCGTTATCTCTAAGAGATTGTGGAAACAGAAAGAAATGTGGCTCAATATTAGCTATAAAAGGCAAGGTTTAGTAGCAGGGGCTGAGGGTGCCATGAGCCTCCCTGTACCAATCAGATCAGATTCTAGATGACACTAAAGAGGATGGAGACAGCCCATCATGTCTCAAACCTTCAATCAGCCAGAAGGGCACACTGTGCCTCTGATCAGATGTGCTTGAGAAAGGGTGTCAGATGCTAGGGATAGGTGACAACAGAAAAGAAGAAGTGTGAGAGGAGGTTGGGGTGGAATCTCAAAAAAGGACCTTTGAGGAGATAAGTTAGGAGGCAGGCTTGGAAGAAAGTACAAGGGCGTATTGATGGGAACACAACTGAAAATGGCCTGAAGAAAAAACTCTTGAATGACAAAGGAATGCTCTGAGAAACTGCAGCCCATGGAGGACCCATGTGAGATCAAAGACACCCCAAAAAGGACTGTGGCATGTGAAGGACACATGCTGAGGCAGGAGCACAGTAAGAAGCAAGGAACAGAAATAAACTAGTGTACACTGACCACTGCATCACCAAAGGGCCTGGAAGGAGCCAGGTGTCATGAAAAGAAAGGGAATTAAGTTGTGCAAGTGGGAGAGAAGCGCTGGACTGAAGCACAGCACAGGGAACAAGTAGAAAAGTTGTTTTTCTAAGTGTTGGTTTAATTAATTTCTCTTGTTAATACCTGAATAATTAATTAAAATTACATGTTAATTTGCAGTGAATTAAGCTGCATTAAGTTCCTCAAGTCAAGACTGCTTTGCTTATGAAAAGTTCATATGTGTAAATTTTCATTTTCAGTGTATCTAATATACAAATAAACTAATGAACACTTTAAAATTGATGTACACATAACATAGCTATCATGTCTTTCCCATTAATGCATATCAGTTTCTGCTGTGGTTTAACCCCAGCCAGCAACTGAGCCCCACACAGGCAGTTGCTCACTGCTCCCACAGTGAGAGTGGAGATAGAGGCAGAAAAGTCAGAGAATGTGTGGATTGAGATAAAGAAAGTTTAAATGATAAGGCAAAAGCTACATGCAGGTAAAGCAAAACAAGAAATTAATGATTTCCTATGGGCAGACAGGTGTTCAGCCATCCCCATCACACATAGTGTTGACTTGGAAAGGCAGATGCCATCACTCTGAATGTCTCTTTCCTTCTACCCCCAGATTTGAGGTTGTATGGCATGGAATATCCCTCGGGTGAAAGGGAATCAGGTGTCCTGGCTGTGTCCCAACAAACTTCTTGTGTTCCCCAAGCCTGCGTGCTGGTGAGGTGAGGTGAGAAGCAGAGGCCATGACTCTGTGCCAGCCCTGCTCAGCAACAGTTGAAATATCTCTGTGCTACCACCAGTTTTCAGCACAAATCCAAAACACATCCCCACACCATCCAGGTGAAGAAAGTTATTCTGGCATAACCAGCATACTAATCTTAGTATTTTCTTCTTCTATCAAGTCTCATTATCAAGTATTTCAATCCTTCTCTTGCAGGTTTTTCCTGAGCAGGAGGAATGCTCAGTCCCTTGACATTTACAGGTTCTCATGTAAGAACTTTCTGGCTGGGTACCTTAGATATTTTTTTTAATAAACTCATAACACTTTGTCATTGAAATTAAATGGAAATATGAACCCAAAAGGTTTAAATTTTTCAGACTTCAGAGTAGCTGAAAAAATACCAGGAAGAAAAAAATGTGAAGGGCAGAAGATTTTACTATATAATGTCATCTCATTCCAGTTGTATGAGAAAGGTAAAATAATTATCCCACTCATAGAACTTACTGTCTTCTCTGCTTATGCATGCTATTCTAAAATATTATTATATTGTCATGATGATATTTATTGTTTTTTGATTAAGTGTTGACTGCATGCTAAATATAGGAGCTATATTTTGATTCTTGGAAGTGTTTTTATTGCATGCAAGGAATGTACATTCCAGAATGTGATTAGGTAATTGAAGTAACTGAGGTGGAAGTTGAAATCAAAATTTCACATGAACTATTGGGTTTGCTCGTGTACAAAAACAGTTTTTGAAGATGAGAGAATCTGAAGAACTGTGCTTGAGAACAATGAAACTGCATATTTTCTCTTAATATCACATTTGACACAACTTGTTAATATTTGTATATATAAAAATCTTTCTAACATTCTAATAAAAATAATTCTGTGTTCATCTTATAGTTATTACAAAACGTTATTTATTTTTCCTTAAAAAGATTAAAGATGCTTAATATATAGTGAGATTCATCTTTTATAGCTTTTATACACCTAAAATTTAGAAGTAAAAAACTGAACAAGTGTTTTAGGCTTACTTTTTAGTTGGTGGTGATAAATATGTATCAGGATTTATTTCACTCTGCAACAGATATCTAAAACAAGTCAGATGATCAATTGTATAGAATTCTATTGATCTTGTGAACTGTAGAGGAAATCCAGAGTATTAGTATGAAGGAGGTACATGGATTACATCTTGTTTTGCAATATTGACTTAATAATAATTTCTTCAGAAGAGTAGGAAAAGGTATTCACTTTCCAGATTTGCTGCCAGTTCAGACACCTCCAAATACAGAACATTCTGTAACAAAATTAGTATAAAAAGAAGTATTTTTTTCCTGCTAGCATAATCAGCCAACAGCATAAATAAATGTTTTTCTTTCTTTCATATATTTAACAGTTGAACAGCTGAGGAATAAAAGAAGCCTTTGAATAAATTTTATTAATTTTTCTGTATTTCAAATAAAGCTTAAAATTATATTTTAGTAAAACAACATTTTACACTTATTTTGTTTTGCTTTGCTTTGTTTTGTTTTTATTAATCAGTAGGATTAAGACTACTTTGAAGAATAGAACTGCAGGAACAGGAAAGTGAAATGTCTCCTGAGCTGTTAGTAACTTACAGATTGCCAGTCTTCTTCAAGCCATAAATTGAAATAATTTCACATCTGCTTTGAATTTATTGCTAGTTAAAAACAAGTCATTGTTAATTTGAAGTACAGTATCAATATTTAATATAGCATTTCCCATCAAGAAACAGCCCCAAATGGGACAGGGAATAGTGCAGAACTGTATAACAGAGTCAGAAAGAACAGCCTCATTTCGTCTGTGTGAAAGTTATCACCATAAGCCTTTTGCCAGCTTTCTTCTTCCTCTATTATATCTACTCTCTGGTGGATGTCATATTAAAGACTGCAGCCAAAACTCCCTCCATTCTTCACCTATTGGTGCATGAAGGAATCTGTGACAGATGCTGCAGCATCATGCAGTATTCAGAGAGCAATGTATTAATTTAATAAATGTTTTTGCAGCCTTATGGCCTTGCCAAAGATTGCATTCTCAGTTAAATGGAAAGGTAAAGATTGCCTCCTACAGGAACTGTGGCTGGTGCTTAATATAGTGATGTCAGATTGTTTTTATGGCATATATACAGTAAAACAACAACTGAAAAGAAAAACATGGGCAAGAAATTTCTGTCTTAATGGGATTAACAATATTTTTAAAAAGTACAGCAATTCTACCTAAAATGGTAGTAGTAGCTGTGGGGAAAAAAAATATTTCAGGCTTGTAGAATGATCCCTCTACAGAGTGAACTGTCATCTCAAAACTGAAACTTTTGAACCAATGGTCAACTTTAAAACATAAAATTTTCTTGTACTGAATGCGCTTTAAATTGGAACAAACAAAAGGATCTTTGAAAATTAATCAACACAAACACAAACTAATTATGTGGATGACCAACCTGCAATTTGGAATGTATGTGTTGTGTGTGGTTTTATTTTAATTATAGAAAGCCATGGGTTGATTTCGAATGATTTTTTTTTTATTCAAGTAAAACAGATATCAATGACCTTGTTTACTTTATTTATTTGCCTTACAAATTGAAGTGATGACAATTTTAGGTGTTCCAAGTAATAAAATCACATCAGTAACAAATATATATAAGCTACTGTATAGATATTATACTGTAAGCCATAAAGATAAAAAGAAAAACAACTTTAGTTAAAGAAGAAGAACAAAAATTGATTTAAATCTAAATTATACAGATTCAAACAAAAGCTATACTATTTATATGATCAAAACACAAAAGCGAGTGTACAGTAATTTCACGATTATAAGCCACACCTTTTTCATTGAAGAATCCAGACTAGCCCAGTAGTGTGACTTATATTCAGATGTGGCTTATCTATGGACAAATCCCAGGGAAATGCTAACCCGGAAGTGAGAGCCAGCCGGGAGGGTGTCTGGGGATGCCTTTAAAGGCTTCGCTGGTCTATGAAAACTGTTGCAAATTGAGCACCAGACAGCAAACCCCGCTGGCAGCAATTCTGTTACTAATTTGTTACTTTTTTACACATGGATCCTCGTTTTATTTAAAAAAAAAAAAAAAAAAAAGAACGCAGCTTATATTCAGGTGCGGCTTATATATGGACCAATCCCGTGGTCTACCCGGCTACCGGGAGGTGCGGCTTATAATCAGGTGTGGCTTATAATTCTGAAGTTACTGTAATTCTTATTTAGCACAGCACAATTTTTATTCCAAAAAATGTAAATTACCTGGGGAAAGCAACTTTTATTTTTATATTAAATAAACTTTCTACAAAGCATTGGGTAAATTTTTTTAAAATCTTTCAGAATATGTACAAAGTTTTGTACTTGAAAATTACAGAGCCTTCTTTTACATATAATAGTGGGGGGTGGGGTGGGGAATTGTAAAATATTTTAAAAACCAACAGCATGACAACCAAACAAAAATAATTTTTTTAGAATATTTATAGAACTCAATCTTCCACTTCATATGAGTTCACTATCAAAACGCAGGACTAGTACAGCAGAATTAAGGTTCGTTATGTCCCCTCGATCTACTTCACTTTATTTAGAAGCAGACTGACTCTCTTAACATTTTGTCCAGGTTTCCTAACCCTATACAATCTTCTCTACTTACTCCAGAATTTACAGGTATAGACACAGAGATGCACTAAGTGGAAACAAATCACCCCTAAGACCCCAACAAAATGAGTGGCAAAGCCAAGAACAGAAGAGAGACTCCTGAAATCTTTACCGTTGGTCTAACCAATAATAGATTTTTTTCTCCTACTTTACAGTTTCTGTCAGGTTATATTTTCTGGCCCTTTTTCTATATACAAAAAAATCAAAAACCATGATGATGAACAAACAAACAAGAAACCCAAAACCCAAACAAATGGAAAAAATAAGATGTTCCAAAGTCTCTTTCCCTGGAATTTTATGGTGATGTTAGTTCAGTATGCACATACGCAGAGTATAAAAACTGTAACTTCTTCTTTACAGATCACTGAAAGTAAATACCATACCCTTCCTTTTCTTAGTACATGCACTTTGCACTTGAACATTTAACTGTCCTACAAGTCATAGTTCTTTTAGAAAGAAAGTATCCAGACAGTTTTATATCAAAATAAATTGTCTGTATTGATATACTTGGTGTCAGTTCAATGACTAATTGTGAATTTAAAAGGCTCAGAATCATGTTAAAATTCAAGCATCCTGTCTCTTCATCTGATTAGTCCATGCCAAGGGGCAATGAGCAGTCAGTGGGAAAAATACTGCTCCATTAAACAGTATTTCTGGGCTTCCAAAGCCCATTTTCCTTGACAGGCAATCTTTTTCTCAGAATCGGAATAATTTCATTCTTGAGAAAATATGTTTTGATTATTGTAAATGATCAGGAGTTTTTTTGATTTTTTTTTCACTCGTCTCACCTTAAGTTTTAACACAATCCAAAGACACACTTTGATACACTGAGCTATACAATAAAATGTTGTCTAAAATAAGGACTATTAAGTACTGAGTTTTTTAACAAATTGTGTTTCAAATTTGTAAGCCTGATAGTCATATGCTTATGTCCATCTCTCTCTCCATCTAACCTCTTACATGGTAAGATTTTAGAGACTTGAATAATAACATCAGAAGAGTCTTTGCAAGCTAGTGAAATACACAGATAGTTTAATGATGTTATTTGTCTCTTTTTACCATATATGCTAACCTCAAATATTTGGTTTGGTTTCTGATTTGGTTTGCTTTGCTTTTTGGTTTTTTTGAGTTTTTGAGCTTTTTAATTTTAACCTGGCTAACACCAAAACTGTATTTTTAGTTCAACAACTCATAACTGTGAAAAGATAAATTGATCCTGATTGATACAGAACATGAGCATGTGTCATGTCATAGTGTGTCAATCCCAGAGTCAAAAACCTTTATCTTCTGTATTTAGAGATGAAAAGCTACTTTGATAGCTCACTCTGAGATTTCTTAACAGACTTCTTACATTCAGGTATGTATATTTGCCAAACCATCTGAAGACTGTTACCTTTGACAATGCTTCAAGAGGGATATGCAAAGATTTGAATCAGCCAGAACACTCTTTCTGAGCCTGCTCTTTTCACACTCTGTATGGCTGGACACATTTTTCTGATTCTTGTTTCTATTTTGACACATTTCATTTTTTCTTGATTTCCTACCAACCACAACTTTCCACCAGATTTTCATGATCAATTGATACTCTAATCTTATATGCACTGTATTTAGTGTCTTTGTATGTATTTTCAAAGAGGAAAAAAGGAGGTTAACAGGATGAGCACGTGTCTTACAAAACTGTGGTGGGTTGATTCTGGCTGTATTACTGAGTGCCCACCAAATCTACTCCATCACTCCTTCTCCTCAACTGGAAAGGTGAGAGAAAATACAATAAAAGCCTCATAGGTTGAAATAATGACAGGCTGAGATTACTCACTAAGTACCATCACAAGCAAAATGAGCTTGACCTAAATTTAATTTATTACCAGTTAGGATCATTACTAAGCTAATGAGAAATAAAATCTCAATTCTAAAAACAATCAGTGATCCTAGGAATAGGAATAGCTCTGTCACTTGCAAAGTATTTTGCAAGTGACAGAGCACATTATCTTTTACAGATCCTTCTTCAACACTTTTCTTCATGCATGTTCAATATTAAGTTTTATTCTAAAATTCTGTAAAAAACAATTTTTTTTATTCATTTGGTTATGATTTTGTTTACGTAAGTGGTCAGATATTGGAGGCAGTGGGCAGACAATGTGATACTATGTAGGCAGTTTAAAAGATTTAACAGACTTTTTAAACATGTCAATCTTCAATATTTTCACTTTGATGAATATTAGAAGACTCAAAAAAATTTCTCATTATCCTGTGTAATCTATTCATGTTACTGGCTTAAATACAGTTCTATAAGTAGAAGTGCTCATACTGGTTTAGGTTGGGAAAGTCTGATTCTTGGATTATGTATTTTTGAGAGATCAGTTTATGTGTTTATAAGTTTAAATTTTTTGTGACAGAGACAGTTGCCATATATCTATGTACAAAATTTTGTGTAACAGAACTAAATTTTTGTTCAGTTTTCAGAGCAATATATTTTGTACTGTACTTTTAATAAATGTCATGTCTAAGCTGTATTACCTGTTTGATTTTTTCCTACTTAATCTAAGCCGAAGTAATTTTTAAGTGATTAAGGAGGAATGTCAGAAAACCTATGAGTTATTCATAAAGAAAATATGAAGAGTCTGATTAAATAAGAACATAACCTACCCTACCTGGTTTTATTCTGGCTAATAATAATGGAGACAGAAGTGAGATAGCAAGTCCTTCTGTTGCTGGATCAGAAAGAGACAGATGCAAGAGCTGTTTCATAAACCATGCTGGGAGTTGATATGAATGCATGTAAGCTTGCAGAGACCAAAATAAATACATTAAAAAGACACTTTCCTGAGGTAGAAATTAATATGATTAATAAAGGCTTAAAAAGTGTAAAGAAATAATAAGATGGAGGTTTGAAGAACCTAAACATAAGAGATCATGCTATTTGAATTCTCCTCTTATTCCAAGGTATGTTAAAATTAAAGAATAATACTTGTTATAAAGACCACCATCAACAAAAATGCTCTAGGGGAAAAGAAAACACAAAGGAATGTCCTTATTTATCTAATTTTGAATGGCCAAAGAAGATAACCAAAATTTGTGTTGCAATCATAGCCAGTATAATTGTACCAGTACAGATATAGATACTGAGATTTACCAACAGAATGCATTTTTTTCTTTCCTTAAAATTCTTAAAAGATTAGATAATTCATTAAAAGGCTGACATGTTACTCAGGCCTTACAAAATATTTATCAGAAAAAATATGTTGGAAATGTATTCTTAATTTTATAGAACAAGTGTGGTCTAAAGTGATGAAATTAGGATTTATTTATCATTTTCAGGATATATTCTGTAGATAGTTTCTGAACCCTTTGAAGTAGAATAATATATTTGTCTTTTGAAACTTAGTTGAAGTAAGCAAAAAATATTTGAACTAGCAACTGAACTGAAAATAATATATATTCTTTAAATAGTTAATCTAATTGCAGTCTATTTTATGATGGGCAGCTTCAGCAAGAAGGGAAAAGAGTAGTTAGTGATGCTGAAATGTGTACTTCTGTAGGGGCTTGTTAAGTAGGAACATATAATAGAGAAAAAAATTGTAAATCTGTGGGAAAATAAATTTTCAGGTAGTAGAAACTTTATAAATTTTCAGAGAAATCAATGTTTGCATAATTGTAATGAAGGATTGCAATTTCTTATCTTGCAAAAAGGAAAGGATTTCAGGAGTGGATTTCCATTTCCATAGAGATAGGAGTTTAGCAATTTAACAATATATTTAGTGTAATAGTCTTACTTTGAAGTATTTTTTTTACTTTTCCTTTTTTGCTTTATAACATCAGTATTTCACAACTGTATCAAAAGGTTAACTTTACTTATCTTCATTGTAAAATAATTATTACTTTTGTCAAACTCATGTTTACCTGTAATAATTGCTTCCTTGATTGAAGATTATGCTAATTGAAATTGCTAATAAGTAGGCAGTAAACACACATATAAATTATATTGAAGTGCATTACAGTAATTTCACACTTATAAGCTGCACCGGGTAATTAGACTCACATCCGGGTTGTAGGGAAGCCCACGGAATTTGTCCATAAATAAGCCACACCAGGTGAAAAGCCACACTTTTCTTTTTTTAATTTTTTTTTCTTTGTTTCTTTTTTTTTTTCCCCCCTTTTTCCGCCTGGCAGGGTGGGGATGCTGCTGAGGGGCCGGGAAGCAGCAGCGCCAGGGGAGCATGGGGTCCGGGCTGCGCCAGGGGAGTACAGGGGCCCATGGCTCATACTTCTGGGTTGGCAATTCTCTGGAAGTTGTCCATAAATAAGCCGCACCTGGTGATTAGCCGCACTTCCGGGATCGGCTCGATTCTTCAGTGAAATAGGTGCGGCTTATCAGTGTGAAACTACTGTATCCTTTTATAGTATTTAAATACATCGCTTTGTACACACTTAACATTTTTTAGCTGCTTAGGTCACTTTAAATTTTTTTTTGTTTCCCCTCAGTATTGCTAAGCAAGTTCTTTCTTCCATTTCTCCCCTATTACTAACACATAACATTATTGACTGCATCTTGGAGCAGGGCAAATACATAAAACCCAATTAATTCCTAATAAATAAAACATAAAATGTCTCTTCACAGTCCACACTTTTAAGACCTGACCAGAAAAAAACAAAAAAAACACCAAAATCCAATACATAACAAAACAGCAGCCAAGCAATGAGCTGTCACTCCAGCTACTGATAAAATCTGTAGCCCTTCCTCACTCCACTAGCCAAGATACATGTCAATCTTAGAATGAACACAGGAGGTACAATTCCTTCTATCTATTTAACTTCAACTATACAAATCCTGGGCTCTGCTTCAGCTTTTCATTCTTTTCTTAATTACAACCAACCATAACACAACTAATAACTTCCCAACCATATTTTCTGTTTCTGAGTTCTGGATATTTTTGTGGAATAATTTGTGTTTAAAAATGTAAGAGGAGTAAAGAGACAAAAGATATCCATCATACTAAGTAGGTATAGTTCAGGACAGACTACTCAGCACTAAATACAAACCTGCTGCAAAGGCACAACATCAGAAACCTACTGGTGAGACAGGAAGCCTGACAAAGAAGATCTCCTTGGAAAAATAAATGGTAGCAAAAGTATATTTTCTGCTCCCAAATTCTAAGTGAAGATTTTTTATTTATTTATTTATTTATTAATTTTTCCTCTTTCTTTAGTCAAATGTGAAGAAACATGGATTTTAAGCCTGGTAGACTAACGGATTATCAAAGGCTATGCAATATCAAACTACATTTCTTTTTCAGGTGGATGTGTTTACCTTCCCTATTGGAATCACTGCAAACATTACAGACAGGAGAAACTCTTCACTGGATTTACTTATTTGTGATTTCTAGGGTATGTAGAAATAATGGGGAGTCTGGGAATAAATGAATTTCATAATAATTGACACATAAACTCTCTTTGAAGGTTACAGTCACTTTAGGATTATATCATAGGCCAAAATAGAAAATTCCCAGTCCAAGATATAATAGAGAGTAAAACCCCTTGGGCACCAAGGTTTATTATGTCTGAAGCATGGTAAAAACTTCTTTAAAATAATATATATCTAGTTCTAAAATCCATCCAATAAACACTGATGCACCCCATAGATAATTCACAGCCTCTTTTCTTTTCAAGGCACAACTCTCATGCATTTGCAATGCATTTATACAAAAAAATTAGTACAAATTCTTCAATATTAGCATTCTAGTATGCTCCTTTTTCAAATTTATTTCCACTTTTTGAGACATTGTGTTTAAGGATGTGGATGTGTGTGTGTCCCCGTTTTCTAGCGTACTAGAAAACTGAATATACTGAATATACTATATTCAGTATCTTATCACAGCTATTTCAGTGGCATGTCTTTTGAACTGAAAATACACCAAAAATATATTTTGTTTGTAGCAAAATCATCACAATCATTGGATAGTTCCTCTAAGTTCCAGTAAGACTTATGAAAATACATGTTGTGGTTTAACTCCAGCCAGCAACTAAGTACCACACAACCACTCTGTCACTTCGTTCTTGTGACAAGTGGGGAGGGAATCAGAAGAAAAAAAGTGAGGGAACTTTTGGGTTGAGACAACAACAGATTAAAAGGTAAAACAAAAGTTGCACATGGAAGAAAATAAAAGGAATTAGCAAAGTTAAATGAGTAATGCATTCACCACTTCCCAAGATCAGACAGCTGTTTAGCCATTTCCAGGAAAGCAGAGCTCCATCACACATAATGGTTACCTGGGAAGAAAAACTCCATCATTTTGAGCATGTTCTCAGTGCTCTTTGAGCATTCTTTTGCACCCAGCATTATGTACAGAGCACATATGGTAAAAAATATCCTTCAGGGAATTTGGGATTACTTGTCCTATCTGTGTCCCCTGCTAATTTTTTTTGTAACCCCTGTCTCCTCACTGGTGTTGTGGCATGAGCAGCAGAAAATGGCTTGACTCTGTGTCAGTGCAGTCATTATTTAGACATAATGAAAACATCCCTGTGTTATCAGCATTGTTTTCAGCACAAATCCAAAAGACAGCTCCATAGCAGCTACTGTGAAGAACATTAATGCTATCCCAGCCAAAGCCAACACAGTACAACGCTTGCACAACCTGTCAGGAATTGCACAGAGATGCATGTTTTTGAATGCCAAAGCAAAGATTATAGGAATATGAATTTGCTGAGAGTTTTTTTATTTTAAACACATGGAAGAAAAACAATTTTAAAGCAATATTGAACTTTATAACCAGAAAAACAAACACACGAGTAAACAAACCAAAAATCCTCCACCTGCAACTCATAACATGTAAGATAAGATTTGATTTACATTAAATTTATAGCATTTTCTGAGGTAAAGGAAAAGAAAGTAGCTTGAAAGCTTTGTGAGATTTTTATTTTTAAATTTTTTTTTAGAAAACTGATGTATTTTTCTGGCTCAACCACTAGAATTTTTAATTATTCATATTATAAAAAAATTTTTCAAAATAACTAGTCATTAAGAACTCTTATTCTTGAACCACAGTTCTTCAAGAAAATATTAATATAGATAAATATAGATTAATATATTACCAAAAAAGAGTAAAAATTAAACCTGATGTCATTTCCAAGCAGATAAATAATGAGACTGCTCAATTAATCTATTCAAATTAATGTACATTTGACCTGTTGAAATGCCATCTCTGATCTTGTTAACACAAAGAGGATATATTTTGAAGTGGACTCACAGTATATGGAAAGAGCACAGTTATGTGTGCCAATGGGATAGGAGCAAGGTAAATTCAAATTTTTTAAGGCAAAACAAAATTTCCTTATGGTTGTTTAAATTGGAGTCATCTTTATTATTTGTGTTGTCTCTTTTAACACTTCATAACTCCAGAAATTTCATGGAAGAGGATATATTTCTTCATTAAATTCTCACATGGCAGTAAATTTTTTATAGCTCTAAAAAACTGATATTTAGAGGTTTTAACTTGGGAATAAAATGCCTGCTGCAGATTGGAAGTCTCAGCTTCCCAACTGCCATCACAAAGCTGAATGAGTCTATGCCCAAAGAAATCTTACTCAAACAGATGCTGCCAGAACATCAGAAATGAAAAGCTTCCTGCCAACTCAGCTTCAGGATTCAGATTTCCTGCATATCCTGAAAAGAAACCCTCTCTCCATAGAGTATCCTGACTAAAGATAGTTCTAGTAGGTGATGAGGTATCCAGTTTCATGGCAGATAGTTGACATTTTCAGACTGCCAGAGAGATAGGCTTGTTGGCAAGAAACCTTATCTTGGGAAATCTGCCTGGCTTCTGACAAAGATTTTAAAAAATCAAAACCTTCCTGCATAATTTCACAATTCTATTCATAAGTATTCAAATTAAAAGATATCTGAAAAAAAAAGCCCCACAAAGATAAGTTCTTTCAAAAAGCTTCCTAAATATGACTTTTTCAAGCCTGCCACTCTAAACTGTATCCTTAACATTGACTCAATTAGGTAACTTTAATGAGGTTATCCTCACAGATAAATCTCAAATTTTGCATTATCAATTTAAATATCATTTAACTAGCCCTATCCTTTAACCAGGTCTGTGATAATAACTTTCAATTTTTTGTTTTTTATGAAAGGTTAAAAATTCAAGCTCTTTGTGTTTTTCTTACTGCTTCTTTGGAAAATTACATTGGACTTTTCAATTGTTATAAGTATGTACAGTAATTTCACAGTCATAAGCTGCACCGGGTGATAAGCTGCACTTTTTTTTTTTTTTTTTTTTTGAAGAGAGGATCCATGGGCAACAAAGTAATGAGTTAGTAACAGAATCACGCGATGACGGGGTTTGCTGTCAGATGCTTGATTTGCAAACAGTTTTCATAGACCAGCAAAGCCTTTAAACGCACCCCCAGGCACCCTCC
The DNA here is from genome assembly GCA_009812075.1 of Sialia sialis. Lineage (NCBI taxonomy): Eukaryota > Metazoa > Chordata > Aves > Passeriformes > Turdidae > Sialia > Sialia sialis. The sequence continues at coordinate 22,061,981 of VRYO01002355.1, forward strand.
CTGTGCTGCGGGCCCCGGCTCCCCACCCCCGCTGATGGCTGCCGCAGCTCCCCACCTGCTCAGCAGTGGTGGTGGCTACCTGCGCCGTGCGAAGCCAGTGGCCTGCTGCCCACTCACCAATGGCTCTGGCTCGCCATCCACCTGGCAGCGGCTCCGGCAGCGGCTCCATGGCAGCTCCCTGCCCGGCCGGCTCGCACTTCCAGATTGGCATTTCACCGGAATTTGTCCATAAATAAGCCACACCTGGTGATTAGCCGCACTTCCGTGATCAGCTCGATTCTTCAGTGAAATAGCTGCAGCTTATCAGTGTGAATCTACTGTAATCAAGCCACCAACATAATAAAATGCCTTTTCAATTAATTAAACTTTCCCAATAGTTTATGTATTAGACTATCTAGATACCATTGATGTCTCTCCTTACATATAATTTTTTTGTGAAGAAATGCAGCCAGCTTGAATGGCTCAATTTGAATAACATGTTTTGGGGGAGCAAAACCAAACAGAATCAAAACCAGCCAGCATAGTCCATCAGGAATTATTAAAAAAAATATTAACACTGTAGATATCACACTTCTCTCAAAGTAACAGGCAATATAATTCTACAACACTGTCTAGATTTCGAGACATGATAAAAGTCAAAACTGAAGTTCTTCCCATGTTGGAAGAAAATGCTTCCCAGTTTTAGGGTGGATCTATTTACAGTGGGTAGAAGTGAGTGAAGTTTTGAACTGGAACAGTCTGAAACCAAGAAATCTACTTACAAATACTTTTTACAAAAAATTGGCAGTGTCGATTCTGGTAATTTCTTCTTCATCTCTGTTTTTGTGAACCTTTATGACTTGATCTCTTCCTACTGCTAGATGAATTTAACATTATTTTAAGAAAATATATGGACATCTTTCAAATACTCCTAGACCATCAGATGTAATGAAATCCTCATTATTTTATCAAACTCTTAAACTTTTAAGATCAAAGATTAAAAACCACATATAAACCACATATCTAGCTCAAAAGAGAAAATAAAATGTGTGCCATGTCACGTTAGAAGTAACATGCTTCTAGATGATTTATGTGTCCCTTAAATTGAAGAAATTAGTTTGAAGCTATGACTTTAGCCTTTGTGCTGCGCATATGACATAGGAAACTTAGCAGTGTGGCATTTCTATAGTTTGGAAAAATGATGATTTTTTATCAGGACCTTTAAGTACACTAATTAAATTATTTAATCTGAAGTTGCATTTTTGCCTAGTCACTTGTTGAGCAGAGACTGTATTTAAATCATAAATTAAATTATACATCTGATGATCTCTCCTCTTTGAAACACTGTACTCAATACTGTTTCCAAAATAGGTTGCTGAAATATACTTCATGATAACTTATAATGCTACTGCTTAGTTTCCTCACTCTGGCCTTCAACTTCACTTGACAATCTCAATTCCATCATGAGTTACAAAATATATTGCTGATACTTGTTCTGTCAATGGTAATTGACAGATAAAAAACAATAATCATAATTTGGCCCATTATCCTTGGTTTTTTTGTACAGGTCTTCTTTTCTACTTTCCTACTGAAGAATGACTATGTAAAATTTTGATGTAGTGCCTTGAATCTTTTTGGTTGCCAATCAATCACCAAAGCCTTGTCACATGGACAGGAGAAAAAATATAACAAAAGTCCTACCAGGAAATCTGCTTCTTTCCCCATGGGTCTGTCAGGACCCTGCTCCATCACAGGTTTCCCACAGAGTCACAGCCTCCTCTCAGGCATCCACCTGCTCCAGCATGGATGTTCTCCAGGGCTGCAGGTGGATCTCAGCATCCCCCTGTTCCTCCCTGGGCTGCAGGAGCACAGCTGCCTCACCATCTCTGCACCAAGAGCTGCAGGGGAACCTCAACTACAGTTTTTTCATTGGCACAATTTCATGAACTCTGTTACTTTATATTTCTCTTGAATTCAATTTAATCTTCATTTCAAGTTACCATTAGGATTTAATGGCAAAAAAACTTTCAAAAGAAATTATAATATTTCTGTGTATTCATACAGTCAACTATTTCAGTGAAGGTAAACATTTCTGCATGTAAAAAAGGACCTTTGAATTTTATTTTTGCTCTGGGAGATGATCCTTACCAGTTAAAGACAAACAAGCAAACAAACAAACAAACAATAGGGGTTATGTCTACTACCAATAAGAAATGGAATAACTTCGATTATATTGAATTTTATCATGAAATATATTCATAATTTGGCACTTGTGCCATTTAATACTTTGCTGAAGTATTATAACTGTATGATGTATATTCTTATTTTAAAATCTAAATTCTGAATTTATTATTTAGAATCCAAATGGCCACATGCTGGAGCAGAGTGAAAGAAACAAATTCTTCTGTCTTTCCCTCCTCCAATGCCCTGGATACAGAATCAAAGAGTCAGAAAATGATTTGGGCTGGAAGGGACATTAAAGGTCATCTAGTTCCAAGCCCCCTTGAGGAACTGGGACACCTTGCACAGGACCACATTGCTCAAGACCCCATCCAACCTAGCCTTGAGCACTTCTAGGGATGGAGCATCAGGAGCTGCTCAGTGCAACCTATTCCAGTGCCTCAACACCCTCACAGAAAACAATTTATTCTGTATGTGTAACCTGGTATGCTTAGAAGCGAGGTTCTCATTATTGAAACAAGACTAATACATGCTATTTTAATAAATTATGCAAAGCACTAACTTTTTGGTGTTATAGCAGTAGAATGTAGATAAGCCAGCATTGTCCACATGGGAATTTGACATAAACAGAAAATCAAATGTCATCATCATATTTTAAGATCTTAATTCATTTTAGTAACTAATTGTTTTTATATTATACTACTGATAAGACAATTAGAAAGGTTTATTTTATATCTTAAAAAATACAATGGCTCAATATTTATTTGTCGGTGCGTGTCTATCATAGGATTACTAAATAGAAAAACAGTTTGTTTCCGAACACTTTTGGAGGTAGTAAATTCAACTAGCTTATCAAAAGACTGACCTTAATTGGTGTCATTCTGGTGTTGATATAAAATCTAAGAAAATAAATACAAAGTCTTCACTGAAGAACAGTTGCGGCCTTGGTTAATATTAAGAGTCACCAGTGTGAAGTCTGTGTTACAGTGTTATGTTTCTTCCACTGTATTGTGTAATTCATGTGCATGACTGTAAATGTGATTTGAAGTTGTTTGTTAAAAATAATGGAACTGAATAAAAATGCTTATATATACATATGCTAACACTTGAACTGTGAACGTTTTTCTTTTAGTGCATCATTTCTTAAAGGAGAACAGGAAAATTTGAATGTAGCATTTGTATGTATGTCTTGAAAAAAATGCAAAATTATCTGATTTTTTATGCCTCTTTGCATGCAAAGGTTATTCTTTCAGCCCACTTTTTTAGTGATACAAGGCAAGCCATTCAATTTCTCCATTCCAGTAAGTCTAAGTTTGAATTTAAGGGAATCTCTCAGCACTGTGAGTGACTATATGATATATTTCATTTTGGAAGATGCATGCACTTGCCTTAATGCTCTAGAATACTCTTCCTGGTGGATTATGCTTATAAATTTTAAAGTTTGCATCTTGAAAACATTGCAACCAAGCATCATGGAAGTAGAAATATTTGTTATTAATTCTGTTTAATTTCCAGCCTGTATGAGCCAAAAATTGTTGATATTGAGAAAGTCATTATGAAATGAGATTGTTGTGTATGCAAAACTCAGTAGGTCTTTCAAAATGCTAATAAAATGATGAAACTGGTTTTAGGCTGCATTTTTCTCCTAGTAAATAATACTGAAATAGAAGTCTTCTAAATGCTTACAGAAAACCTTTTTGGTTTTTTCCCTTTTTTTAACAGTAGTTAATTGCAAAGTAAATGAGATGTTAATTTATCATATTGTAGGAAACAAGACCTTTTGAAGAACCTGGCTTCTCAAAAGCTGAAAATAAGGTAATTTAGGAAGTCAAAAAATGTTTAAAAAACAAACAAAGAAGCAAAAAGAAACCAAGAAAGGGTCATCTATCATCTACTTCTTTTATACTACACCTATTTAAGCAACACATTAATTTAAATATACATGCATTTAATCTTAACAGGACCAGGTTTTTTAAGCAATAATATTATAATGGAAATAACATATGAAATGCATGTTATTACTTTTTACTGTGTCATAATAGCAGTTAAGTATTAGTAATAATGTAAGAGCTAGTGCAGAATTTCTGAAATGGTGTATGGAGTGTGTGTATATATGTCTGTCTGAGTGTGGGACAAGGGGACAAGCTAAATGTTTCTCTAAGCAGAGATGGAAATTTGGTGATTCACAAGCTGTGAAAGTTTAGAAGCAATCAGAGACAGAAGGGATGGTGGACCTTCTTATTCTTACTGTTACTGTTTTGAAGTGGCAACTGTTCCAATAGTGTTTTAAAGAAATATCGCAAGGAAATATGAAAATTTAGAAAAACTTTCAAAAAAAAAAGGAAAAAGTAATTTTTCTAAAATTTCACTGGATGGTTTTAAGTGGTGAGAACACGGGAAATTGTTTTCTAAGTTCTTGGAGAATTCACTCTCTTTTAGAACATTCAGCAAGGTTTGAATGTGAAAATATAGTAGGTCCTTTTTCAAACTGATCAATCTAAAAATATGTCTTATTTTTCTATTGCATTAGATGTTATTCTCCCATTTTAAAAACCAAAAGACTTTTATTCTTTAGCATATCATCATATTGTTTGTTTTTTGTTTTTGTTTTTGTTTTTTTTTAACTAGGTAACATCTTTATTTTTTCACATCTTTGGCCACTTGCCAATACTTTCATTAGTTTTAATATATTGTGGCACTGTATGCTTTAATACGCTGTTCTTTGGAGGCGTTAAACAGTTGCAGCTCTTAGTGATTTTTTCTAAAGAAAGAATATTGTAAAAGTATATCTAATGTATTCTTTCTGTCATCATTTTCAGAGGGAGAACTGCTGTGAAGACAGTTAAATTACTCTTCATATATAAAAGTCTGATTATGAAAGAAGTACCAAATGCTTTTAAGGTTTCCTAATATACCAGTGAGTATGATGACTGAGCTTTATGGACCTTTATGAGAGCTTCAAATTTTCGTGATGCATCCATTTTTGAGACATGCTTTTGCATACCAAAAGTTTCAAAATTTGAAGCTTCTTGGTCCCTTTTTTTGATATTTCTTCATTATGCCAAAAACAGGCAAGCAGAAGAGCCTTTTCAATGTAATCTGAGCACATCACACAGTGACTTCTCTCCAAAATTTAATCTTATAAAAATTTAATATCTTTGATACTTAATATATCTTTGATTTTGATATATCTAAATATCTGATATGCTTTCTCCATGAAGTTCTCTCCCCCCTAACACTTTTCACAGGCTGTACATTTTTAATCCATGCAGATTCAGGGTCCTCCAGGATAAACTGCAGCTAGTTCTTTATAACCATGACATTGTTCTACCATTCCATGCTTCCTCATACTGAGGGGAAAAGGAATTGAAAGGAGAAACAGAATAATCAGAGGTTTCATTCATGTCATAACACCTCCAATAAGAAACAGAAATTCTCCAACAACATATTTTAAGTGTTAGAGAATTAAGCATTACTTTATTCTGGCCAATATGTGGAAAGGAAATAATTCCATCCACACAAGCCTATGTTGTGCAGTGGAAATCATTCCATCACATATGGTTCTTTACCAAACTTTTCTCAGATTTACACATAAAAAACCCAAAGAATCCTCATTCATTGGTTCTCTGTTACACTTTTCTTAGTGTTCGATCTCCTATTGGTTATTGATCTCTTTACCTTCAATGCTAATTTGGTCCTCATTCTTCGGTTCTCTTATTGATCTTTTCCCTGGCCAGGTGTCTCTGACTTCATCGAGGGTTTGTTAGTGTCTGTTTACCTCCTCTCTGTCTTCTGGCTGCACACAATCTGTAGATGTTAAACTCTCAGAGTATTGGAAGCTTCTTTTTGTTGATTGGGGCTCATGAAGCCTCACCCAGGGAAACTCAAATCCTCGGTAAACAGGTTTTTTTTAAGAGAAACTTCAATTTCCTGCCTCCCAGACAAAGGCAAACTAAGTCAGAACTGAAGTTAAAGAAAAGAATTAAAAAGTTGTATCGTTTCCAACAATAGTATATTAAATATCTTTTAAAGATATCTTAGTGAGAAAATATTGCAGAATTTTAAGAAACCTGGTATAAACAGCAATTCTTCCCAAAGGGATTGCCATCTAGCACAAAATACTTTATAAAGAGATGAGAGAAACAGATTAGAGTGAGGTGTGGGACAGTGTATTCAGACATTTTATAGACAGCTATAAAAGTCAAAATATATTTCTTTTTTACATTTTCAGGATGTAGTTCATCAATAATTTGTTTCAATTTTTGCTTTCTCAAATACTGAATTTAATAGCAATGTACAGTTGACAACTTTATAAAACAGCTAGGTGAAGTAGAACATTATTAAGATCTTTTAAAATAGATGCAAATACCTGTTCATAAGGTACTTATAGTTCAGGAAGGGCAGTTAAACTGTGGAAAAGGAATGCCTGAAGCAAATTAAATTCAGAGTAGTTTTTGAAACAAAAGTTGGAAACTCTGCCTAATGTTAAAACAGAATTGTGAAATAGGCTTCAAACTGGTTAATTAATACTGTATAAATAATCATCTCTGAGGGTCTCTTTTTTTCCTGAAACAGTACTGCACAAATTAAAATTGCTCCCCCATTATCTGCATCTCATCTCCTTTCAAGGCAGAGCAAAGGTAAAAATTCTTACTGAGTCCCTAGGGTTCAATTCACCTGAAAAGTAGTTCTGACCTTCTGTACTGAGCAAGTCTATAAAAAAGCAGCAGGTGGTGTCTCTGTGCCAGTTTGACCTATCCAGATGCAAGGTTATTTGACATGCAAAGAACACTTTTGTTATATCGATGAGGGCAATCTCATCCTTCAGAGGGGAAAGAGAAATGTTAACTGTGCTGTAGGTAACTGAAGAAAGAGAAGTTTTACAGATGTTCTTTAAGGAAACATCACTGGATTGTTTAATGACACTAATGGAACCTAGAGCATGTCCAAAACAAAAAAATATAATGCTTTATTTTATAAATATTCTAGTTCCAATAGAGAAATCAGTATCTTTTTAGTTTAGCCAGCACTTCCTTAAGTTTATGGGGCAGGAAGCCCAAGTTCTCAATCACTGGAAGCTCCTGACATGTAAATCTAGACAAAGACATAGACACTTTCAGGAGTTTTATATAAAATTTTCTTTTTTCTGGTAGTCTGGTAGATCTTTTTGACTAATATCCAGTAGCTTTCTTGTAACAAAACTGTACCCTTCTCTCCTGAGAGAGGGCTTTGGTTGAGCCATTTTCTTCAGAAAAGAGGGGCAAGGCCAACAAGTCTGCCTCCATCAGAACAGGAAACAGGTCTGTTTCATAGGAAAGAGTATAGCAGAAAATTTCTAATAGAAGAGTAGGAGTTGGTATTCATAAGGAGGAATTATTACACTATTAGGGAGGGAATTCTTGAAGAAGCTTGATAATAAGCTAGTGTTCGGCTTCTACAGATGTGTGGTTATTACACTTGTGCTGTCAAAGCACCAATTAACCTGTGGGAATTTGATTGTGTATTTTCATGTTACAATGGAGGAGATAATAAAGAAGTTTATAAAACCAAATAAAAATATCTGCTAAACTGTGTTTAGGGTTTGATTTTTTTATATTGCCTCTATTTTTTTTTTTTTTACCTTTATTGATAAAACAATAATAAGCAAAGATATAAAGGATTTTATAATTTTTTTCTGTTTCCACCAATGATAATTGCTTTGATAACCGTGGTAAACCACTCCAATCCTATGATCAGCTGTAGTGTAAAATATAAAGGGTTATTGATCAAAGTTCATGTCAGAATAATTCTAAGAACCAATTACCAAACAATATATTTCTAAATAATCTCCTAGTTGCTTCAGACACAAATATCATTCTGCATAAATTAATTTATTTTTAACAATAATTGTGTACTCTATAATCATTTTTCTATACAAAAAATATTTCAGAAGTTATTTAGTCCATTACTTTTCTTCCTGTGTTTTTGTTTTATTTCTATAGAGAATAAAGTATAAACATAAAAAGATTCATTTTAAGAATGCAAAAATAAAACATACTGGCATTACCAAATGGAGTCATTCTATTGAGAAAGTAAAACATTTTGATATTTTCATAATATTACCCTAATTTTTAAAGAAAATCAGCTGAAGTTATTTACTGAGTTTTAGCTCATTTCTTAGACAAGTCCAATTAACTTCTGGCTCAGTAGCTTTGCTTCTTACATAACAATCAATACAATTTTAAGCTATGAAAACCCAGATATAAGTATATGTTTATTCAGTTATTAAAATATAGCAACATTTTCATATTCTTATGTTTTTTACTTCAAAAGTACAGAATCTCAGAATCACAGGTAAGATTGGGAAGGTCTGCAGTGGGTCATCTGGTCCAACCCCCCTGCTCAAGCAGAGCCACCCTAGAGCACATGGCACAGGACTGTGTCCACATGGTTCTCAGATATCTCCACTGAGGGAGACTCTAC
>VRYO01002355.1:22071602-22120764 GCA_009812075.1 Sialia sialis
TGGTGACTACAATGTCTCCCTGGTTAATATTTAAATGCTGATTTTATCATGTCAGAATTAGCAAAATGTTTTATTCCTACATATTACTAATGTTTAGCAGAGAAAAATATATGGGAATATTAATATTGTAGAAAACGTAATATTTGTCAGCATATAAAAAATATTTTACTATAATGCTTATTTTTTCAAAAAGCTTTTATTTAATGTAGTGTGAATCTTTATCACACTTGTAAAATCTAGAGCACATGCATCATCATGGACCAAAATGTGAAGTACTAGGCTCATCATAAAACAACGGAGTACTGCACAGCACAGGTTGAGCTTGACATATGAAATGTAGGCTCCTTTTCTAACTTGATGATTGTTTCTATTTTTAGTAAATAGAATTTAAGCACCTGCTTTGCTCCCTCATAATTTCAACATCTGTGGAAGGTTTCTTGTGCTTTGTCATTCAGTGAGAGGCACTAGTGACAGTCTCTGACTGCTTCATTTATCACTGTACATTCCGTTCTGCATTTGGAACTGATTGTTTCAGAGATGCAGCCTACTTTGACTTCAGTAGGCAATTTTATGCATTGTCTGAAATATCTTGCTTCATGATAAAAACAAAATCTTTTTGTAAGGTATTTATCCAGGTCTAGGTAATAAAACAGTTTGGAGTAGGCTTCAGCCTCTGAATTTAGATACATGTCCTTTTTCAACAGAGACTGAAAGCCCTATATAGTACTCCTCTAAGGAGCATCTTAGGTGTTTGAACTGTAGTGGTTAATTTTCAACAGAAGTCAGAATTTCTTAATTGCAAAGAAGAAACATGCACTACAGAACTGAGTGTTAATAAAATTCCTAATATGCTCCATCTTCATAAAAAGAAAGGATTTTTTATAACGTAATTGACTTTGTCATCTTTTTAAACTCCTCTAGAGGCTACTTTTAAACCTTGAAATTTTGCCTACAGGCTGCTACAGAGACTTTTCTTTGTATATTACATACCACAGAAAAAAAAAATATATTTTTAGATGTATAATACAGTATTTTGTGCTGAAGTGAACATTTAGAAATATCACACCAATAATGGCTCAAAGTGGGAGAATTTTACAGCCTGGAAGGTTTTGGATATGGGAATTTAAATTCATTAACCTTGAAGAAATCTATTTTGCATTCTGTCATTAATTTCACAAGCCAGTCATTATAATTTTCAATGCTATGAAGAGCCTTTTCAGTTGGGTATTAGAAGGTTGTTTTGCCTGAGAAAGAAAAAAAAAAAAAAAAAGATCCTTCTTACTCACTGCCTTTCCTTGAGCTGGGTTTTGTAAAAAACGAGTATTTATGATGGATTTGGTTTTCGCATGGTCTGAAAATTAGTTTGCCAGTTTGAACAGCAAATACCAATATACATTAAAGAGGGAGGGTGTAGGACTCTTTTTAATATTAAACTTTTTTTCTCCATTTTTAATTATATATAGTGCTTAAAAATATGAGTAATATTTTTATCTTTGATGGCAGTTAACTGTTGATTTCTTTGGTTTTAGGTTAGCATCAGTAATATTTACTATGGAATTTTTCTTTTATTAATCTTTAATCCAAAAAGAAATAATAAACTGGCTTTTATAACAGAAGAATTAGGTGTTAAAGATAAAATACTTCAGTACTTTTTGAGAAGTTCTATAGTGTCCTACAGACATTGGACAAGACAAAATAAAAATTAAACTAAAATTTTCCATTTTTACCCCCCAGTTTTTTTGTCCCATAATTCAGTATGGTGTAAACATCTCTTCTTGCAAAATTATATTTAAGAGCAGTAGTGATAAAAAAAATCTAGATGAAAAAAAAAAAAATTCTTCCCAAGACTGTTACTGCAAAAATGAGAAGAGTTCCAAAGAAAAAAATATTTTCTAACTTTGATCACTTTAATTTACCTGTGTTATCTCCCAATAACCCCACAGTTTGATTTTATGTCTACGAATTAGTCCAAAACCTTCTATATTGGAGAGGCAAGGATTAAGCAAAAAAAATTCAGGAGAAAAAGATTCAGGTCAGATATTCTTTTCATGAAACTCTGCAAAACTGCAGCAACTTTCACATGTTCTCCCAAAAGCTGTTCACTATTTTTCCTGCCAACAGGCACATAAAAATAAAAAAAAAAGTATAAGCTCCTAAGAAACAGGAACACTTAAAACAGTTAAAATTTCCATACCCAAATAGAACTTAAAATTGGAAAAATATTGAAAAATAATATTGGAAAAAAAAAAAACCAAAACCTGAAAAAAGCAAAACTTGAAAAATAATAGAGAATCTGAATAATTCTGAAGTGGGGTTTCTTCAATCATATTAGAATACTAGCAGAAAATTTCTGAATCTATTGAATCCTTGTTATACAATGCATATTGATTTTTGTCTTTTCCTGATGCTAGATTGGTATTATATCCACTCTCATAACTTTTATTAAGATTTTTACTCAATAGAATATTTTCATTTTCTTTCAGATATTTCCTCAGTTGTTTTTTCCTTCTTTTCTGTGTTTAATTTACATACACTCATTATCTCTCTTTTTATTGTTCTTTCTCTTCTTTTATCTCAGTGGTCTAACTGATATCTCTCCTGTATGCAGGTTATTGTAACTACACTCTATTATTAATTTAGCTTATTACAGTGCAAATGTCCTAGAGCCTTGACTTTTTCTGTAAATTGAGATACAACATATTTGAATCATATACTGGGAGGGTTTTGTTGTCTCTTGTTTGAAAACTATGATCAAACAATTTTTCATTGATTAGTTTATTTGTTCTAGCCATTTCCTTTGCATTTAATATGAATTTAACAAGGAGCTAGAGGAAAAGTGTATTAAAAAGTTTAGATGTAAATCACCTTTGTACTTCCTTGTATATAAATGTGCTCACATTCAGGAAGGAAAAAATATGAATTTATTGCCTCTACAGAGAATCCAAGCAGTAATTGTAATATTCTGGCATGTGGAAACTAAAACAATATCCTCTCATTTGGATGTGTTACTGGAGCGGTCAGAAACCTTGTTTTACCCTATCCTAAATTTCTGAAATGAGATTTAATGGTGGGTTTGTGAGACAGCAGTTAGCCTTAAAATTATGTTTAAAACATTTAGTAAATCCATATATTTTAAAAAATAGTGATAGTTTTCATATATAGAGTTATTTAAAGTATTTTTTGTATTTTTTTTTCTGATTGGTAACATGTCATTTTGGTTCATGAAAATTTCTGATGCAAAGATTTAGCCTTTGTCCTTTTTTCATCTGAATATTGGGTGCTTACCTATTTTGTGTCATAGCTTTCTTTCATTCCAAGGAGGAAAGACAAGTTACTTGCTAAGTCTGGAAAATCAGCAGTCCAGAAGGTTTCTATATTTTAGCTTGCTCAGTTTAAAAGTGACATACCGAAAAAGCCTACAAGACCTACAAGATCTACCAAACCATTATTTGTTTATCTAGATGCAGGGCTGTAAAGCTAGAATATGCACAGGTATGCAGATAGACAAAGTGGAGGAAGAGCCACAATCAGACCTGTGAGCTGCCTGAATTTAGTCTAGAGAAAGAGCAGGGGGAGAAAAAGGAGAAAAACACAGGGCTGCAGCGTCAGAACAGCTTCATTGCCCTGGTGGACACTGAGGGTAGAGGACTAAGCAGCACCAGAGCCAGCCGAGCCTGAAATGCAAGTCAGCATCAAAGGAAAGCAGCCCACAGTAATAGTTGGAGGCTCTTTCCCAAGGGGAATGGAGGCCCCCATCTGCCAGTCCTGTTTGCTGTCTAAGGAGACATTTTGCTTGCCTGAGGCCCAGATACCAGATGATGTGGAGAGATTTACAAGATTTGTCCAGCCCTTGGATTATTTCTGCTGCTGTTCATGCTCATGGACAGCAGTGGTACTGCCAGGAGAGATGTCAACCATATCAAGAGTTGTTTCACAGCTCTGGGTGGGAGAGTGAATGCTGTAATAGCCCACACGACAATAACTACACCTCAGTCCCAATGGTTAAAAAGAAAGGCTCGATTAAGAGCAAATGGGTACTGCAGATCAACCACTGGTTGCACAGCTGGTTTCATACAAAGATTTGGCTTTTATATCACTCTATCTCTTTTGAGGATTGAGGACTGCAGGACAGGCCTAGTTCTTACGGTCAAAATTTGGAAGGAAGTAGCATTAGAAGAAGAAGGAAAGAAATAGGGGCCCTATTCTTATATTTTATCATTTAAAAATGAAAAATTTATCATTTCCCAAACAGCAAGGATTCTCCTGTTTAATTTAAAAAAATTCCCAACAATTATACTTCTCTATGCAATTCAGTTTATATATTTTCCCTTTTTTGTTGTCTTTTTCACATTTTGATGTGGAGACCTAATCTTCCAGTAAATATCTGAACATTAGTGCATGTTATGTGTTTCATAAAGATTCAAGGATAGTATCACAATTTGCCCTTGATCAACAGAAAGTCATATGTATTGGTAATTAGTGAAGATTCTTCTTCTTGAGTGTATGGTAATCATAACTGCCTAAGGCTGGATGATGTGCTGATAATGACAGGAATGTCCTTTACACAAGAAAAGAAGAAAAGCAGTACAGAGATGAGAAAGAATGCAGATTTACAGAATTGTAATGACATGAAGGAAGGTGCATGTTTTTATCATTTGACAAGAGGATATGCTCTTTTTTATCCTAATATAACTCACTTTCTCTGCTAATTTGCCAAGGGAGAGTGCTTGAGGGGAGAAGCATTGCACTCCACTCAAGGCTGTATGGTTCAATTTGTTGTTCTAATTCAGGATATCATGATAATGCCCTTTTCATACATATGTAACATCTGCAGTACACTACCCACTTAAAAGTAATATATCTGTCCTTCTATTTGTACCCCTTAAAGAAAAATCTCCCCACCAGACCTCTCAACACTGAAACCCCTTGTGAGCTTTCAGTTGCAGAGGCTCTGGCAGTGGTGTTTCAACAGAATATTGATGCTTAGAAGTGACTGAGGACAAGAAAGCAGTGGGTATGAGGAGTTATCATAGAATTTATCTGGCAAACCCTAGGACCTACAAAACTACAATATATTTTTATAAAATTAGACAAATTAATTTAACAACTAAAGATAAATGGTCATGCAAAATTTGACTGAGCCACCAGAATCAAAGTGATCACTGGTTTACCATCAGCAGTGGCCTGTAACAAATGGAATACCTCAAGAGTCAAAACGAGGAAATGCTGGGGGTTTTTAAGTGTTCAGCATTTTAATGATCTGGATGGTAACATACAATTCTCACTTAGCAAATGTGTGAATATTACTGTATAAGGGGAGTGACAGATATACCAAATGTCAGACGTGATGTCCTGAGGGACCTTTAAAAGCTGACAACTGAGCCAAAAGAAGTCTATCAAATTTCAGCATGGAGACTGTACATCCATATATGTTTGTTTACCAAGCAGCTAAATAACAATGTACCATGCATTTAGGTATGATTCTGTCTTATCATCTCCCTGTCTCCTGTTACATGAAATTTAGAGACTATTTATCTGTAATCTTTGGGTAAGCCAACTCTGTAATCTTTGTGTAAGCCTTCTGGAAAAAGTGGTAACAGACATCCAGGAGAACTGGCTCTAGACAAATTATTTAAGATATCCCAACTTATGGCTAATATCCATTGCTATCACTGGTTAGAAGAGGCACTATTCTAAGCTGGGCTTGGGGGGAATTTCACAGAATTCCTATTAAATTGCAAATTTCTTCAGTAAATCTCTGATGCCAGCAGTCTGATTCAAAGATCACTGAAAGCAGCATACAAGGAATTGGAGTGATATATAAGAATATAAGAATATAAGAAGCACAGAACTGAAGATTTACTCTTGAAGTACTAACAAAGTTAGTGTAATCATTATGCAAAATGAATTGGTGGAAGAAAACTATGATTGGTATGGGCTATATTTGTTTAAAAAATATTTTGGCACAAAACAAATGCATTGGTAGGTAAATGCTGGTGTTGGGTCTCATTTCATATCCATTCCTTTTGGAAGATTTCACTTCAAGTTAGTTTTAATTTGGTCTCCTATATGGTAAGTCCCAACTATACAAAAAATTGAAAGCTTTCAGAAGAGCTGTCTTATAAACCTTTGCTTCTTTGAGTGTGGGCGCTTTGGAGAATCTCTTTGGATGCCTCACATTCTATTTTGTCCTGTCTCACGAAGTTGATGACAGCAGATAAGAGACATGTCTGTTGTCCCCACGCCCATTGCCTATAAAATACTAATGTGCCAAATCTTGAAATCAGATCCTGTGAACTTTTCAAGTGGTGCAATGTGCCTGCTGTCTCCTCCGTCTTCCCACTAAGTTTGGTGGCACTCAGCACAAGGCACCCTAGACAGGCTATGGGAGATTTAATCTGAGCACCCAGGTCACAGGACACCCTCTTTCCTGGAACAGAGCAGATGGATGGTACAAGCAAGGTAACCTAACTTCAAATGAGAAACTGGAGCTTTCTTCCTGGGCTACAACATCTGTGACATTTTGATAGTGCTGTTCTGTATTGTGGTAGATGCTGTTTGGCCCTGTGCCAATGGGTCCTGAGACTATCATCTGGCAAGAATAAATATATGAATGGTAAAGAGTTAGCATGGGTTAACATGGCATTAAATTATTAAAAGGGTCAACATGGCATTAACTTAATAAAAATCAGGAACAGAAGCAGAAATCTGGGAGAAAAATGTGATGGCCAAAATCATCACCATCATGTTAGCCAACATGATTCCTAGAAACTAACTCTGAAAAATCTTGCCCATACGCTCTAACTAAAGGGACAAACAATACACTTGCATGAGTGTTAATAGTGAAAGAATGTTAGCAATTGCCACATTTTTCAGATCCAGCAGTCCCCTCTCCTCTGGGAAATCTGAATACCCAAAGGACCTGTAAGGCTCTGTAGTCTGGGACTGTATATTAGCTCTAGATCAGGTTGATCTCCACATCTTTGTATTGTGGTCTTATTATTGTTACCTGGAAGCAAGGTTTGACATTCTCTTATCACCATTGTCACCAATCCACTACATCCTGCTCCTGAGTTTCCATCTGTCCTCTTTCTGGACCCCGAACTATTATTCCTGCTGAACATCCTGGATAACACCTGTGTCGACAAGCTCAGTTATCTCCCTCCTCTCTGTCTTCTCCTCTGCCTGAGTCACCACCTGGGTACTGGGGCACTACAAGGGACTCAGGATGGCTTCTCTTGTCCAAGCTGTCTCCCTTTTCTGGTGACATGGGGACAAATCAGCAGGGAGCACACGGATGCTCCAAAACTTCGTCATCAGAGAGCAGAAGAGAAAGCCTGTCAGACCTTAAGTATCTTTGAAGACACAATACATTAACTTTCTGTCATCTTTTCTGCAGATCACAGCTACTGAAGAGCACAGTTTCTGCAGATCATAAACCTGATCAGTTCCTGTGAGGGATGGTTGAAAATAAGCTGTGAATAAAATAGTTAGATGAGGAAGGATTAGTGGCACCTCAAAGGTTGAGGGCCAGAAGCATATATGAGGGCATTTTCACTATATATATCAAAGAAAAGAAGTTATTGAAGTCCAGTTTTCGAAGACTCAAGTACAGTTGCATATGGATGACAAGTACTTTGATATTTACTGAATGCAGGCATTTATTGGTTTAATTGCCTCTGGAAGGAGGTGGGTGTGTGGGTGGGGTGTGTTTATGTGTGAGAATACATGGTCTGAGGCAGCTTTGAGAACTAACTCAGCATACAAGTGAAGGGATTTTCTTCAAAAGCTCATTACTACTCCCATCCAGACTGCAAATGTAGACACAGTCTTAGACAACTAATTTGATTCTGGACACTTAATACTTCTACTTCCAGTGACTCTAGACTGCCCCTCTTTTTCCATAGCTTTTCTACCTGCTGCTGTGAAAGCAAGAAATGATGTTTGAGTTTGTGGTTTTGGTTGATTGCTTGTTTATGGTGAAGGTGGTTAAACTTCATGCAGTCAGATTCTAATATCAGGGCTTTGGGAAATGTATGAAAAACATGATATCAGGCTACCTTTACAGAGAATAAACAAGTACTGTAGTTCTCCTGGAGACACATTATATCGTTTGAACTAGCTCATACTTCGAGTGCTCTGCTTTTATGCCTTTAGTGATTTATGGCAAATATAATTAAGCAACCTTTCAGTATTCAGTTAAAATTTAAATGGTTCCTGAAGAGAAAACAGAGAAACATTAAAGAAAATATCGAAAAATAGAGAAAAATCTCTTAAAGAACCCACTTTGCTAGCTTTAACTGCTTCAGGGAGTTGTTATTTTGTTTGTTTTAATGTTGAGGGTAAATAAGCTTTTACTGCAGTGAAGTTCTGCCAGCATATGTACCTATACTAAATGAAGGTGAGGTGAAAAGGACTAATCAGAAATACGTAGGATGAAATTAAGTCTGCCTCTAGGCATGTTTATATATGCAAATTAAGCAATAGAATATTTCAAGGGCTTTTGCTAAGTGTTTTGGAAAACAAAAACTTGTGGACTATTTTGTAAGGGTCAATTCTGAATGACACATTTGAGCACACAAGTTTAGTACATTTCCAAAACTCAAGAACCCCGTTTTTCATATTTCCTTCCAAATAATGCATATCAATTTTTAACCATTGAAATGTGACATCCAAATATGTAAAAGTGAGTGGAAATATTGTACATATATTAAAAAAGCCAACACAACTTAGGATTTGGCTGGACAGGGTGCTGGACCATCTTGTCTAGACTGTGTTTTTGCCAAGAAAGTTTGGACCACATGACCCTTGAGGTCCCTTCCAAGTTGGTATGTTACAGTTCTGTGGTTTGAAAGGGTGCAGTTTTAACAGTATTTTGTATTTTGACAGTATTCCTTTATTTTTGCATTCTTAAATAATATGGTTCTCTAATAATATATTTAAGAAGGGATGGAGAAAGCAGCAGTGCAACTGCAGTCAGAGAAGAGAGGAGCGGGAGAAACAGCCCTGCAGACACCAAGGCCAGTGAAAAGTGAGGAGAAGCAGATGCTCTAGACACCAGAGCAGAGTGGTGAAAACCATGGTGAAACAGCTGTACCCCTGCTGCCCATGGGGGAGCAGAGATTCACCTGCAGCCCCTGGAGGACTCCACCTTGGCAGGGGATGCCCAAAGGAGCATCCTGTCACCCTGTGGAAAGCCTGAACTGGACCAAGTTCCTGGAAAGACCTGCAGATATTTGGAGATAGGAGCCCATGCTGGAGCAGATTTGCTGTCGGGACTTGTAATGCCATGGAATAGACCCACAGTGGAGAAGTTTGTAAAGACCTGTGGGGAAGGATTTATATTGCAGAAGTTCTTGGAGGACTCTCTGGAGCAGAGGAAGTGTGAGAAGCCCTCTCCCTGAAGGGAAAGGAGTGGCAGAGACAACATGTGATGGACTCCTATTTCCCTGTCCCCCTGCACTGCTATAAGGGACGAGGTAGATAAAATCAAGAGTGAAGAGGACAGGCAGGGGGAAAGCATTTTAAGATTTGGACTTATTACCCTACTCTGATTTGTGTGGTAATAAATTAAACTAATTTTCCTAAGCTAAGCCTGATTTGTCTGTGATGGTATTTGGTGACTGATCTTTCCCTGTCCTTATGTATACCCTTACATCCACCCAGGGTCAAACACCACACAGTACTTACAGAACCCAATCTTCATACTTTGAGGGGAAGGGACAAATATGAAAGTAAAGCAAGACAGTGCTATATATTAAAAAAATTTGAAGAATCATCTCGATTGAAAAAGTTTTAAAAGCTTTAGAGCTTTACAGAGACAGACCTCATAGGCCACACAGCCTGTGTGAAATTGGATTCCATGTGATAATTTCTGGGCAATAATTCAGAGCAAATAACATCAAGAAAGCCTTGCATAAATCCTGACAGAAAAAGTGGATTTAAATCAAGCTAATATGTTGCAAAACATACAAAATATGCTTTGTACTGTGCCTTGGAGACACACGGCCAAATCCATATTCAAAAAGTAAAAACAAACCAGAGTGATTTGAAGAATAAATCACTTGTCATCGTGATCTTTAAAAATGCCAGAATTTAATGCAAAAATATAATCCTAACATTTATTGCAGCAAAAATAAATGTCAACATATTAGACTTAACTGGCTAAGCCTTGTGGTAGCATTTCTACAAAGTGAAAGGAACATGACAAGTTGTATTTCACATTTTTTTAGAATAAGATTTGGTCTTCTTTATCATAAGCAGTAGATTTAAACACTCTATTTTAATTTACTTCACAGTATTGAGAAAAACATTGACTGAGATAAGAAGTGGAATACCATATACGCTTTTCTCTGAAGCAATCAATCAACTTTAGAAGCTAAATATGTAATATGACAA
This sequence comes from Sialia sialis, assembly GCA_009812075.1. NCBI lineage: Eukaryota > Metazoa > Chordata > Aves > Passeriformes > Turdidae > Sialia > Sialia sialis. Next base: position 22,082,001 of record VRYO01002355.1, read on the forward strand.
CACTAGAGTTTTGCAGTGGAATACAAAATGTAGCATAAAATGTTTGTGACATTTCATAGAAACTGCTTAGAAACATATCTGATATATCTAGAACATCATAAAAGTTGTGGTTTACTATTATTTATAACAGGAATATCTTCATAAACATGTAGTTACACATTACTACACAGAAGGACTATAACTGGGAGCACTTTTTGAGTGCTGCTGGGTACATATCCTGACACAATCACTGTTCCAATTCCTTCTCAAACCTCGATTTTGTGTAATACTTGTGTGCTTTTCCTCGCCTTCTATTACTTATTATATTATGCTTTGCAAGCTGTGTTCCTACACATTACTAACATAAATACACATAAAACCTTAGGCATCATAGAAGTATTTAATATGTATTTGTAATAAATAATCCAAATTCATTGGAAATTAATACATTTCTTCTTGTTATAACAGTGTTAGCTTAGCCTTGGAGGGATTTTAAATTATTGTTTGCTGCCTCACAGGTTAACATATTTAAATAATTTTCATTCAGACAACAAATAATATTTCCATAGTCTAGAATAATAAAAAACCAGAAATATCAAAACACTAATATGATAATTGCACTAAATATCTATATGAAGTAACACTGTAAAAAAGTTTATAATTGAAACTATAGAAAATACTTCAAATTTGTATTTAAATTTGTAAAGTAAATTAAGCACTTGGAAGATGATAGGTTTGTACTTCTTTACACAATATTAGTTCAACGTCTCAATGTTTCCTATCTGGCAGTGTCAGAGGTAGCTGTCTCTTCAAGAGAAAAAGAGAATGGCATACATGGTCAATGTAATTAAAGAACAAAAACATACTGGATTGTCAGCATACTGTATAGTTATCCACATGGAAATTACTTTTTAGTATAAACTGTCCATTTTATAGCCTTAAAATTTATTTATGTAGTGATACATAACAATATAACATGTCCCAGTTTTCTTTTAAATGTTCAGGGTTCAGGTTTTTTTGAAAAGACAATGACAGAAAGAAATATATCTAATAGTCTCCTGATGGTTGAGGGAAGATTGTGTGCACACATAAAAGCATCTACCCTGCAGTTTGCCATCTTTCTTGCTCCAGGAGTGGCAGCAAAACAATCCTGCATGTGGCAGAGCTGCCGGGAGTCACTGATTGGTGTTACTGCTGGTGCTGGTCTTGTTGGAACTCTCTGGAAAACCTAAAAGATTTACCAGAGTAGATGAAACCTAGTGAGAGAAAAGAGAGTGCTGGAAATGGTATGAAGTGGACTCTAGTAAAACAGATAAGTCCATTAAATGTGTCCAGAGTGGCAAAGCTAATAGATACTGGTAATAAAAATGCACCAAGGCCTTTTTTTTTAACAAGTAGGTTAGAAAGACTCTACCTTAAAGTAGAGTTTGATCACATGACAAATTCAGAAGATCCAAGATTATTTTAAAAGACTCCTTGTTCCTAATATTGGACATTTGTCCCAATCTTTCCACTGAGATAAAATTATTTACATTTTCACACATTTGTCAAGCTTGTATAGGTTTGGTTAGTATATGGCAGCTGACTGAAATTTTATGGATTTGTCCATGGAACTGGATGTTTCATTATCCTATAGAGGGCTGAGGGAAGCAGTCCTCTTTCTGGTACACATAGGCAGAAAAACTGGTAAAAAATAAGTGCTAGGTCTAATGGAAAGCTTTACAGCCTCTGCAAATGCTTATTTTTGAGAAGATTCTCACATACAGCAATTTCATGCTTATAAGCCATATCTTTTTAACTGAAGTTTTCAGCCAACCCCAGAAATGCGGCTTTTCACCCGGTGCGGCTTATATATGGACAAATTCCGGCAAAATGCCAACCTGTAAGTGCAAGCTGGGCAGGCGGAGACCTACCATGGAGCCGCAGCCAGGTGGGGAGCTGCCACGGAGCTGCTGCTGGGTGGGCGGCCAGCCAGAGCCGCTGGCAAGCAGACACGAGCCGCCGCTGCCACTTTCATGCGGTGATGTTCAGCTCTTTCACTTGGAGCTTTCGAGCACTGAGACTCGGCATTTTCCTGTGGTGACGCTCAGTGCTTTAGAGTGGCGAGGCGCTGCCGCAGCTCACGAGCAGGCGGGTAGCCACGGCAGTCAGCGCCAGGGACGGGAGTGCCAAAGCCTCCAGCACAGGGAGAGTGCCTGGGGCTGCTTCTAAAGGCTTCGCCGGTCTGTGAAAACTGTTTGCAAATTGAGCACCTGACAATAAACCCCATGCTCCCATGATTCTGTTACTAACTTGTTACTTTGTTGCACATGGATGCTCACTTTAAAAAAAAAAAAAAAGTGCAGCTTATCACCCAGTGCGGCTTATTTATGGACAAATTCCGTGGTCTTCCCAGCTATCTGGAAGTGCAGCTTATAACCAGGTGCGGCTTATGAGTGTGAAATTACTGTACTATATGACATGAAAGTGTATGCTATATACTTTGCCTTCCAGTAAAATAAGAGGTTTATTATTCTTTAATTTGAATGTCAAAATGTACAATTACATATTTAACTCCTAGAATGCTAAAAAAGGAATTGCAGCATATATTGATTATTGCATTTGAATTTGAAACCAGTTAGCATTTTTGATAATAAATAATCCTTGCAATTATTTAATTATTACATGGCTTTGCATAAAAAATAAAACAGTAGAAAAATCTAATTACATACACTAAAATTATTTTGCAATCAAAGAGTGATAAGATAGTATAATATTCTTTTGTAGAGGAAATCAAGCTTTTCTTTCAGTGGAATCTTATTTCTGCCTAGATTTTATACCCTTCAACTTACAGATACATAAAGATGTTATAGACCTGGAACCGGTAGACACTTAAAAATGTTTAAAAATTTCTACAGAAAAAAAATTATTGAGCTTTTGACATATCACAAAATACATGTGCTCATATACTTTTGTGGGTTACATGAAAAATTCCTCTTATTTTCCTCTCAAAAAAATCCCCATTGTATTTTTATCTCCTCATAAAACATTCACTAAAGCAAACAGAATATTCAGGTAGTAATATTCTATTTTATGTTTTCTGTAATTCATAAAGCAGCGTTTTTTTATTTTGATTTATGCTTCATTGCCCCCTGCTGTTTGATAAAGAACTTCTTTTTTTCAAGAATCAACATCTCTGTCTACTTTTTTATAATGAAAAAGGAATTGGACTTGAAATTATCTCCTCAAGTAATGATCTCAAATTCAGTATGTGCATTTTTTTAACCTGAAAGAGAGGAGCATTCAAATAGTGAAGTAATTCAATTGAACTATTGTGGAAATGTTGCAAAATGAAAAAAGTGAATTGAAGTGCCATTTCCTGTCTTACACATATTTAATAATATTTCCATATGCAGTGTTTAGTTCCTTTTTAATTACTGTCTTGAGATACAGAATGTCTCATGGAAAAAATGTTTTCCTTACATATGCAGATCTATAAGCCCCTACTCCTTGAGAAGGATTCTCTGTTCCTTGATGAGACTTTTCATTTAGATATTCTCATCACCTCTCTCAACATAGTTCTTTTGGTTTTAGAAATTATTTACCTAAAAAAGCTGAAACCCTTACTGATGTTCATTTTTTTTTCTGGAAGTTAGACAGAAATTTTGCCCAAGCAATACTTTTTCACATGGGAAAGAATATCTACAAGACATCTTGAGTGGGATCTTAATATTACAAGCCTAAATATGACAGATATTGACTGTGTCCACTAGCAAAAAAATCTGTGTCTCTGTACCCTATGAATGGTTCCCTTCTTCAATTAATCTCTCTCATTGCTCAGCTAGGAAAGCAATGGCTCTACCAAAATGATTTTGTTTTTTGTTTGTTTGTTTGTTTGTTTTTTGTTTTTAGTAAATGAGATACGTAGACAATGAAAGCAAAACTTGGTGCAAAAGGCTTTCATAAGTCACAAAACCTCATTAGTGTCATTAGAATTTTGGGACTATATTTAAAGCTGTGGGTTTACTTTAAAAACAGATTTTTGAAAAGTTACTTAGACTTCCAATCCAAATCCACAGATATTCTATAAGGCAACTGAAGCCCATGCAGAAGAATAGTGACACTTGTACCACTGCCACTACACCTAAGAGATAGATCTACCAACATGAAGGGGAGCCTGAAGACTCAGGCTTAAATCAGGTTTATCTTGGCTAATTAGATAGCCTGGTTTAAAATATCTGATATCTGGCTGCACCAAACAGGGAGAGCATGACTAACCCATAACACCCTCATTTAGTAATACGTTATTTTATTTCAGTTTGTCGGAGGGAAACTAAGAACAGAGCCGCTTAATTAGCTCAGATGACTTGGATGACTTGATCATTTGTCTGAGCCCTGAGGCTTCTCATTAAATATCCACAGTTTAAAATGTAGTACAGAGCTGGAATACCCAAACCAGATCAGATGCTGTGTAGGTGTGTTATATCAGTATAAATGTTCGGCTCTATGCAAGTTAATTTAGAATATTCCTTGCTTAAGGGGAGAAGCAGCTACAGAAGAGAGCCACACATCCTTTTTTTCCCTGCCTCTCAGCTAATCAGAATCACCAGTCCTTTTTGTGCAAAAGATTTATAGACTCTATCTGTCCACATCACAGAAAAGTGAGGATTGCACGAAGAATTACTTCAAAATTACAAAATGCCAGAAAGATTTCCTTCAAAAAGAATTTTTGTGTATTTTAGTAATGCTTTTGACACTGGCCCTCAAAGTATCCTTCTGAAAAATTGTCCAACTGTGGAATGAGTCGGTTAATAGTGTGCTGGCTGGTATGGAAGGACAAGGCTCAAAGGCTTGTAATGTGTAGGGCTACAGCTGTCTGGTGACCAGACATTAGTGGTGTCCTAAGAGTTCAGTTCTAGGGTCAGGTCTGTTCCTCCTAATGGAGGAGTTAAGGGGTCACGCCATTGCTCTCTGCATCTTCCTGAAGAGGGGAAGGGGAGACAGAGGTGCTGGGCTCTGCTCCTGGTACCCAAAGATAGCACATGTGTGTATTGTTCAAAGCTGCTGCAGGGGAGGTTCAGTCTGAATATTAGGAAGAATTTCTTTACTGAGAGGATAGTCAAACCTCGGATCAGGCTTCCTAGAAATGTTACTGATGCCCCAAACTTGCCAGTGTTTAAGAGGCATTTGGATCTTAATAACATACTTTAACTTTTGGTCAGCCCTGAAATGATCAGGCAGCTGGACTAGATAATCACTGTAGGTTCTTCCAACTGAAATATTCTGTTCTATTCTACTCTATTCTATTCTATTCTATTCATTCTCAAAGAGAATGAGAGGATAAGGAGAAAAAGAGAAGGAGAAAAAAAGAATGTTAAGACTTGTGGAAGACTATAGCAACATGCTTTTGTGGAGGAAGGTACAAAGAAAAACATACAGTAATTTCACACTGATAAGCCGCACTGGGTGATTAGCGGCACATCCGGGTTGTAGGGAAGCCCACGGAATTTGTCCATTCATAAGCCACACTCTTTTGTGGCAGGACCCGTGTGCAACAAAGTAATGCCGCAGGCCCCGGTGCCCGCGGCAGGAGGCGGAGCTGGGCTTCTTATGCAAACACGGTGGAGAACTCGCCTTGCTCACCTGTGAATCCAGCCGAAGAAATGAAAACACTACAAAATCCAGAGAGAAATAACTCACTTTTATTAAACTTTTAAACAGCTTCATTTTCAGTCGGCTCTTCATCCTCTGTGAAACCTTCGAAGTCTTCATCCTCCATATCAGAAATCATCAGTTGCAAGGGTGGCATCCAACAAAGCCGAACCCTTATCACCCGTATCTTCTTCATCAGAGTCCTCACTTTTGCTACTGTCTTTTCTATGGCTTGTCGGTCCCAGAATGATGTCAGCCTTCGCAAAACCTTGGATGACAGTTCTGGCCGATACTTGACTCCATGCATCCAGTATCCACTGGCACACAGTGGCATTGCTTCCCTGGGGTCACCTCCTGGTCTTTGTGAAGGAGTGCTCTCCTTCAACTCATTAACGTTAAATTCTCTAGCTGCAGACCTATTCCCATGGTTTTTTGCATGGGCAATTGCTTGCAATTTTAAATCTGCATTGTAGGCAAGTCTCTTCTGCAGTGGAGCCATGTCAACAAAGTGTGTCTGAACTCTCGGACTGGTGGGCTTCAAATCTCAGAGTGCCTCAAATCTCGTGTCCCATCTTGGAGCGCTGCGCCCAAAAAATAGGACAGGAGTCGCTGCTGCAGCCCCCTGCCCCCCCACCCCAGCGTGCCTGAAGCCACAGCTAGCAAAGCAGCTTTTATCTGATTGTTTTACAGTAGTCAGAAACGTGCGATTCTTCGAAATCGCACCAGCCACACAATCCCATACTAGAAACAACTAGCCAAATTGACTGCAATACATGTGGCTGAGTGTCAGGTAACTTCTGGGTCAGCAATTCTCCGGATTTTGTCCATAAATAAGCCACACCTGATGATTAGCCGCACTACTGGGGTAGGCTTGATTCTTCAGTGAAATAGGTGCGGCTTATCAGTGTGAAATGACTGTACTTTAGAGAAATTGGAAGGTGACAGCAGAAATTAGGGAGAGAAAAGAAGAAGACAAATGGATTCAGAGGGATGTACATGCTCAACAGCAGATAAAATAAACTGCAGTCCAAGGTCTAGCACTGGAACCTTTGGTAATAATATTACTATGAATTTATGAGTCTGTATCTTGTTCTTCTTGTAACACTCCCATCCACTCATGCACATACTTCAGCTTTGTTTGCAAACACGCCCCACTGGATCCAAATTTCATATACATAAAATAGGAAAATGTGTGTTTACTTCTCCAGAAATTCCACCTACAATCTTTATTCTGGTTAGTGTTGCTTTGTTTTTCCTGAAAGAGAACCCAATGTGTTGTAATATTTCCAAATTACGTTTAAAATATCTTTGTATTATTACCAACTAAGAATTTGTTTGCAGTCTTTTCCACAGCTGAAAATTGTTGATGGGTGATTTGAATGACAAATTATCATTGTTATTTATATAGAATGTTTTAGCATGTTAGTACAAATCAATGGTGTTAATGTTTTTTTCTGTTAACATTCTGGCTACAGCATTTGGTGTTTTGATGTTTATTCAATCTTTTTTTTGAGCTCTGGAATTGATTGAAGCAATAATTATTTAGCAACATAGCTATTGGCTGTGAAACTTACCTCACTTCCATTTTATTTATGAATTACAAACTAGCACCATGCTGCAAAGATCTATCTAAGATAGATCCTAAATTTGCGTTGTCACATTAGAGATAATTTTCTAGTAAGTTCTCTTCCTTAGTGACACACTGCTCTGTTTTTTTGTCCTGATCCTTACCTTCATTTATTTTGTAAATTTTTCACAACATTTTGAAATATGTATTCAATCTGGTTTTCTTCCTAGATATTTGACAGTTTTCCCAAGAGCTATATTCTTAGGAAATGCCTTTTTGTACCTCTTTAGCATCCCAATACTTTTCTTTGTTTCTCTTAAGGGTCTGAGCCTTTTGAAAGTGCTTTCTATTCTTTATATATCTGTACTTATTGCTTTTACTTATTCTAGATTATAGTAGAAATCAATATGCTGACCAATGTATATAGAAAATAAATTACAGTAATTTCGCAATTATAAGCCGTACCTGATTATAAGCCACACCTTCCGGTAGCCGGTAGACCACGGGATTTGTCCATATATAAGCCGCACGTGAATATAAGCCACACTTTTTTTTTTTTTTTTTTTTTTAAGCGGGAATCCATGTGTAAAAAAGTAACAAATTTGTAACAGAATCGCTGCCAGCGGGGTTTGGTGTCAGCTGCTCAAGTTGCAACAGTTTTCATAGACCAGCGATGCCTTTAATGCCCCAGGCACCCTCCCAGCCGGCTCTCACTTCTGGGTTGGCATTTCACTGGGATTTGTCCATAGATAAGCCGCACCTGAATATAAGCCATGCTTCTGGGGTAGGTTGGATTCTTCAATGAAAAACGTGCGGCTTGTAATCGTGAAATTACTGTAGGTTAAATATGTGCCAAATCTGAGGCTAAGCTATGAAGAGGCTTGATGTCAGCTGTGGCTGTTATACAATACCATGAAGACTACTGATTAGTTTTGCAGATATGTAGAATTCTACGCCATAGCCTTTCTTAGTTGCAAATTTTCCTATTCTTTAACAAAGTTGAATGGAGTAGAAAATCTTCCTGTTTTTATAGAAATGGAAGAAGTAACCAGAAGAACTGCTTCTTATATGTTTTGTTTCTTTCAGTCATGTTCTCCTCTCTTGAAGCATACCTGAGGTCTCATAATCTTCCCTAACAATGCCAATTGTTCCAGCTTATTGGCTTGCTCATGGAAACAATAACAGAAGCTGTTTCCAGAGTGTAATTTGGCACAATATATTATTATCAAAATAATTGTGCAAGAAGGTTTTTTATATACTTATGAGACAAAAGGACACATCTGAAATATTTCTGTTTACATAGCCCATTCTTCACAAAGGAGAAACTACACACAGTCATATGTAACTATGCAAAAATATCTTGACCATTTACAATAATAACAAACTAATATAGATATTGTTTGTCTACAATTGTAGATTGTACTTCAGAGATTATTTTTAATTTCTATTATTTGCAATAGCAAAACCACTCTTTTCATTAAGACAAAAAACAAAAGTCATAATAAAGCAGCTTTCCATAGCAATGTGCTTGACATGCTAGGTTAAGAATATGTTTAAAGCAAGTCAGAACCACTCTATGTTAATATCTGCTAATTTAGATTCTTTGAGTAAAAATACATACACACTTTCATAAAATGGGCCAAAAGGCAAATACACTTCTTGTTACTGTTTTCTAAAAATTCTGATCCAGATCACAACTGTACTATTCCACATAAACTCAAAATAAACATCAAGAAATAGCCTTTGTTTCAGGCCATAATGTAATCAATACAGAGAAAACCAGAGAAAAATCCTTCTAACTTGTGATGTTAGACAATAGCAGTTCACAGAAGTCTCACAGACAGGTGATAGAAATAGCATCTTATTTCCAAAAGGGATTCAAACTTGTAAATAGCTTTAACTTATGCCCATGTAGAAGGAAAACAACTATCAGCTTTCTTTACAAAGAGAATATATCACATGGTTTATTTTCTTGCACAGTTATCTTCAGCTATTTTAGTTCTGTAAACAAGACTAGGCTTATTTCAGCATTATTTCAAAGCCAAGAGAATGATTTCAAACTGAAAAAAGCAGGCTTAGATTTGCTATTAAGGAAAAAAAAATCTTTGCTGTGGGGGTAGGGAAGCATTGGAAGAGGTTGTCCAGAGAAGTGAATGCCCCATCCCTAGAGCTGTTCAAGGCCCAGTTGGATGGAGGCCTGACCAACATTGTTTAGTAAAAGTGTCACTGCCCATGGCATAGTGATTGGAACGAGATGATCTTTAATGTCCCTTCCAACCCAAGCCATTCTATGGTTCTATGAATATTGACATCTGTATATGCATCTTGTTGATTTTTTCTTTTTTTTCTTCTGCATGACAGCTTTAGGGTTTGGAGAAGTAATAAGCTGAATTAAGACAGGACACAGAAACAGTCTTGCCTCAAAATATATTGTTTGAGAGAAGACTTTCTATTCAGAGAAGACTCCCTTCCACCAAATGATTATAGATAGAGAGCCCAGATGTTCAGATTTAACTCATAGAGTTTGATTTTAAACCATTCAGGTTGAAAGATGAAGCCCCATTTTACATGGATTGTTGGTTACAATCATGCTTGCCTCTCTTTGCAATATTTTCAGGATGATAGCAGATGTGTGATAAGGTTTGAACCACATGGCTGTGGCAAGTTCAAGCACTGAGCCAAAACCAAGAAAGTCTGTTCAGAAATCTCTGCTTCTTAAGTTTTGCATGAACTTTTCAAGAGTTTCATCGCAAAATCAGAGAATTCTCAGGTTTGAAAAGGACCTCTGGAAATTATGTAGTGCAACCCCCAGTAAGGCTGGTTCATGTTTGTTTGTGTGTTTGTTCGATTTATGTGTTTTATAGTAGGCTTCACTAGAAATTTTTTTGGTTTTTTGAATTCGGGGGAAAAGCTGATTGACCATTATCTATAAGAGATATAGTAAATGCACGGCCGTGCTACATGTGCCAAAGGAAAAAAGGAGCAATTGTGGATGCTTACAGATTTATTTTTATATATACATCTGTATCTATGAATGCATGTAAAATTTGTAGACATATACATATACATACTGCTATTTGCCTGCATGTATAGACACCAGTAAAGTGAGAAAAACGTGGCCTCTGTACAAATGTAATAAGAAATGTAATAAATGTTAAGAAAGTGAGACAGCTGCATACTTTTCCTCATTATCCTTACCATTCAATGCATAAATCTAATATGTATTTCTGCTCAGTGTCAAAGGTTTACCCTGAATATAAAATTATTATTTTATTCAGGAGGTTCTGCTTTAGCATCGTACTATATGAGTTTTTCACCATATCCTATTTGTGAGCTGAAATGCTTAATGCAGTTACAAAACTGCACAAGCCTTTGACAAGCTCAGTCACGCTGAGATTTAGTCTCTGTGATGGTCTCATTCCCGTGCCTTTATTGATTCTTCCAACTCTCACTTGAACAGATCATTGTTTCTACCCCATGGTTTTGTTTGCTCTGTCTTATTCAGAAAGACCTTTTTTTAGGTGGAATTGACTATTCATGCAGAAAAAGGTATCACAGCCTCAAATCGCAAAGGTTCCATTTTTGATTACTTGATTGGTACTGAGACCATGACAGATCTTTATCTTTCTATGCGATTTTAACAACTGGATCTTTCTGTTGATTGGTCAGTTGTTAACATATTTACTAAACTCTCTGTATATCATTCTAACTTGCAAAGGAAAATCTTTAGTACTTAGTCATGATGGCCTGTATACTGAGGTCTCATTTCACCTTAAATTTTCTCACTGTTACACCCTGATGCACCTCCAGAGAACAAACCTGTGATACCTAAAATTTGGTTAACTGATCTTCACCAGTAATCTACCAAGTACACAGCAAGATGTTCTAGCAATCCTCCCCACAAACAAGACTGGGGAGAGAAAATATGACAAAAAGCTCATGGCTTAAGATAATGACAAAGAAATCACTTAGCAGTTACAAATTAGACTGTACTTGGATGAAGTTAGAAGGATAAAAGAGAAGGATAATGAGAAGTAAGAATCAATTCACAAAACCTTCCCCCCATCTCTCACAGGCTCAGCCCACTCTCAGTTTCTCTACCTTCTCCTCTCTGGTGGTGCAGGAGGACTGGGAATGGGGGTTGTGGTCAGTTTGTCATAAATCCTGCCAGGAGCCTGCTCCAGCAAGGGCCTTCCTTGGGTCACAGCTTACTGTGAAGATTTTATAACTTCTTCCCAGCCAGATCCAAAAGAGTGAACAATAAGATACATGACTAGAAGTGCTATGCCATTTTGCACATCCAGGGATTATGCTCAATTAAAAAAAATAAAAATAAAAAATAAAAAATTAAAAAAAAAAAATCCTTGGAGTGTTATTTAAAATTATATGTGATTATTAAATTGAGTAAATTAGCAAGTCAAGCACTTGCAATTAGAATGATAGAATCTACCATCATGACGTGTTTTAAATCATAATGAAAGCAAACAAGGTTATTTTTCAAAAGTTTTCTTATAGGAAGAGTTATTTAATTCTGTGAACTCCTGACAATAAAGAAATAAATAACTTTACAACAATAAACAAAGGCAAAATATACCTGATCAAACACAAGCTGTTCATGGAAGCTTCATCATATTATTTTTTTTTCCTTTCCTGGAAGTACTGATTATTTTGTGACTGAGAAACAAAACATATTTTCTAAAATACTGGAAGAAAATAACAGGTAGTATTACTGGTTTGTAATGCTGATGTAGAGTGATAACTTTTTTTTCTTTTGCAAATACTAGAAAATGTGAAAATTCATATTTTTCCTAAGCTGAAATTCACAAGGGATTTAAGAATGTGTTCAAAACTGTAATTGCAGGTTAAGCCTTCACGTTCTAAAAGCCAAGACAGAGATGCCAATAACAAAGATGGCACCAAGCTGTGCCAGAGAATATGAGTGGGAGACACAAAGATGACAGTGACCCAAAGAGTAAGGCTGAAGCATGCTTGATGATACATAAAAGCTGTCTCTATTAGAATATGCTAATGTTCATGACTGAAAAGAAGCTACTAAAATAGAATTACAAGAAATGTAACACTTTAGATTTCCAACATGAAAGTTCATATGTTTTCACATCTTATATGCAAATCAGGATTTACATGGAGCAAATCATAGGAAAAATTTATGGACTATAAATTTATGCCATAAGCAATAGGTAAACAACATTTGAACAAACCTCCCTCCCCAAGATTAACAGGAATGTACAAATCATTTAAGATCTGAATTTTTGTTTAAACACAGAATCTAAGTCTAGTGTTTCTGAAGTTTAAAGTAATTTCCTTTCGTGAGCTTTCCTTTCAAGCAGAGAACATAAGTGTATGTTAATGCTTGTCTCCACAAAATGCATATATGTTTGTATGATAGAGAAAAGGGACTTCTTATAACAAGAATGTACATGGAAACTTCAAAATTAAAGGAAGCTTGTATTTCTGTGCCTTTTTAAGATTTTCAATTGAAGTGAGAGCTGTTCAGGTTTTTTTTCCATTCTCTTTTTTTTCTGGCTCTGTTTCTCAAGTTTGAAATTGTCATAAGTGTCTTTTTGGTTCATTTGAAATACATGGGAGTATTGACATTAAATTTAAAAAAAAAAAAACTGTTAAGGAAAAATAAAAATATTGGCTTCTTCACAAGCCTACATATACATACTGTGTCAAGTGCTGACTCAAACTGTGCATAAACACAGGAGACTGAGGAAAACATCATTGCAGTTACAACTTCCTTGTGGGGGGAAGAGGAGGAGCAGACACTGATCTCTGCTCTGCGGTGACCAGTGAGAGAACCCAAGAGATGGGGTGAAGTTGTGTCAGGAGAGGTTTAGGCTGTAAATCAGGAAAAATTCTTCATCCAGAGGGTGGTTGGCTTATTACATAGAATCACACATTATCACAAAAAAGCAGTACCACCAAATTGTTTAGGATTAAACTGACAATGGCAGGTGGATTAGTTTTTAAGTATGGTTTTTCCTTAAAGGTATTTTTAAATTGACTTAGCAAAGCTAAAGTATGATAAAGGACTTAAGGTCATGGTTGATAAATGGGTGACCATTTGATCTCTTTCTGGTGCTGTAACACTGTAGGCCAACACAATTTATAAATTGTATTTAAGTCCTTTTTAATGAAAATAGCAAAGTCAGAATTTTGAGGTTTGTATTACTTCTGTCATTAATGAGACCACTATGAGATATATGAGCTTGAGAAATCAGAGAGTTTTAGCCATAATTTGAAATGAAGGAAACCATGCTTTATAGCAAGTAAGACTTTTCGTATTTGTAGATGTCCACAAGAATCAGATTGCTGACAGTATAATCTAGAAGAACTGAACATGACAAACCCATGGAGAAGATAAATAAATTTCAACTGCATCAGTTCAATAAGACCAAAAGGTCTAATTACTGAAACAGCTTAAGTGGGAAGCAGTGAAGACTTAATAATATATGTTATTTGAAGGTCAGGACATATGTAGCTGAGGGACATATTAAAAGGGAAAATGAAAAAAAAAATCCGTAGAAGTGTCAAAATTCTGCATTATTCAGAAGGTCAGTATCCAGCAACCATAGCAGATCTCTTCAGCCTTTAAAAAATTAATAATCCGTGTACTTTAATATTCTTTGCATCACTAAATAAGGATTTTATTTTTTAAAAGTTTTCTAGCTTTGCAATACCACAATACTTCAGTTTTACTAGTGCTTTTGAAAAGAAAAATAAAAGTAGATACTGGAAAAACACCATGTCATAACTTATTCCTACGTCTTGGATTTTCTGACACTTGCTATGCCATTCTGCTTCATGGCATAGCTGATATAAATAGGATAGTCTTCTCCTAGGATTTATACACAGCTCCTCTTAATATAATGCCATCTACTACCTTCATTTTGCATTTTCCTATTGACTGCAATATATGGATGGTTTAATGGTTTTTGAGTTCTTTATTTACTGACTTAGCCAGAAAATACATTACACAGTCATAATTTACTAGTCTTTAATGACAGCTTGTATGTATGCCAAAATCATCTTCACCACAGTCATATGTTTCTACATCTGATTTTGCAAATATTTAATTTATTTCTTTCAATAATAAATGAAGTCAATGTAAGTCTCTACATATGGAAAGCAATCAAGAAGTTTTCATCTCTTTTTTCCAACACCACTTCATCCTGAAGGCTCCAAGTCATGTGTCACTCGTCAGTCAAGAAGAAACAGCTGTTGTCCAGAAGGAATGGGATTAAAATAAAGATAATGGTAAAAAGCAAGATTTTCCTAGTATAAAAGTTCATAGAAATTGTGGGACAGCCTTGTCAAGAAAAGTGAGAGATTTAAGATTCAAGACTGTTTAAAAAAACCCCAAAACATAATCTGGCTACTGTCTTATGAAAACATGAAAAATTATTTCTCTTAATACAATTAAAAACAAAAGAAAGGTTAAGGAAAATCTCCATCTTTTATTGGATGTTGGATGCAGGAGCAAACACAGTGAAAAGGATGAGGAAAAGTAAGGTAATTAAGTAAGGTAATGAGGTAATTAATGGTTTAATTAATGGTTTCTTTGCCTGAATCTTTAATAGCACAACCAGTTATTCTCTGCCTTGAGCTGGAAGACAGGGAAGATGAGCACAAATGAGCCCACATGATCTAAGGGGAAAGGATCAGTGACTTGCTACACCACTTGAACACCCACAGATTTATGGGGTTGGATGAGATCTGTTAGGACAGATGAAAGTTTGACAAGAAAGTCTCACAGATATGTATGTATAGCAGAAAGATCTTTGTAGAATCTGAAGAAAGAATACAAATGAAAGCACATTTTGAAATAGAAGAAAAGGATTGCTGAGCCAGTCTTACTGGATAACTCAGAAGGCAAAGGGTACGTGAGTTGGAAGCGGTTTTTATGGCTCAGAGCAAAGGATAAACCCACCTCAAACAGAAGATGTTTTACCAAGCAAAAAGATTCCAAGGCTTCCGATGTTGCAAGTAGAAAAAAGGTCTCAGAATTTTCCTCTGCAAGAAACTGAAAAACAACTTCTAGCTTAAACTGTTACATTCTAACTTTTTGTGATTGGAGAATAGTTACACGACTATGGTAATGTTAATATTGTTATGGGCTATAGGTAATAGTAAAGGTATTGATTGGTTGTTATGGATTAAGATGCTCAGCAAAGTATATAATGCATTGTAACCAGAACTCGAGTCATCTTCAGACAAGTCCACAGCTGTGGCTGACAGCTGTAGGCTAAGTTCTTGTCATCCACAACCCATGAATTGCTGTATCATCTGGATACAATAAGCAACATCTAAAGAGCCAGCCGAAGCCCTGTATCACTTGTTTTGGCTCTTACAGAGATCCACCTGGAGGTACTGAGGGATCTGGCAAAACTGCTCACCAATCACTTACCAACAGTCCTGGCCAAGCAGGGAAGTCCTCGTTGGCTGGTGATTAGTAAATGTGAGTCCCAGCTAGAAGGATGGCTACAAAGAGGGTGCAGGGAGAGCCTCTCAGCCTGACGTGAGCTCTAGGGAATGCCATGGAGCAGATCTTCCTGAGGTGCTATCCATCAGCTTGTATGGGACAGCCTTGGAATCAGGCTCAGCCAGGGCAGGTTTGTGAAAGGCAGCTCCTGCTTGATCAACCTGACCTCTATGACAAGGTGACCTGTTTAGTGGATGAGGGAACTGCTGTTGTTGCTGTCTGTGTTGTTTATAAGCAAAGCCACAGTCACCCACAGCTCCAATTCTGGAGAACCTGTCTGCTTACAGCTGAGACATGTAACACTCCTCTGAGTTAGCCTTGAAATAGTGATATACATGCATTCAAGAAGAGTGATTTTGCCTCAGTTGCTGACTCAACAGCAAGGCAACTTCCTTTATCTCCCTCGGTTTTTTGCTGCTGCGTGACTTGTCAGCTAAAAAGTACCAAGTTCCCTGCTCTGCAAGTATTTCAACAGAGCCTGACTGCGATGTCTCATGACTTCAGTGTGCTCCACCCTCTGTTTAGTACTCCTTGGATTGTGTGTGGGAAGTTGGGCATGGTGACTGTGTTCCAGCCAGGGAGTAGCAACCCCATTTCCCTCCTTACATACATTTGGTGTGGTGGGTTGGATGTACTAATCTAAACCTCCATCTATTAAAATGTAATTTTACCCCCAGTCTTTCTCTCATGGGGCCTTTTTCCAACATTAATGATTCGGATTCTATGATAACTGTTCCTCTCTCTGGTATATTCTAAGTTGATTATGTGATCCAACTGCTGTGTAAAATACTAAAAATGTTTAAAAGATATATATTATCCTACATCTGGTGTTCAGTTTGATATTGTTTCACTGAGGTCAATATGGACTGGTGCTGGCTCAGAGCACAGATGATTTAGATGTGTAACAGTTGATATATTTTTTGCTCTACTGCTTAGCTAGAAAGCTCTTAAGATAAAACCAGTACTGATTTTGCTGAGATGAATTTATGATAGCTTTCACTGTGAAACATAGGAAAAATTTGAGCTGTTGTACTAAGCAATTTCAAAACTTCATACTCTACAGAAATTTCTTGTTGGATCAGTCTGAAATCCTCAATGAGGCAATGCTCTAAAAATGTCAACTGTTATTTTTATTTTCACAAGGAAATACTGAAACTAATTAACAATACTTAAACCACTTAATATAAATGTCTGTTTTGGTTAAAGAAAACTAATGTAATTGGTCAATGGTCTTTAGACCTGCTAGAAGCCGTTAATTCCAGTTAATTAAAACAAAAAATAAAAAGAAATTGTCTGACATCTAACAATGTGGAAAGCCATTACAATTTATTGTTGACTTAAACACACATGATGCTTTCTTATATGCCAAGTATGGAAAAAAATCCACTGTAACATAACTGATACTGAATAGACTTGTGCTTAAAGTAAATAAATAATGTAAAAGCTGCTTTATTGTAGTCTTTATTTAGAGGGACTTTAATATTAATTTTCAAATAGATTAATTTTATCCCAGTATCTTTGGGATGAAGTCTCAAGTGAGAAGGACAAATCAACATGTATTTCTTCACTGCACACTGCCATGGTTCTTACAAAGTAAGTATTTGCTTTCTTAACAAACTTGTTATGCTATTATTCCTCCCTGGTGCAATGTCATTGACATTATGTTTTAGACTTTCACTATAATTTTCTTAGTGCTCTAGAGATCAAATGGCTTCAGAAAATGCTTCAGAACGTCATGTCAAAATTCTTAGTTGCTATAAATATATTTATGCTTCTTGAAAAAGAGAGAAAAACAAACCCCAGACCAAAAGAATCCATTCCAACCAAGTTAGAGACATCTGTTTTCAGAATTAAATATTTCTCTACATCTTACAGGTAATATCCTTTAAGCTTTAAAACATATTAAGTTTTGAAATATTTGTAGACTATGAATTACAATGTACTTATTCAGAATGAGGAAGCAATCACTTACAAAATTGAGGGTTTTTTTCTTAATATAAACTCTAGACTTATATTAAATGCTATGTGATATTTTACAGGTCGAATGAGGGTGGGGGAGCACAATGCCACTCCACCTCTGAAAAACTATGTTAACACAGAAATTTTCTAAAAATGCTAGACCAGAACCTATATGGTGCTTTCTCTGAGCTCAATACATCCGTGACTTTTTGTTGCATAATTTTAACAATATTTTCTTTGCTTGCTTAGTAGATTCTGGAGAATCATGTTCTCCCAAGGTTCTTCTAGCTCACCCTAGGCAAGTGTCCATTACCTTGCAAACGGATTAAGGTCTGGCTTGCACTTTAGTCCTGGTCTTTTACTTATTCATGCTGTATAAATATACCATAATTTTCAAGCATATACGTGAGGTTTGTCTCAGAGTACCATAAAGCACCCCAAGGATTTTGTGTCCAAAACATTTAGAAGTATCTAACAGTCTGAAAACATCTAAAATTTAGGAAAAAATCAATAATACTGTGCCAATCCACATCTTGCCAGCAATCACATCCTCTGTTTTAGGAAATTCTGCTGGCTGGTGTTAAATAAATCTATAATTTGGGCTTCTTTTTGGAAGTTTCTAAACTGTGTGGTGTGGTAAAAATGTAGAATTTATACATTGATGTGGATGCATAAGACAAAGCTGAAAAGTGTGAAATACTGTAAGCCACTTTCTCGTTAAGGAGATGACATATGGCATAATTATTATCTTGAGCATGCAATTTTACTGCAGTATTACTTCTTTTGTTATTCATTGTTCAGCTTAGCATCCAGTTAACTACCATCTATATGCAGCAGACACCTATGAAGATAATTTTTGGGGTGCATAAAGAAATCCTAGTGAGTCCCCTTGCACATGAGAGATTGCAGGACTCAAGGTAACAAAACAGAAGTTTAGAAGATGCTGAAATATTTCACTTTCAAGCAAAACTGTAAAGCATAGTTTGTAGGTATTGCAGCTTTTCAGATGCACAGTTGTAGAACAGCTGAATTATTACGGGATGCCTCTGGATGACTGATTTAAAACCCCTCCTGAGACTGAACTAAAATTGACCGTGATATATAGTTGTTTGGGCTGGAGATAGGTAGGTGATTTGGAATATGGTACTGTTCATAAAATTGCCATCTAGGTCTGAGCTGTGTGCCACTTTGATAGTTTAATTATAAATCTATCGCTTAAATCTTTCTGAAAGATGGCTTGTTGTTCAAGCAAATTCTGATTTAATCGAGCAATACAAAATGAGGTTCTATGGTTTATAAAGGAGAACAGATTGGATTGCTATAATGTGCTAAAGATGCTTTATTTTTCCCAAATTTGAAATGTAGAATACTATCCAGCTTAAGATAAATAAATGTGCTATACATCAGACTGCTTTTTAAAGTGCAGATTAAACAGCTTTTTGTATGATTTTTAAGATCTACATTTCCTTGGACTCATTTTAATTTGCTGTGTCTCATAGGACTACACCTAGTGATCCAGTATAATTTCAGAAAAAATTATTGTTATTTCACTTTGATCAATATCACTTATTTAGAGCCAAATTTTTTACATTTTTGCAAAACTAGGGCTCAGAATTTCTATAAAACTTTCAAAAGGATCTGAACTTCTGAAGGATTTATTTAATCATTTGTAGCTCGTACTATCCTTTAAGGAAATCATTATTTCCTAGTTAATGAAGTTAAATTAGAACTTTGAACTGGTACTAATTAATATAGAAAAGACAATGCAAGATGACCTGGATTTAGTTCAAGTCTGGTGGACTTGTGTTATAGAAACTGGGTTACTGAAGAGGATATGCTTGGAAGGTGCAGGCTGCTAAGTAGATATGACCAGTGCTCAAAAGCTGTGAATCTGGTCAAGGTGACTCAATCAAAACAAGTACTAAGGAAGTATTCACTATAATAAGAATATGTCTGTAGTGTTATATATATTTCTTTATATGATATGACACATATTTATCTGTATGCGTATGTAATTATACACATTTGGATACATACACTTTGAATTTCATGTCAATTACTTTCCTGAAGCCACACTTCCACAAAGCAATCTGTTAATGGCCTACTGACAGATAGCTCTGCTTTTGTCTGTTAGACTGCTGACAGCTCTGCTGTGTAATCTGTGCGCCACACACACTGTCATGTGCCTGGGAAGTGGTGTAATTGCCAGAATTCTGTTGGCTGAGAACTTTCATACCAGCTTTTCATTACAGCTATCCAATTTTCCCAGGTGCTTTCAAGGCTACAATTCCAAGTTTTCTAGCATTCTTTGCATTTACAGGGTTTAACATGCAAGCAGTTATCTGAAAATTTCATCGAGACCCTTAAAACTTAAGCTATGGGATTTTTTTTTTGAGGAGCTGAGGCAAGTCCTAAGAATCTCTGAAGTGCCAGTGGCCCAATACCATAATTTCAGAAACAATCAATAGAAATTATCTAGGACAGATCTTCACAGAACAAATCAGATGAAGTTTTTCTCATGATCCTTTCCCAGTTTCCAGCAATTTCTGGGCCAGGCTTTTGGACCACGACTAGCACTAACTTTTTTGAAGGGGCTGTTTAATTCAGCCGGCCTTTTCTTGCAGTGCAAGGAATAACTCCAGCCAACAACTAAACCCCACACAGTTGGTCACTCACACATGGACAGACACAAACACACTCACAGAGGCTCCTGGGGAAATGGGGGCAAGAATCATAAAATAATAGAATTGTTAAGGTTGGAAAAGACCTGTAAGATCAAGTTCGACCACCATGGCCATATTCACCATTGAATCACTCCCCAAGTGCCATATCCACACATTTTTTAACTCTTCCAGGGATCATGACTCCACCTCCAGAATCAGAAAATTCAGAAAACTCATGGGTTGAAAAGAAAGGTTTAAAAGGAAAGCAGAAACTGTGCAAGGAAGCAAAGCAAATCAAGGGATTAATCCACAACTTTGTACGGGCAGGCAGGTGTTCAGCCATGCCCAGAAAGCACAGTTCCATCACATGGAAGACAAATATTTTCACTCCAAACATCTCCCCTTCTTTTTTCTTGCCCCAGCTTTGATGCTGCTCCTGCTGTCATGTGGTGTAGAATATCCCTTGGGTCAGTGGGGGTCGGCTGTGCCCTCTGTGTCCCCCCCAAGTTTGTTTTGTACCTGACTCCTCACTGGTGGAGTGGGCTGAGAGGCAAAAAGTGCCTTGATTCTGTGCAAGAAAGGCTCAACAATAATAAAATATCAGCGCTTCCAGCACAAAACCAAGACACAGCTCCATATTAGCTACTATGAAGAAAATTGATTATATTCCAGCCAAAACCAGAATGAATATAGACCATCTAATATTGGGGGCTAATATTTGTCATTATGAGTTCAATATAAAAATGAAGCATAAATTTCAGTTTAGGAAAGCAAACTCTCTCAGGGCAAATATTGTTTCTGGTAAAGCCTCTTCATGGGACCCTTTATTGTGTGCAGTTCTCATAATGCCTTAAAGCTATAAAAAAGGATAAAAATGTCCACTGTGTCTGTTTCATCTATGATGAAAAGCAGCAGAAAAATCTAAGTAACAATGAATTAATTTTCCATGCTTTCTGTGGCTCTATGCAATATTCTCTATACACATAATCTTTTATCATGGTGATACCATAGAAGAGAATGACATTTTTTTATAAAGATAAGGGCCTAAGTTCATGATTTTAAGAAGTGCTGTAAGTATGTTGTATGTATTGAAAATACTTTACAAATGTCTATTTTTAGTACTTTAAATTGGAGCAATCAATTTTTACCAGCAGGAAGTACAAAAAAAAAAAAAAAAGGAATAAAAGAAGAAGAAACAAAAAAAGGAAAATACTAAAATAATTTTATTCTCTTTTCTATTGTTCCCCTTTCCTTTACAAAGGAAACTGTATTGATCATTGAAATTCTTCTCTCAAGAGATGCTTGAAATGACTGGGTCCTTGAGAGCACTTGTCCTAATTTTCTGTCTAATTAAGAGCCACAAAGCTATTCCTTACTCGCTCTCTCCTGTATTAGTTCTGGTGGTCAGGGGCTCAGGATATTACAGTTCTTTATGACATAAAAATGCAATAAAAAAAGAAAAAATACTTTTTTTAAAAGTCCCAAAAAACCAAAACCAGCAATTCTTGACTTCAGGGAAAACATACTAACCAAATAGGAGTAGAAATCTCAGGAAGCAGCAGACTTCAACCTAAGAAAGATATTTTTATTGCTATGTACCAAGATGATGTGATCGCAATGCTGCATTAACAGAAACTTTAAAAAAAAAATAGCTTTTCAGAGTTAGTTTCAGGTCAAATATTTGGCACATACTGTACCATACATCCCTTGTATTGGTTTTAAGTAACAAAAGTCTGGTAACTGGTAGGGGGGTCTGTGAGAACATGCCAGAAGCTT
The DNA here is from genome assembly GCA_009812075.1 of Sialia sialis. NCBI lineage: Eukaryota > Metazoa > Chordata > Aves > Passeriformes > Turdidae > Sialia > Sialia sialis. The sequence continues at coordinate 22,104,082 of VRYO01002355.1, forward strand.
TCCCCCATGTCAAACAGAGCCAGTTCCAGCTGGCTCCAAGACAGACCCATCACTAGCCAAAGTTGAGTCAATTGGTTGATAGCACCGCAGTAAAAACCTGCTTAAAGAAGGAGAAAAATGTACAGTAACTTCACACTCATACGCCGCACCGGGTGATAAGCCGCACTTCTGGGTAGCTGGGAAGACCATAGAATTTGTCCAGAAATAAGCTGCACTGGGTGATAAACCGCACTTTTTTTTAAAATTATTTTTTAGGTGAGGATCCATGTGCAACAAAGTAACGAGTTAGTAAAAGAATTGTGCGATAATGGGGTTTCCTGACAGGTGCTCAATTTGTAAACAGTTTTCATAGACCGGCAAAGCCTTTAAACGCAGCTCTATGCGCCCTCATTGTGCCCCGGGCCCCGGCACTCCCACCCGCAGTGCTAGCTGCCATGGTGCTGCCGCCTGTGAAGGCAAAAGCACGGCTTGGAGGCAAGCCCGGCCCCTCACAAAGCCCCGTGAAGCTCCGCTCGGCGGCAAGCCCCGCCCGGCAGCGGGTCCACCGCCCATGAAGCCCACTCCCCATCCACCCCTCGCCTGGCTGCCCGGTCGCTGCTCCGTGGTGGCTCTCCAGCCGGCCGGCTTGCACTTCAGCATTGGCATTTCACCAGCATTTGTCCGATAAATAGGCTGCACCTGGTGATTAGCCACACTTCTGGGATCGGCTCAATTCTTCAGTGAAATAGGTGTGGCTTATCAGTGTGAAATTACTGTACTATGCAACAGTAGCTGGGAGAGAGATGTGAGAGAAACAGCTCTGCAGACACCAAGGTTAGAGGAGAAGGAGAGGGAGAGGTGCTCCCAGCACTGGAGCAGAAACTCTCCTGCAACCTGCAGTGCAGATGACAGGGACCTAAGTTGTACTTCTAGTGGCAAATTTGTCCTAAAGGAAGCTGTGACCCCATGGAGAGTCTCTGCTCCTGGAAGGAACTGTGGCCCTGTGGGGACTTACGCTAACCTGCTCTCAAATCATCTGAATTACACCTTCCAGTAGACCAGGCGGTTTGGGAGCCCCATCTAACCAGATCTTGAATGTTGCCAGGGATGGGGCATCTACCACTGCTCTGGGCAAACTGTTCCAGTGTTTCCCTACCCAAGCTGGCGTCATTCCAGTTGCACTGAAGTAACTCTGTCTTTCAACACAGTAAAATCTCACTTTTTTTCACCTCTATCTCCCTTTATTTTAAACAAATCATTGTATTCTATAAGCCTCATTGAATAGTTTTTGCTTGAATACTAGAGCAAATTTAATATACAGTAATTTCACAATTATAAGCCGCACCTGATTATAAGCCGCATGTCCCGGTAGCCGGGCAGACCACGGGATTTGTCCATAGATAAGCCGCACCAGAATATAAGCCACACTACTAGGGTAGGCTGGATTTTTCAATGAAAAAGGTGCGGCTTATAATCATGAAATTACTGTAATATTTTTGTAAAATGTCTGGCAGTCTGAAGCCCATTACTTCATTCTATTAATGACAATAAATATAACTCAGTTATATTGCATGCTCATCATTAATAGAAGACACTGTTTAATAAAGATGAAAACATTAAGGCATATCTCAATACATAGGAAGACTTTCTTAATAATGTCTCCACATAATTACTTCAGCATTCTTACCTTATAATTTGGAATAGAAAGTTTAACCCTATTTCTCCTGTCTCATAAATACTTTTTTCTTATTTCAATTGCATTTGAATAGAGGGATTTGCATGTTGTTAATTTGTCCCTTGACTTTTTTTTTAAGCTTCTTGATTCTCCCAGTAAAGAATGGCAGGGGTACAAATTGGCAGAGGTTTGAGAATCTTCTTCCAAAAATCTGAGCTTTTGCAATAAGAGAGTATAATCAAATAACACCCTCAGGCACAATGTTCAAAACTTCTTTTGCTAGCATTATACATGAATTTGCTCTTTAATTAAAAACTTGGAGTGTGAGAAGGAAATTATATGATTGGTAACATATGATGGAAATAAAGTATGAAAAATTTTCTCTGGATCAATACCACTTATATATGAAAATCTGGTATTATAACCATTCCTTAGTCTGGATTCTGCAGCTGCAGGCTGATTAAAACTCAGCAGGAAGAGCTATAATAAACAAATACCACCTGCTGCAAGAACAGGTGTTTGTGTCTTCATTTAGAAACCAAAGTAAAATACAAGATGCCAAGGGGCTGAAGTAGATCAGTATTTGGATTGACATAATTTGTTACTACTTCTCCTTGAACTTAAAAGCATATTATTCTGCTTTCAAGACTCCTTGATAGGGATTCAATACTAGCTTCTAGTAATTAAGAATCTCTTTCCTTCTTTGTACAGCTATCCATTCTCAATATTATGTGAATTCACTGAAAGTATTTGTTTCTCCATTCAGTGGTGCATGGCATAATGTTTTTGACTAAGAACATTCAATGCACAAAAAATGAGTAAGACCAGCATTTGGTATTTTATTTCATTTCTATAATCTCATCAGTGTTTTATTTGACATTTTTAGTAAAAAAAAATCAATACAGTCATTGGAATTTATCATGATTGATCTGTTCCTCAATTAATTTAATACGTGCTTTTGTGAAGAAGTACAAACCATTCTGTTTCTGCTATTTATCTCAGCGACACTTCTGATGCAGAGAAAGCAGATGAGGATCTTTACCAATAAATCTGAGTGACTGTTCAATGTGTCTTTCAGTGTGCAACTTCTCAGAGGTGACTTTAGTATGTGGAATTTCTACTCCATTGTAACAGCACTTTAGCAATAATAATCAGAGTAACTGTCTAGATAAAAGCATAAATCGACATGCTATGCAATTGTTAGTGCAAACAAAGCCTAGTAGAGCACAAAGAAATGATTGTGATATACCTTTAGCTTAATCCAGAATCAGCTGGAGCAAATAGATTGATCCTGTACCAGAAAAGTTACTTTCATGTTATAACAAGTCTCAAGGTACTTGGCAAAGAGATTTTACTTTTGTCTGTAGTTTACAGTGGATGACTTCAAGATAGTTCATGGTAGCAGATAAAACTTACAGCCAGCAGGCAGGGACCTCCGAGGAAACAAAGTTTCGGAGAGCTTAATTTTTTTTCTCTTTTGCAAGAGATTTTACACATAAATAAGTGCTGAAATCCCATAATACTTAAAGCCGATGTGAAGAGTTATTACTGGGAATACAAGCAATATCACAAAGTCATTTAAAATCTGCACACCGCCAGAAGTGTGGATTATAAAAAGGAGAAGCTGAGAACTGGAAAGCTTTGGGGAAGATTTAGCATATTTAAGATGTAAAAATTACTTTGCTGCTTTTTTTTAGGGAGCCTGCATGGGTTGAACAGGAGCTGGAGGAGCATGCTGCCAAAGGTAGGATTACTTGGGGGTTTTTTGTTTGTTCCTGATTTTCTGTCAGTTCAAATACTTAATAATCTTGGAAGTAAGTGATGTTTAAATCATTCTTAAATCATTCTTCAATATCCTCTAAGAGAGAGCAAAATGGCCATAAGCACATTGTAAACATGGTGACCGCATCTCATTTATGTTATTGGATATTGGAGGATAAAACTTCTTTCTTTCAAGAAGAGAACACAAGTAAATCTCATTATAGCTGTAAAATTGACTTGCACTAATATTAAAAATTTCTGGAACTTTTTTAAACTCAAGTTTGCTATATTAAAAATAATGAACTATTAAAATGAGATTTAATATAGGTGAGAATACAATTTCTAATAGGACTAAATATGACTTTTAATTCTGTTCTCAAAAGTCCACTCTAGTGCTACAGTTTTTATTAAAATTTAATTACTATTACAGTTGAATCAGTAATATAAGTATAAATATATTTTTGAACATAATTGGATATGAGTATGAATCAAAGAGCTAGAAAAGACCTTATATACATTTAGAAAATGAGTGCAGAAGAAAGGATAATTGAAATGGCTCTTATACAGATTATAGGATATAACTAATTTAAGTGAATATTCAAATATACATGAAAATATAGGCTACAATAATCAGCCCTGAGAACTCAAACTACATGTCGAGTTTAACAAAAGGAAAGTTAAGAGAAGTCTCAGTTAGCCTGTAGACTCATGAAAACAAAACAGGTCTGATAACTATGCTGTGGGTAAAACCTTAAAATGAATGGGTCACAAATATGAATGAAATTTTTGTTTGGCTGTCATAGTTAACAGGGTTTTTTATATACATAAAACTTTCAGAATTACATGTAAATTTATTGCAGGATTTGAGTTAGATCAACAGTTTCTTAACTTACTCTGTAGAACTAACTCTAAATCTATAGAACTTTGAAATAATTTATCAGATAATGAAGTTTCTATGGAATTGGAAAACTATATAAATAAGTAGAACAGTGAACCAACTACTCAAAACCATCAAGACCAAAAGTTTGCCCTAATTTGGGATACTTCTGTTATAAAATCTGTTGTTTAACGCTGATAAATAGTCCTGCATTTTTTTATTTCCCATTCTTTCAGACTGAAACTTACAGAGCTGATCTTATTTCTTCCCTCTGTATCACATGGACCACCTATCACACCTCATACCTATTATTTCCCTTTTGTTTCAAAATATATAAGCTAACTAATGCATAACTGATATGCTAGTTTGTTTGGAGTTTTTCTGAATGGTCTTAAACATGAAAGCGTTTGCTGTTGGGAAGTGTTTAAAACTTAGACAGCCTAGAAATGTAGCATTGCATATTTGTCACATTCAGGTAGTGGGACACTGTGAAAGTACATGATAAAGGGTAAATAGACATGAAGTGATGTGATGAAGGCTCCAGCCCCACACTGAAAAACTGATCACAAACAATCAAAGGTTATCTTTGCCTACATTGATTTTTGTTTACACATGTAATTTCTTATTTTACCTCATAGCTGACAGTTTTGGGACAACCAGGGTGAACCCTTCTGCCTGATTTTATCTGCAGTGATGCAATTGGACTAGGCTATAAAGGTTTATTATGAAACTAGCTGCAAAAAAATATGCTACTACCCATATGTGGAATGTCTTGAATAGTTAGCTGTCTTATTTTCATTAGAAAGGCTGTAGTGAATTTTATTTTAAACATTGACATGGTATAAACTCTATCCTAAATCACTGGTGAAATAAAGGATTTCAGGCCCGAACAGATGAATTCAAAATGAGCTGGAATAAAAAGAAGTAATAGATAAACGTTTTATGTTATGTAATTTTTGCTGACTTCACTTATTTGTAATGTATTTGAGGCTGAAATCTAGTGGGTGAGATAAAGCCTGAAAACTGTGACAGCTGCTAATTGTTGTTGGATATAAAGCAAGTAAGATTTTGGCCTCCGGCTAATTGATTAGCAAGGGCAGTATCAGCTTGTATTGATGTTCTTGTTTATACTGTAATAGAGACAGTTGCCTGATATAGGGTGAGATCAACACACCCTGCGTGGCCATCAGACACTATAAGGTAAAGGCTGAACCCAACATGGAACAGTTTCACAGAGACACCAGGCCACCAGGTAGGAACCCAGCAGTCAGCATGAGTTCCCTGAGCCCCTGGATCTGTATTGCCAGTCTAACCTGGACTGGAAGAGCAGGGATGTGGCTGTAGGATATAGTAGGTGCTATGTAGGATCAACCCGCCTGCCTAGATATTGCTGTCCATCACTATACTAAAAATGTTCAATGAATAACTCTAGGTTATGTCAGAATTATGATGTGGTTCTGTTCTCAGAGGCAGTGCAACCAATTATGTCATTACAAAGTTAATTTTTCTTTAAATAAACACTTGGCAAAGGTGTTTTATTGTCCAACTTTTTATGTCATCATTTTTCTCTTCAAGAGAATGTGGAGCATAAGAGTTTGAAAATAACCACAAATAAGCAAAAAAAACCACAAAACAAATAAAATACTGTTTCTGCACTAAAAATAAAATAAATAAAGAAATTTTAAAAGCACCTCATTGTTTCTAAGTAAGTACAGAGAGGTAGGCAGCAGACACAGAATTGTCTCCTAGAATTTAACATACCAGTGCACATCTAAAACAAAATCCTACAAAAATCGGTTCATTTCTTATTTTCTTATTTTCACAGGACTGTCAAAGAGATCTACATGAACTTCCAAGATATCAAGAGTTCAGGATTTTATTTTCTTAAAATTGCTACATCATACAAACGATAGAGCGTGGTTCAGGGAATGATTTTCTGTTTCCTAACTTTGGGCTTCTTTTCTGCATTTTGTTGTTCTGGAAGCCTTCATGTACTGGGTTTATCTAAAAGAAAAAGTAAATGTATTTCAGTGCTTTCAAAAGCCCACAATGATAAGTGAATTATCAGGCAAAGGTTTTCTGAAAGAGCTTTCAGATTCTTCACATTTTCTGGAAAGTGTTGTTTACATTCTTCTTTAACTGAGTTTATTAAATATCTCTTAGTCACAAATTGTTCCCTATGACTTTGATGTAAAATGCAGTGTTTATTTTGGAAATGCTTGCAGTGTTACTGGTATATGATGTACATTCCATTAGTGGCTGTTTCCCCCCCACAATATCTTCTGTGAATTATTTGAGACAGAGTGAAAAATAAATTATTATTGAAGTATGTTACTATTCAAGACAGTGAATCCTGTTTTCCTATCCTCCTATGGAAAGCAGATTTTGCCTGCTTCACTGGGTTTAAAAGAAAAAAGTCAGAAAAGCTGCTAAAGCTCTGCAATGATAATATAGTATCTACATGAATCAAATTTAGAATCTATTTCTCAATTATTAATATTTCATTTTTCCAGAACTTGTGTTCATATATTGATTTTATTCTGTGGTTCCTTAAGCCCTACTCAATTCATCAGTGCACACAGTCTGGATCTTTATACTCCTACACATTTCCTCTAAAGCTAATGAAGAAATCCTGAATGTCGAAGTCTGTATTCATAATTTTGTTTTAAAACTTTATTCACATATGCAGTTTTTTAGACTACGTGCTACAGAACTTTAAAACTTTCACTTTAGGAGTCTAAGAATTTATTTATTGAGAGGTTTTCTTCATGATGGAGCACAGTGAACGGATTAACAAACAGAGGTGTTCAAATGTTTTCTAGGAGATTGTGTTGTTTTGTAGTTCAGTACACTAATGTCTGCCACATCCTTATGTACACAATGTGCCTGGAACTAAGTTCATTTTCTTCATGCCAGCCTCTATGATGATGAGTTTTGGATTTTTGGCTTCAACGGTGTTGGTTAAATTTCAATGATTTAGCTATTGCTATTTAGTTCTTGCAAAATGAGCTGTCCCTCTACTCTGCCAAACTCCCCAAAAGTGTTTAAGGTGGGGTTGGGCAAGGGGCTGGAAGGAGGCACAGCTGGGACAGCTGACCCAGATTGGTACTCCATACCAGATGATGTCAAGCTCAGTAATAAATGCTGGGGGAAAGGACAAGAAAAAAGAGAGTGAGCATCTGCATAGGTATTTAAAACTGTTTATTTCAATTTTAAATCTCTAAAATAATATTTTAAAATAAAATTTAGGCAAATTCTTTTTTAAAATGTCCCCTTCCTCTTTCATTTTGAAGTGTATTTTTTAAGAAACCAAAACATCAGACAGGAATTTAGAAACAGTATTTGCAATTTTATGGTTTTTTCACAATTAAGTTAGTCCTGATTTCTTACTTGAAATAGTGATCTTAAAAGTATTCCATTTCATATTTCATATTCACTCATTTTCCATAGTTTACAGAAAGATTTTGAAAGTAATTCAAGAAGCAATTACAGTAATTTCATGACCATGAAGTGCACCGGATTATAAGGTAGACTTCCGGGTTGCTGGCAAATTTCTGAACTTTGTCCATATATAAGGTGCACTGGACTCCAAGGCACACCATTTTTTTGAGAGGATCTGCACATAACAAATTAACAAATTAATAATGGAATCGCGCGATTGGGGGGTTTACTGGCAGGTGCTTAATTTGCAAACATTTTTCATGGATCGGCATAGCCTTTAAACACAGCCCCAGGCGCTGCCCCCATGCCACAGGCCCCAGCACTCCCTCCCACCCCTGGCACCACTCTCATGGCTCTTGCGGCTCTCACGGCTTGCAGCTCAGCTTGTGGCTTGGTTCGCGACTCGCACTTCTGGGTTTGCAAAGTTTCCGAACTTTGTTCATATATAAGGCACACCAGATTATAAGGTGCACTTCCGTATTTCGATCAAAATTTTAGGCTTTAAGGTGCACCTTATGGCCGTGAAATTACTGTGCTTGAATAATTATTTTATGGTATATACTGTGATGAAACATAGAGTTGAAAACCTTTTTCTTTTCTCTAGCCTCCAAAGTCCTCAAAACAAAGATGGGGCTAAAAGAAAAGCTTAACAAGTTAAAGTTTTACATGATGGTGCCAGGCTTTTTATCTGTATGTCTGTCTTCTACAGCATCTTATAAATGGTCTGTTATATTGCCAAGTAGATGGTAATATTAAAGGCCTCATAGACCCTAGACCATGATTTTTGAAAAATGAATGCTCTTATATTTTTATTCCATTGGATTGTTTTCTGAAGCAAAAAGTCATGATCAATCACCCAGAGATATTGTAAATTAATTATCATACTTAGAGATATGAGTTTTCTCTCAGGCTAAAACAACAACAAAAAAATCTTGGATATTGGTAAAGTTATTATTCAAGATAATTAACCTGTATTGTATTCCCTATTTGTACACATTATTTTTGAAAGAAATGACTGAATGTTTGTCAAAGGAACTTTTTAAGATCATCTGCAACAAAATGGAAAACCATAACTAATGCATTAGAAGAGTAAAATAAAAAGAGCAAAATTGTTTATCAATTTTTCCTATATATTGCCTGAGAATTGAAGATGTGCAGGACAGCCTATGAAGCATAACATTGGAGGGGAGGAAAACTTGGCTTATTAAGCTTCCTTGTAGGACAAACCTACAGGGAAAACAGTAGACTAGGGAGTTCTAACTTACTTATAAACAGTTGAAAAATGGCTTCAAGCTGCTGCTGCCAAAATTGTCTTTGGCTTTGTATGTCCAAAGCATTTGGCCTAAATATTCCGCTAAAGTAGACTAGAAGCTCCTGAAATTTTCCATAAACCTGTCTTCATTCAGCTAACTGGTGGTTTGATCCCCACCTGAGCCGGAGTCTCAGAGATCTGAGGCTTTCCATTGTCCCCTTTCTTGGTCAGTGACCAGCCATGTAAAAATGTGAACAGAAAGGTAGATGGGGGGAATTGTGGCTCAGGTAGAGTTATTGCTCCCCTTTATTTTTAACCTTTACCTAGAGGACTTCAGATCACAGCAAGAGAACCATCTTCAGTCTAATGTTGACCTAAAATCCCTGTGTTAATAACTCTGAGACAGAGGATTGAAAATTGTTTCCCAGAGCTGATAATCCTATTTTTAACTGTTGAATACCTACCAGTATGTTGTTATTCTAGATACAAAGGGGTGGATCAAGCTCCCATTACAATCCTTGAAAAGTCTCCGAAATATTTCTGTGGATGGTAATGCATATCAATAGTACATACATCAAATTACACCAAAAACAGTCTTCAATGGAGTACCAAATGGCCAACAAATGGAAAATAGTGGCACTTAGAGTAAATGGCTTCCCACAAGCAGGATTCATTCATTAAAATTATCAAATGCTTTCAGCCTTATTAAGAGGCAGAATCAATTCACAGGACATAATTTCTCTAGTCCATCTAGAACCATATTAAGCTTAACAGGATTCACCATAGAATCGCAGAATGGTTTAAGTTGGAAGGGATCGTAAACATCTTCCCATTTCCAGCCCCTACCACAAGAAGAGATGCCCCCCATTAGATCAAGTTGCCCTGGGCCCCATCAAATCTGGCTTTTAACAACTCCATAGAAGCAGCATCCTCACCATCTTTGGGAAGCCTGTTCCAATGTCTTACCGCTCGCACACTAAATATTTTTCCTTCTAACACCATATCTAAATAAAGCTTATTTTAGTTTAAAACTGTTCCCTCCTATCCATGGACTTAAAAGTTAGTTTCAAATAAAGTTTGCTTTACACTGGGGATCATCATGTGGAAACAGAAGAGACAAAATATCTGGGAAATTGTATCAAGACTATAGGCTAACAATGTGATGGAGCCGTAAAAAGAAAAATCTATTTATTCTAGGTTGTATCGGAAGACTTCCTGTAGTCAAAATCCCTCTTTCTACATGATAAATCTATAAGAGCTTTCAGAGGTTATTTCCAGGAAATGTTTTCCAAGAGTAATTTCTGCTGCAACTATGTCTAGATTCACCAAATGAAATGTTGTGTCAGCAATGTGTCCTTGCTGCAAAGAAGGCAAACAGTGTCCTGTTCTGCATTTGGGGTGTTCAGCAGATCAGGGGTGGTGGGAGAGCAGCCCTGGTGAGATGCATCCAGAGTTCTGGGTCCAGGTCTGGACCACGAAGATGCTGGAGGGCCTGGAACATCTCTCCCCTGAGGAAAGGCTGAGAGAAGTGGGATGTTTAGCCTGGAGAGGAGAAAGCTCAGGGTGAAGTCTCATCAGTATATATCAATATGTGAAGAGAGGGTACAAATAAGACAGAGACAGGCTCTTTTGAGTGGTGGGCTGCAACAAGAGGCCATGGACATAAACTGAAACATGGGAGGTCCTGTCAGAGCATCAGAAAACTCTTTTTTGTTATGGGGTGACAGAGCACTGGCAGTTTGCCCAGGGAGGTTTGGAGTCTGCACCCTTGAGTATTTTCAAAAGGCATCTGGACATGTTCCTGGCTCTAAGAAACACTGCTTGAGCTGAAAGTATGGGCCAGATGATCTCCAGAAGTCCCTTCCAACTTAATCATTATGTGGTTGTATGAATTCTATGATCTTAAATGTAGACCCTTGTTCAGTGATCTTTGGGCATGAGCTTTACCTGCCTTATTTTAAACAAATTTCTCTGCCTTATTTGTTTTAGGGTAAGCATCTCCATGACCTCAGTTTATTAACTCTTGACTGCCTAGTTTGAAATTAACACTGGCCCTAAAAGCATTTCTCATGTTTGAAACTTTTAACTTCATTGGATATTCTTGTTCTTTTAATGAACAAATCTTTTTATAAATCTAGCCACACATGATTCATCTGCAGGCTATTTTCTTAATTCTGACAAAATTCACCTGATGAAGAAAAAACCCATATTTTCATTGACTGAAATTCTCAAAATGTTGAGAACAAGCAACAAGTTTTCAAAGAAACATCTGTTCAGATGGAAATACAATTTTTTTCAACCACCAAGCCCTTGCCTTTCAGCTCTGCTATTTTTTGCTTTGCTCTTTACAGCTGATACTTTATTCATGAGAACTACAAATATGCTTTAAAGCAATTTAACATTTTGTTTTGAACTCCAGTTCCTTAAACTACTATTTCTACAACTTTCTGTCAGGCTTTACTATATTTTCTGAACAAAACTAATATGATGAAAAATAACTCATCTGTCTGAAATGGATTTCCAACTAATATTGTCATGTTTCTTTATAATAAACAGTGATAGAATGATACTCTGCAACAGTGTATTTTGTAATTTCTAGACCTATGGCTATGAATGGTACTTGGTACTTTAAAAATATTAATTTTTCTTTTGTTTTTTACTTTTTTTTAATATATTTTTGGGGGAGGGGGGAGTTGCCCTACTTTTCTCAAGGTTTCAAAGGCAGAGGAGTTTGATGGTACAAGGAAAACTTCAAATTCTAATGTAAGGCCACTGCCAGAACCTTGTTTTTTCTTATGTCTTTGATATAGAAAAAATGCTTATTCCATGATACTTTGGAGACCAAAGCATTGTGGTAGTATGGGAGGGAATCAAAGTATTCTGTTGAATAAGTAGAAATACTTTTGAGCAGTTTATATGCTTAGTTTTCTTTTCATACGAGGAAGTCATTTTCACAAGAAATTTCTTGTATGTTGATTAATTCATATTTCAGTTCTAGGGGGAAAAAATTCTGTAAGTTGTTCCATTAGCCTAACTTTTTGTTTTATTTTGCACTTAGCAATAAGATTGCTTTTCCTAAGGGATTCCTGTAAAGGTACTTACCTACTGTGTCTGGCCTCTTTACAAAAGTACAGTACACATTTTTTCCACACAAAATTTCCTGTTGTGATGGTTTTTAGCCCAGATTCTCCTTTAGGAGAATGTACCAGTTTGTTATAAAAGGGTGTTTTTTTCCTTAGAAAAATAGATAAATTGTTCTGTAAAATTTTATGCAAGTCTACTAGTTGCTTATGCTTGCTATGTTTGTTTTATAAATTATGAGCTATAAAAATATAACAAATAATTTGTCTTCTATTAGGAATGGATACTGGGAAATCGTAGAAACTGGAATTCTCTTTCAGTAAATAGTTTTAGAAAATCCATTCTGGTGTGAGATTGGGGATAAAAATCTATAAGGCTCTGTAGATAAATCTATGTAAATTATTTATTTTTAATTTTTTTGTAGTATTTATATAAATAATAAGGTAGTCTTACTATGATGAAACAAAAACAAAAAGAAAAAGCCATCTATAAAGTTGAAAATGAGCAGCTTAATTGGAACATTTACAGAAACAAACAGGAAAACCTCTTCCTGGTTACTATTTCTGCCTATTGCTACATCTAAGCCCAGGAAACATCTGTCTTTATACCCTGCAATTTCAAAGGTCTTAAAGAAGTCTGGTTTAGCATGTGTATTTATTGTCCTCTTAAATGTGTGAGTAGCTAGGCACATGTTGTTTTAGGCCATTTGGTTCCTTTCACTCTTGAATGGAACTGATTAGTCCAGTAATCATTTCAAAAACACACTTGAAATGTTTCTTGCTGCCTAGAGAACAGACTTTTCTGAACTGCTTAGAGAATAGTCTTCATAAAGAAATTCAGCTTAAATACAGATGATATTACTGTATCTGGATAGGTAAAATTGATTCAGAAGAAAAGGAAGTCTCTCCTTCAATCCATTGAAACACAACATATGATCCAGTGTTTAGGAAATCCTTTGTGATGATGAAAATTTCTGTTCTATTTATGGACCTGATAGCATCCAATTCATTCTCATTTTATCCTAATATTGCCCATGCATTAAACAAGACATTATTTTAAATAAGTTTCAGAGACAGAAGGGTACAGTTAGACATATTCAATCTTTCCTTGCCCTATGAATCTAGATCCTTTTCCTTATATAATACTGCAAAGATTTACAGGAAGAAAATGGAGAATGAATTTCTCTTATTCTATTTAAAAAGTATATTTATTCTTCTGGAAATTATCCAAACAAGTCCACATTTTGTGTTGGAATATTCTTCAGCAGATTCAAAAGCTTTAATCTGTATTTTTCTATAATGCAATTATACAAAAGGCAGTAAATAGTGAAGTGTCCTAGAAGTACTCCTATGTAGTCATCTGCTTCTGTGAGGAAGCCATGTGTGTGCAGACATGAATCTCCTTGAAACCCAGTTTGTAGTTTTCAGTTGTCTTAACATTCTTATGAATATCTTGACTTTACAGATTTATAGTGCCTACCCTGACTCGGGTTCTACTTTAAGGCCAGAGTCACAGCTCTAGATTAATTTTGATTTTCTTCTTTCTCTCTCTCTTCTTTTGAAGAAGATATAAATTCTGCTTCTGACAGTGGTAGCTTTACTATTACAAGCAGCATAAAAGCAAAATTATCAACATTATAATACCAGTCCCTTAATACTATAATATTAAATAACTAAATAACATTACCATAATTAGAAGTGTTAAAGTAAGGTTATTCCCTCTTAGTTGACATAGTATTCACAACAGGAATTGTTTTGTTCCATTTCGGAGATAGTTTCTATTAAATATTGAACACAAACAAGGGTCTTTAAACATTTTTTGGAACAGATGTTTTAAACTGATCGTGTTCTTACCTATTTGGGCCTGAGTATAGATCCTTATCTTGTTAGGTGTGCTTGACTGGAGGTTCTGTAGGATGGTTAATTTATCATTTTAGTTTCCAGGGAAGATATTCACTTACTTCTGTGTAGCACCACTCAAGAATAGGTGACTGCTAAATGAGAGTGTAAAGCTAACAAAAAACAAATTTGAAATTGTGATGCATGAAAAAAGCCTGCAGTTTGGCCACTGAAATTATAGGATTATAGCAGGAATGCAGAAGATTTCAGGGAATTCTTATGTTTTATTTCCTTTAGATTTTATAGAACTAGCATGACCCAGGGAACTTTCCTGCAGTAATTGCTCTTAAAAATCACTTCATGAAATCACTACTCTTCTGTTCAACAACTGTGGGTCAGGACCTAGTTATTTCTAGAACTCTGATAGGCTTTGAAATACAGTTTGCAGTATGTGAATCCAATGTGAAGTGGGAGTGAATTACAAACTTCTGCAGTATTCCAAAGTACTAGAATTTATTTTTTGTGAACTTAGCATGATAATTACTCACCTGTAACTGGTAACCTGTAATCTTATTACTGCAGAGCTTGAACATGTGAGGCTGTATTTAGTCTGATTGAGATGGAGTTAATTTTCTGCACGGCACCCTCATAACTCTGTGCTGCGCATTAGTACCCAGAAAGGTGTTGGCAACAAAGCAATATTTTGGGTACTCCAGAGCAGTGTTCCCATAGCATCAGTCCTGTCTCCAATATTTCAACTCCCACCAGGGAGCATCATTGAACCAAACTGACAAAAAAGGATATTCCATACTGATCTGCTCAGATGTAAAAGTTAGGAAAAAAGAGGAGGAAGGAAATAATTCATTATTCTGACACTTGTCTTCTAAAGCAGCTGCTATGCATGCTAAACCCTGCTTCTCTGGAAGGGCTGGACATTGATGATGGGAAGCAGATAATTTTTTTAATTTTTTTTTTTGTGCGCTCAGTCTTGCTTTTACTTTGCAACACTGTCCTTATCTTGATCCCCAAGTGTTTATTTTAAGCTATTTTCTTCTTCCTTGTCTTGCTGAGGATCAGAGTGCTAGAGCAGTGTGGTCAGAAACTGGCATTCAACCAAGGCCAACCCATCACAGAACCACAGACAACAGTTCTGAGATACAAGGTCGTAACTTTTAGTTCAAGAACAACTAAGTAGGTAAGCTATCTACAAGCTGATATGATGGGTTACACTTTAGAAAATGTATTCTACAAACTTATGAACTAGCAAGAATTCTGTAGTTTATCTTTTATTATTAAGAATAAAATACCAGGCAGGAACCTGTGTCAGCAAGGAATAACAAGCTTTGCTCAACTTCTCAAGGCTTGAAGACTTGTCCAGTTTTGTCTGTCTTAATCTTAGCCAGCCTGAATAAAATTAGCTTTGTTTAACCAAACCATCAGTTTACTAATTATTACTCAGTTTATTGATTAACAGCTTATTAATTAATACTCAATTTCTTAGTTTTAATTTAGATTTATATAATCGTGTGGTGTATTTCTTCTATAGATGGTAATAGAGAGCAATTATGCAATATAGAAGGAAATATTTATCACACTAACAGTAGTAGCAATATAAACACTGTTATACAAGAGCAGTTTTGAAAGGGGACACAGTGCAATGTAAAAGGCTGCAGATATGATATGATATGATATGATATGATATGATATAATATGATATGATATGGAAGTATTATAAAGTATTATAAAGGAGATCCAATAGATATAAATAATTCACCAGTGGTCATATAAGAAAATGTAGAGCTGATTGCTGGGCAAAAGCAATTTTTGAAATCAATAAAGAAAAATTAAAATAATTACCCACCACATGTAAGATACTCTATATATTTGGCTACAAAGTAGAATTTCAGTCCAAAAAAGCAAAGTGCAAAGCTTTTTATTTATTTTTTATTTATTTTTGTCTTGTTATATAAAAACTAAAAGTTGGCTAATAATCACTGATTAGTCTTAAGGTTTCAACAAAAAAAAAAAAAAAAATTTGCTTTGCATATGGAAGTGTGTTTCCTGTTTTTCTCAGTTCCTGCCAAACAGTGCACTTAACTGATTTCAGTGGAGCTCTGTTGCTTTGTAGCAATTAGAAAAATGGGTTATGTTGTTGGAACTCCTCCAGTGTTTTCAGTGTCAGGAGCTGATTTCTGTTTTCAACAATTTATTGCAATCTTACAATTTAGTGTCTTGGGCTCTTCTCTCTGAAAACAGAAAAAAACTATTTCCCCTCTCCCCTCAGCCTTTTCTTAAAGGAGGAATAGAGTTCTTTATCCCTGCATATTCAGTTGGACAATTGCAAAATTTCTGTCCTCCAGTACACAGAGAGTATATTACCATACTGCTAACAGGCCACAGCCTCACAATAGGTATACAAAGGCCCAGAATTTCAACTGACCCTGCTTGCTTTGTCTGAACTTGGCCTACCTAGAAAAGTTTTGGCAATCTCTATTGTTGCTAAAAACTAACTGTACATTATCTAATTTATTTCCGGTTTAGCCTAGCATAATTTTTTATTACAACACCTACTGTTATAATAACAACTATTTTTTTTTGCTTCTTGTACTTAATGACTGCTAATTCTGTTCTATTAATACTTTTACTGAGAGCACTTGTCCTGGGGAAAATTAATTATCTATGACCCTAGAGTAATGATGTAAGGATATATACCCTGAATGTCTGCAGAAAATATAAGAACAGAGTTACCAGGGCTATACAGAAATCATCAGTGGTCAAC
>VRYO01002355.1:22120781-22175132 GCA_009812075.1 Sialia sialis
GAGATAAAAAACAAACAATGTCCAACACACATATACCATAGAATATGCAAAAATTCCATAGAAATCATAGATTATAGACTAATAAAGGAAAGGGGAGTTTTAGAGCACATCTGAACTTCAACAGACAATGGAGTGAGAATGACATAATTTCCCTTCTAGTAAAAATCTTGGGAATGACTATCATCTGCAGGTGTGTATTGGGTTCTTCACTTATTTGATTGTTTGGGATTCCTTTGGTTTGGGTTTTGCTGGTTTTTTTCTTTTGTTCAACAAAAACGGAAAGGTAATAATAACACCAAAGAAACAGGCAGATACTATTCAGTTTTAACTGAATAGTAATACTATTCAGTTAATGCTAGTTAATACTATTCAGTAATAGTAATACTATTCAGTTTTAACTGTAATTTAAACTAGATCACTTTTAACTGTATAATGAAAGGGAATGACCAATAATTTGATAGACTAGTCTGTAATCGTTACTATCACTGTAACTAATAAAAATTCTTCTTCTATTTTAATTCTTTAATGAGGATATCAATAAATGCTTGGGGTTGTATACGTTTCTCTAGCCCACATAAATTTTATGATGTAGTTGTTCTGGTACTAAACCTTCAGGTTTGGTTCTTGTTTGGATATAACTATGTATTACACTACTCGCTATTACATGAAGTTATGCAAAAGCTGAGTTGATGATGATATGAAGGGGAAAAAGAGAGATAACAGAACTATATAGGAGATTTGGGTTATCTATTCCTGATTTATTTCCCACAAACAGTTCCAGATTTGAATCTTCTGACACTTGCAACCATTTCCTTATTTTCACATATTCATAAAAAAGTCTGGACAACATATTGCTATGATATAATGGTAAGTAATTTCCATAGTGATATCTGCTGAAACCCAGGCCCAGCCAGCATGGGTTAAGGAAAGGTATGTCCTGCTGACCAACCTGATCTTTTTTTATGACTGACTGATCAACCTAGTGGAAGGAAGTTGTTCTCTGCCTCGACTTCAGTAAAACCTTTGTCTCCCATGGCATTCTCCTGGAGGAGCTAGCGGCCCATGGCTTGCACTGATGCTCTTTTTGGCTGGGTAGAAAACTGGCTGGGTGGCTGTCCCAGAGTGTGGTGGTAGATATGCTACATCTAGCTGGTGGCTGGTCACTGCTGCGGTTTCCCAAAGCTCATTCAACACTGGAACCCATTGCTTAATACCTTTATCAATAATCTGGATGAGGGGATCAAGTGCACCCTCAGTAAATTCACAGACTGCACTAAGTTGAGTAGGAATGTTGGGTAGCAGGGCTCTGCAGAATGATCTCAACAGGCTGGATCAATGACTGAGGCTCATGATATTCACTGAGGTGAAGTGCCTTGTCCTGCTCTTGGGTCACAACAACCCCATGAGGTATTTCAGGCCAGTTTGAGAGCTCTTCAGCA
Source organism: Sialia sialis (assembly GCA_009812075.1). Classification (NCBI taxonomy): domain Eukaryota; kingdom Metazoa; phylum Chordata; class Aves; order Passeriformes; family Turdidae; genus Sialia; species Sialia sialis. The sequence continues at coordinate 22,122,221 of VRYO01002355.1, forward strand.
GAAAAAAGCCTGGAGTTGATGGTCAGCAGTTGGCTGAACAATGGTCAGTGTGTTCGCAGGAGGCCAAGAAGGGCAGTGGCAGCCTGGCTTGTGTCAGAAATAGAGGAGACATCAGGAATAGGGAACTGGTTAGTTCCTCTTTAGTCAGCACCGATGAGGCCACATCTATCCTGTATCCAGTTCTGGATCCCTCACTACAAGAAGAACATTGAGATGCTGGAGTGTTTCCAGAGTAGGGCAACAGGTCTGGGGAAGGATATAGAGAACGTGTCATATGGGGAGCAGCTGAGGGAGCTGGGGGTGTTGAGACTGGAGAAAAGGAGGCTCGGGGCAACCTTCTTTCACTTTCTTCAACTACCAGAAAGGAGGTTGTAGCCAGGTGGGGGTCAGCCTCTTCTATCAGGCAACTAGTGATGGGACAAGAGGAAATGGCCACAAGCAGTGCCAAGGGAGATTCAGGAGAGTCACCACACCTGGAAGTGTTTAGAAAATGACTGTACCTGACACTTAGTGCTATGGTTTAGTTAACATGATGGTGTCAAAGATCTTGGAGCTTTTTCCAGCTTTGCTGTATCTATTAAAGACTAGATATTTATTTGCAATTGTCACAGTTTAAAACTATTATATATAAAATATATATACATATATCTTTAAAAGACATTGAAACTTTCTAAATTTTTTACTTTATACTACTAAGTTACTTGAACATGTAGATTGTGCAAGATAAAGCTTTTAACACTTAGCATGTTCAGAAAATGATTTTCTTTTTCACAGAGATCTATAAAAAAACAAAAAAAAAAAAACAAAACAAAAAAAAAAAATCACCAGAATAAGAAGAAACTACTTCCAAATGTACATTTATCACACAAATATATGATGATAAATTACCTTCTATTTGTGGGCCTTTGTTTTTGAGAGAAAGGGAAAACTGTGAAAGAAACTGTATCAACTTAGTCAAATGAGTGTTTTCTGAATAAAGTTAATTCGACAGTAGATTTACATTAAATGCTGTGCTACTTCATTGTATGTAAAAGTCTTGTCTTTGTTCAGATTTTTAGATATTTTGAAAAGTTTAGAGGCTTTTTCTAAGCTTTGCCATAACTGACAACTCAGATGAAATAAAAGAGTTGAACAGTTTTCACATGCAGTGGGCAGAACTGCTGAATTTTGGTTTTTTTTTTCTGAGGAGAATGAATTGGCAGCAGAATGAGAAAGGGACTAGAGGGATCTATACAATGCAGGCAGAGAAAGGACTCATGACTATAGAATATAATGAAAATACAAAACATCTTTATTAGATCTTAACGGCATTGAACATATTAAAATTCTTACTAAGTTACAATATCAATTTTCTAATCTTATTCAGAATATTGCTTAATAAATGAATTTTCTTACTTGAATGACATTATATCTATTCTTTGGTAAAATTTGAAGACACAGCACCAGCTACAAGAAGCAGTATAGCAATATTATTGAATTGTGTGGTTCAAGGTAATTACTGGGAGACACTGTGAGTGAATCCAATGAAATGTCTGCTTTCTACCTCTGCTGTTATGGCATAAGATCTTTTCTTGAAATGGTGTTCAATTGCACAGATGCAGCAGTTCATGACTGGAAGCGCCAGAATTTGTTACTGACTGTCAAAGTTACAAGTTTGTTTTCTTTGAATCTTGAATAATGATCATAAATACCGAAAACGAGCTAAATATTGGCTCATCCTTTAATTACAGAAGCAAGGAGGTGGGTGGAAGAAGAAGCAATTTATTATTGTCCTACCTAACTGTTGAAGGTTTTACAGCTTTATCCAGTCCCTACATGGTTTTTGATTAGCGTTGTGATGTCACAGTGTTGATTTTTGAAATACACTCTCTCTAAAGATTACCTTAAGAATTAGATTGCATCGTTCTTCCACTTTGTCAGATAGGAATTTCATGATCTAAAGACAGACACTTGCTGGGAAGGCTCCATCAGCTTCCATTTCACTGGGCTGAGAGATCATCTAATGTCACTTTAAATCTGGAAGGAAACTAACTCAGCTGGGAAGGGAATCCTTATAACTAGTAATATAAATTGAATACCTACATTAATAAAAGATATTGTATCTATAAATGTTGGTATATTGACCTGTGAAATGTTTAATTCTTTTTTAATTCTTATTTTCAGATGCAGCTTAAATCTTTAGTAGGCTTATCAAGTTTGGTAATTTTCATTCTGGAAAAATGCATAACAACAGTGTTCGTAAAATACTTCTGAGATTGACAGAATGTGTTGCAATGCAGTCTCTCACTTGAATGTCTAATAAGCACATCCTAAAAATGTCAAAATCTTACACTGAAGGTTGGAATAGCTTCAGGCAACCTGCAGCATTTTGGGAAAAGCCGTAGAGAGAAATGGAAATAGCTGTATATAATTAAAAATCAAAAAATTAAATAATTAAATAGTAAACATAGTTAAATAATGAATGCATTATTTTGAATCAATTAGAAATCAGAATTGAAATTTCTGTATTTATGTATTTCTTTTTTTATTATCCTTATATAATGCATTAAAGTTTCTGGAAAGCCTCTTTTTCAGAGATTAATAAAACAAACAACTACCAAAAGCCAACTACTAAAAAATAAAAAAACAAACAACCCCCCAACACAATAAAAAATAATTTTGTATTTATTTGGTGATAATACATGCCAAAACCAGAGGTTTCAAAGTGATGTTCCTTTTTTTAATTTCTCATATAAATGTGGAAATATAGGCTAATGTGTTTTGCTTTCTTGTATCTTGTCTTTTTCATGTTCGAAAAATACTGAAATAAAGGATCTGTTTCTGAGGCATTGAATTTAAGATAATTGGGGCCTTAGAAACTTGTGATAATAAGCAAAAGGGAACAAAAATGATCAAAAGATGGGAAAATCACCATCAAGCAACAAAAATAACTCGCACATTTAGTATTTAATATCAACAAGCATGCTAATGAGATGATAAATAATTAAATTGGAAAAACTTAAAAAACCTTCAACAGATAAAAAGCAAACTTACCAGGGAATAATAATTTTAAAAAGTAAAATAAAAAAATTGCAACAGCTGCAGCAATGATGCTGGAGTCCCCACAGCAGTTCTTTATGTTTTGGGGGGTTTTTAACACATATAGGAGGAATATGTTTTAACTGAAGAAGAAAGGGGAGAGCAGACTGGAGTAGAAACACTTAAATATTACTTCATTAAAATTACTTAATTAAGTAAGTAAATGTAAATAATTATTAAATAATAAATTATTGTGTTTTATCCAAAAGAGAATATTTGAAAAAATTGTATAACATAATATTTACTGTTTCTTTTACTATTTACTATAATACTTATTCTATTTCTTGGTTGACAAAGGCTTTAGTATTTGATAGCCAGAAAGATAGTTAATGATGCAGATCAATAACTTGAAGAACTTCTTGGTGAAAATATATTTATATATATACATTTAATTTTAAGAAAGGCAGCAGTTTTTAAAGTTGAAGATTCATTGACCATTTACCAATTTAAGAACTAGTTCATTATGGACAGAACCACAGCATTCTTGTAGGGTTTGTTGGAGGATAAAATAACTGTGACAGCTCCATATCTGTTTTGAAGGTGACTATGATCATTTCAGTGGAACTTGTGCATGTTGGCTGAAGGTAAAGGCATAATGACTGCAGCCATTACAGCCATTAGTAACAAAAACCATGACAAGACATGATCCTAGACACCGAAATTCAATTAATCATATAGGTTTGGCTCACAGCTCTCTCTCTGGCAGGTTTAAAGGTCTAGAATGCCTAAAAATCTTTTCTGTTTATATGAAGCCACACTGTTTTAACAGTTCAGTTTCAAAAGCCTGGGGCATGGGTCATTAGCCTCCTAGTACACCTGCCATTAACAAGGGAATAGTTGTATTCCTATTGATTTATAGTGCTCCCTACTGCTTTAATTCAAATGCATCTACACCATATGTACCCATATGTCCCATTCTATTAATTACCATGTCAGGAATTAATCTTCTCTACTTTTAGATACAAAAGAGTTTTTCAGTCCATATACAGTCTAAAGTCAACCAATCAGCCACCCTAGAGCATAACACCCTAAAGTGAACAAATCACACCCTAGAGTATAATGAAATGATGATCTTGATTTGCCTGTGCAGGTATACTGCTTTAAGCATTGTCAGCATTAGTTGTGTAGAAATATCTATGCACTGCTATTGAAAATTGTAGTTCAGTTTCAGCTGAGGACATAATGTGGATCCTTTTCCATCTGAAATCATCCCAAAACAAAGAAAAATATTTAACAAATTATGAATTTAGGAAGCTGATTCAAGAGTGCAGAAAACTAGTCTGAAATGTTTTCTGGATAAGGGAGATATTCATGCATATGAATGACTGTACTTAGACAAAAGGTTCTCTTATACATAGGAGTTTTAAAATGACAGTTAAAAGCACAAATCAGGTAATACTGATTTTTGGGAAAAAATATGCTTTTCACTATGTTTCCAATTTTCTTTCAACTGAAATACTTCATAATGAACTTTTGTCAATCCGTTAGGGATTTATGCAAATGTAGGTCTTATTAAAAAATCTGATTTTCACAACTTCTGTGTGTTTGTTAACATGTTTGCAAACAACCTACTTAATAGGGAAATTGTAAGTATGATCCTTAATAAACCAACAAGCAAACACCTGATTATTGCAGCTGTGATGCACTGTCTATTAGGCTTACATTTTTACATTGAGGAAGTAAGCAGAATTAGGGAGAAAAACCCTTATAGAGCTCTCCTTCAAATTTTCAAGGTTTTTCAGTTTGTCTTTTCTCATTCTTTTTCCTTTGGCTTATGTGCTTTGTTTTCTTTTGTCTCACTTGCTATGAATAACATGTTTTGAGGTAAAAACTGTTAAGGACACTGATCCAGGGGTCAGTGTGAGTTGGTTGTGAATTCAGATCAAATGCAGTGTCAATGAGATACTTCAAAACAAGAAGCCTAGAAGCTTAGAAAGAAATGTCTTTTTTTTTTTTTTTTTTTTTTTTTTTTTAATAATTTTATTCCCAAGTCATTTATGGCCTGCTTATTAATGTACATAATAATAAGGGAGGAGAAAAAAAGAAAAAATTCATTGTTGTCTGTCTATTGATTAATTAAGTACTCCATAGCTGCACTTTTAGATTAGCCTTAAGACTTTGAATTCAGACTTTGAATGGCTGGAATACATAGAACTCTGGCATGCAACCAGCCCTCTTTGTAGTGAGGCTCTTTTATGTAAAAACAGCTGCAACTTTCATTAAGTGTTTGGACGCAGCCAAGCAAGACAGAACAGTTAAGATATAATGAAAAACTGATAGAAATTATGATCTCCATTATAAAATAATCACCCGGGAGAAGAAGTTGTCTTCTGCTTCTGTGGTGACATTCACTGAAATATCTGTATCTGAGAGTAGCAGAATTTCAGAATTAAAATGAGGTTACTCATTGTTTTCACAAGTGCTTGATACTTTCTTAGAGCACAATACAAAGAGACAGAAGCCTTAACTTGACAGTACTGGTATTTTTTGGACATTATTTTTGACCAGGTCTTTGCCTAGTCAAACACAAAGGAACTCTTTTGAGCTGCACAAACATTTAACACAAATACAATAATGAATCCTCACAAAACTGAAGTTACGGTTTAAAACTTAGTTAATTACTTGCAGCTAACTATATCCAATAAATTTGCCTGTTCCCAATATTTTGCAATGATAAGTTATACAAAACTGGAGTTTTTCTATGACCTTACAGTGTTATCATAAATTCTGCCAAATAATATTTTTTATTTCAACTTCATCATACTGCATATATATTTTCATCAATAAAAAGTGTTATAATAGCTGAACACCATATACTACAGATGGTTCCTCCTACATAGATACTACATTCCTCCTACACAGATACTGTGGAGATTCCATGTACTGTAGAACAGTCAAAATAAATGCCTTTTACTGCAGTGAGAAGCCCTTATTCATTACACTGAGCTGTAATAAGCAGGGTTCCTTTTAAAATTTTCATATCTTTTCTGCTTGATTATGATAAATTAAATCACTACAGAAAACTGTAGCTCTATTTCAGCAGAAATCAAGAAGAGAAGTTTACATACTTTATTCTCAGAATCCAATTTCGCTCTTCTGAAGCATCTCATGTTGCACTTTGTGATCTACAAAGCAAATTGCTTTCCAATATTAAAGGAATCATCTACCTTTAATAGGCTGTGTGGACATCACATTATATGTATTATGCCATCTTTACCCTGAGTATTTCCACTGTGGTGTCATGGACTGAAATGTCTTTAGCAGTTTGCTGTACATTAAATTCAGTTCTAGAGCACTTCCTTGAGTTTGGTTCCCTTTGAAAGGGAATTAATTCCGCAGGATTCAAGATTAATCCACAGCAAATACCTACTCAAAAGCACTCTCCAGTTCTGAATTAAAACACTAATGTGACCATTTTACTTTGTGATTTTAATCTAAACAAAGTAATGTAGGCTTGTATTTAAAGAGAATAACGAAGAAAAGCACAATTTATAGAAAGCGTCATCTAGGCCTCCGACTATTCTGCTACTGAGTGAAAAGGTAAGATACCTACAGTAAGAGAATAGTAAGACTGACAATACCCAAACTAATAGATAATGTCTTCGTTAAAACAGTAGATCTATTTAGATGAGTAAGAATATTCCTATTCATGAACTTGAGACATATTTTAGGACTGTTTTTTTAAGAGGTATTTTCAAAGATGGCTTTTTTTGTTATGCTAAGGAATCTGTGAGTGCTTTCAAAAAGTATTCCTTACTCTGTTTTCTCATTACTTTTTGCTTTGATTTTAATAATAATGTCAGCTCACATCTGGTATGATTTCTTTTGAACATAAGAGCAGAATTACAGCAATAATGTTTCCATAGTTTTTTGTAAGGTGAATAGAATAGAATAGAATACAATGATTTTGCTTTCCACATGTATCAAGTCACTATATTTAGCAAGAAAGGAGTTCATTCTGCTTTCATCAGGGAAAATCCTGTATAATCAAGCTGAAAGTGTCTCACGTGCCTTCACTATAGGGTGAAAATTCCATTTAATCTCTCCATAAATTTTTTGTATGTATTTCCATGTGAGTTGTTATTAACTGTAGAAAACTTTTGGGAAAAAAAAATAGAACTAGCACTGTGACCTTGTCATACTAAGAAGCACACAAAAGTTCTTTCATTCCATTCAACACTTCTATGATATACGGGCAGGCACCCATTTGTCACATTGTTTATGATTAATTGATTGGCCATTGTAATTCTTTGGTCTGTATCTTGTATCTTTTTATTTGAAATCAAGATAAAGTAACGTAAAGTAATGGTATGTTATAGAAAATAACATTCTGCTTTGGTACGTTGTATTGAAGATTCTACATATTTTTATGAAGCATCTACTAAAGTAGATTACCTTTATATACTATGACAGAATCACAGAATGTTTCAGGTTGGAAGGGACCTCCAGAGGTCATCTTGTTCAGCTCCTTTGCTCATGCTGGGCCACCCAGAGCAGGTTTCTGAGGAACATGCTGTGAGGGACTGAGGGCATTGCTGGCTCAATACATTTAGGGTGCATGTGTGAGGGGAAAGGGCAGGTCAGACTTTGCTCTGTTAAGGGCATGCCGCATTCCTCACACCTCAGTCCCCAGGCCTGTGTCCCAGCCTGGCAGTGGCCATCAGTCCACAGTGCTCCACACCTGCCTCTGGAGCCCCCATCTAGCTTCAGAGTGACCAGATGGATGGAAGTGCCACCTGGGAGAAGAAAAGCCAAAGGATATTTAAACCATGACATGAAGCAAGCATGTGTTTTGACCTTATCTCTTCTGGGAATTTCCATCACCTGAACACTGCCAGGACTAGGAATGGTAGCTACACTTGTTACTTTCTATGTATTTTCTTTCTTCTTCTAACTCCCTCTTCTCAGAGTTTTTAGTAACTTAAAATCAAATGGGCTTGGAGTTTTCCAAGTTGAAATGGGCTAAGCTAGTGCTTTGCAGAATGTTTTGCGTAGACTGAATGCTGCTCTGAGCTTTTTGCCAAGGTTACCTGATCTTCTGAAATTTCCAGTAAAGTTTCTATTGTTTTGGCCTCTCAAGAATATCTTGATGTTTCTATAGTGCATCTAATTGAAAGTACGTGAGCAAACAGTAAGCTCTTTTAAGAGACTCATAGAGCAAGTTTTTGGGTTTTTGCACGTCTAGATATTTCTTCAAGAGCAACTTGTAGTTTTGTTTTGCTGCCTGAATGTAAGAGAAGAATGTCTTATGTCCAGGTAGAACATCCTGTATCTCATGTTTTGACCACTGTGTCTTGTCCTGTCGCTGGATATGACTGTCTCTCTACTCTTGATGGGTCAGGCTCGGATTCAGTTAGCTTCTGCCATGGCAGCTTGTAAGGAACTGGTTTTTGCATTTGTGGCTAAACCAGTGTTGATAACAGTGTTTTGTCTGTTGTTGAATACTTAAATGGACAGCATCAAGACTTTCACTTCAACATCTCTCCAATCTCACCTTCCCACAAAAGCTAATAGGCTGCGGATGGGTAAGAGGCTGATAGGGGACATAGCTGGGGCAGCTGACCCAAACTGACTAAAGTAGTATTCCTCACACTATATAATAACCTATGACATAATCATAAAGGCTGAAGGGAAAAGGGGAGGATACAGAGACTTTTGTGGTTATGTTATTTGTCCTCCAAAGAAGCTGCTATTCATGTAGAAGCCTTTCTTTTGTAACAAGAGGATGAGCATCTTGATGTTGATGGAAAATAGTGAATAAAATTCATTTTTCTATTTGTTTCTATGTGCAGTTTTTGCTTTTCCTTTAAATTTGTCTTCATCTCAATATCTTCACCTCTTCCATTTTATTTTCCTCTGCTGTCCCTTAAAAAGGGGTAGCAAGAGAGCAGCTGGTTGAGGTTTTTGTAGCCAAGCACCCACCACAATCTACATCCTCCCTTCTGACATTTGTATACATTGATATGGTCCCCTGAGCCTTCCCTTCTTCAGGCTGAATTACAGAAATTAAACCAGCAATTTCTTGTGGGTTAAGATTAAAAAGATTAAATTTTCAGAAGGGATGAGCAAAGGCTCTGACCTCAAAGACTTTCTCCTTGAGCAAAATGAAATTGACTTTCCGTTATACAAGCGAATTTTTTGTTTACATATTATTTTCTATATACACAATTCTTCTGTGCCTTCCCAAGTACAGCACCTGTGTGACAATATCTAGAATTACTGTGTATTGAATCAGCTTTTTCCAGCCAATATTCAGGAGAGTTATATTTTAAAAAATAAACCTTGAGAAATATTTGCTTTCTCAGTGCATTGAAATGGAAATCTAGTCAAAAAAACATCTTTAAAGCAATCTTCAGGAAACATTGACAGAGAACACATACCCCCTCTTCTTGTGTTAGGTATGGAAGAAACAGGTTTAAATTAAATAAACTGAACTGGAGAAAAGGCACATTTCAGGAAAAGGTCTTGATTCCTGAGCCGCTAATTTTACTTGTTTGCTTTTAGCTTCTATTTTAAGATGACATAGGTTATCTGTTGGGGTTGTAAGCTGGAGTGATCAAAAGGAAGTAGGCTACTACTTAAAATAAATTCTTAATATCTGACACTTTAAGTAAAATCAGAAAATTATATCTGTCTAAATGTTAGATTAATTTAGTAACTGCATATACCTAAACCTCATATTCAAAAATTGCTTGGAGGTTATTGTAGGCAAAAAATAAATTGTGAACAATGACAGGGGCCAGATAACTGTGTGTGTAAATGTTGAAAATTGAACTTCTGATTTCTCAAGCAGAAACCTGCTCGCTAGCTACAATTGGTTTAGGCTGGCTACACATTTTGGATAGAATATGAGCTAAGGAAAAACGTCCTTAATCTTCAAGTAACAAAACATGAGAGCAGTGTCAATTAGAAGGCTGTTTATAGGTTCTGTATACACTATTTAGACAGAGACAACACTAATCTTAAAGTCCTGCAAAGGAGACAAATATCTCTGTTAAAGAAAGGGGTCTGGGAAGTGGCAGAAGATCCGCACAATCAGGAAGAAGACTTGCCTGGATATGTCCTGGAGCTTAACTAGTAACCTGGGACTAGTAAATCCAAACAGGTGCCACAGGAGAAGCTATCATGACTTTTTGCTTGACTGAAAACAGTCTCTTCACTTGGGGAAGAGAAGGTTAGATCTAAGGAATGTAAGTCTAGATCCCATCTGGGAAGGTGAACAGCCTAGTAGAATAGCCTAGTTTCAGAATGTACTCTGATAAATTTTGTACCTATATCCACTACAGTTCTTTGTACTTTGTCCCACCTGTGACAAGTATCTAGTTTTGTTTCAAAAAGAAAGAGGGCTTAAAAAAAAAAAAAAAGGCTAAGTTACATATCACAGATCTTCTTTAACTATAATATCAAAGGTAGAGTTCATTGTTTGATGTATGAGTGGCTCCTCCTTACACATTCTTTTCTAAGACAGACACTTCCATTGAATTGCCAGAGAGAAAAAAACATTTTTGTACTGAGTTTTAGGGACTAAACCTAACAAAGTGGCCGTAAAACTCATTCTTGGCTGTTAGGGCTTTATGAAACCATTATAATTGTACCACTTTCTTATTCAGCAATAATATTAATAAATTATTGTATTGATTTAAGATAGTGGCACTCCAGTTATTCAGGTGACTGATTAAACTTTTTTGTTAGGGAAATTATTTTTTTTAGTAATTGTGTTCATCAACCTGCTGCAGTTAAGCTTTCAGATGAGGATGCTCAAAAGTTACTGCTGACGACCTGTTGCACAAAAGAATCCTAGACTACTCAGTACATAAAACAATATGACTTAACAACGACTTACTACATGTTTATCTTTGTGAATACAGAATATTCTTATTTATTTCTTTCTTTTCTTTAATAACTTCTTCTCAAAAGTAATATTGCCAATTGATGATTTTGCAAAATTTACTTCATGTTGTATTTTTTGATAAATCGTAACTGGAATTTAGCTAGATATCTGACACAGATAGCACAAATAGGGAGTACTTTACTTCAGTCTTAGTACATTTTTTGCAATCATAAAATGTCTGTTAATATCAAGCATACTATTTTTGCCAAAAAGAACTCATACAAATTCTTAGGAGGGAAAGTATAAAGGAAATACAAGAAGACAAGTAGGGCTGGGAGGAAAGAGGCACTCTCTAAAATTGATGACTAAAAGCACTTTGTGAAGGAAAGAGCCAGAATTATGTTCTAAAACAAACAAAGAGAAAATATAGTAGAACAGTTCAAAGAAAAATGCTCTGAAAGAATTTACTGCCTTGTGGCTAGAGGTGACATTGAAAGTAACATGGACACAAGTTGATTAAGCTGCTGTCAACATATTTGGCCCCAGGAATCAGTTACTATTGATTTGCAGCTTACAGTAAAGGAAAAATGCAGAAACTTACAAAAAGACCTGTATTCAGTAAATTCTATTAGCATATTCACTGCAAAGAATGAAAAAAGTTGGAATTAATCTAAAGAAAAATTCACATCAAAAACTCTGTTAGAACCAAAAGTTCCTTTTGTGTTGTAAGCCCATGAGAAAAATGAAAGCACAACAGATATTTTTTATTATGTTTTATTTTCTGCATCCCTAAAATAGTAGACTTTTTAAAAACAGTATTTAGTATATTAAATCAGTATTTTTCTAAAAATAAAATATGACTGTTTCATTCATAAAACATTCACAACATTTTTTTTTAGACATTCTGAAATGCAAAACATGACCTCTTCTCCCTGAATAAATGATTGGGTTCTCAATTGTTTAGACCCAAATATGAACAGAAGATAGACCTGCAGAACATGCGGTGCCTGTCACATGGGGAGTTATAGCTGCCAGGAGAATTGTCAAAGACTATCATAAAGCACCTTGCAGAAAGAGATACAGATAGTGCTACTGTAGAAATGGAAATACAGGAGTTGTTAGCAGCCATAGGTCATGTAACTGGGCTATCAACTAAAATGAAACTAATGTACAGACATCATAATTTGTAATACTGCTCCTTGATAAACTGATGCTTTAGTCAAATTCAACTAGGTAAGTTCTAGAGACAATCTTAGGAAAAAAAAAATAAAAAAGCCAGATGCTTTTTTCCCACATATTATATGGAAAAACAGTTTAACTGTAAGTATGTGTCTAAAGCTACCATCTACCCTCTTAAGCACACCAAAGAGCAACCCTACCTGTAGTCCATATTTGTGCATTTAATTTTTTAACAGCTACAGATAGCAGTACACTATTTTATTTCTTATGGTTTTCGCTGGTTGGATGTTTAAGCTGCAAATTATATGGTGAATAATTCCTTAAGACTTTTACTATTTTAATTTTTTTTTCCTGAATCAAAATAAAAGTAGTAAAAACAGTTTTGATGTATGTTGTGTTTCTTGATTGCTTAATGCAGTTTCTACTTTATAAATTTTCTGCATTTTCTTTCCAGCCCAACACACTCAGAAGAAAGAAGGAAATGCAGTCTGTTCTTTTCGTGAAAACCAAAAAAATACATGAAGCAGCTGGATCTGCTCAAATGAGAAGTTGTAACAGACAGGGGCATGGAACATTGGCCAGATATTTTTTCACATTCAAGAAAGACAAACTCAAACTAGATACTGTGAGCTATGAAAATTAATAAGGTGCCCAGGAGAATGGATAGTCTATCATGCAAAAGAGTAAAAATACTCATTTCATGAAGCTAATAAATAATGTGTGAAAGAGGATATGGTAGGCACTCTGGGATAAATGAGGAACAATAAGGTTTTATTAAGCTTCAGAACAGTACTATGGCAGCACTGTCTTATGAGATAAATAGTCCTTCCTGAAGTTTATCAGCCTACCCTTCACCTGGTATGACATGTCAGATAAGAATAAACGAGTGTCTCTGAGGAGCGTAGTGAGTGTATGAGATAGGGAGGAGGTTCCAAGTATCAGAATTGTAGTGGCACTATCTTATACCACACTGCTCTCTCAGCTACTAAAGCTGAACTGATAAATATAGCCTCCTAAAGAAGTGAAAGTGCTACATAACTCAATCATTTTACTATGCTCTGGAGATTTTAGGTACTGTGAACTGAGGAGATTTTAGGTAGTGCGAATCATGTGATCTCATCCACATATGCAATCCTACTTCACATAACCAGCTGTCTGAAGTAACAAGTTGCTTTAACAGATTTATTAAATAACATGGTTACAAGTTTAGCAATCTGGTTGTTTGTTTCTGCAGTCTTGCTTCTCACTATTTGCTGAAAAGTTTTTACTTCAGAAACTTGCAACTGTAGGAAAGATTATTCTCTTTCTGCAAACTCAGTGAATTGTTTCTGCTGATCTTTGTAACTCTACAGAAATGTAACAGAACTTTCATCCACCATGCAAGTTTTCTTTTATGTGCAGACATTTTATTTTGGGGAATGTTAAAATAACTTGATCTCACTCATATTAGCAGAAAACAACTCAATGGAACACAAGCATATAAGAAGAAATTCAACTTAATACTAGTGGTCAGAAGATACTTTTAATTTAAGTGTTCTTATGGCTCAGAATAAGAACTCTCAAAAAGCAGGTAAATTATCTCAGGAAAGTATTTCTGTATTTCTGGATCATAAGTTTTCACATTGCACTGCACTATTGAAAACCACGTTCACAGTTTGTGTGTGTTACTTCTGAAGGCACAATGACACATACAACTATAAAGCTAAAACAGCCATGAGCATTTAGATACCTGGAGGGTAAAGCAAAATAATTAACTTATCAACCGATAGTAATCATATAAAAACTAATATTCTTACGCAAACTCATATCAGTTACTCATTTTAAGAGGCATTTTATTAAAATAAAACCCGTTTTATCAAATCACAAATAGTCATCAAAGACTGATTCTTTTTTTGTAATTGATGCAGAATGACTTCTTTGCTTTTTGATACATAGCTGCATATGCTTTTTACCATACCTAAGTTATCAAAGAACCAATCTGTGCTATATTATTTTCTTATCAATTACCAATACGGTTTTCTGTAGGTAAGTTTTTGTTGTGGAGGCTGTTGAAAAAAATTTTGCAACATGTTTGGGTTAGTAACTATCCTGGTAAAATGCTATTAGCAACTTTTTTATTTCATTGGCATCTTTTATAGACAGGTGTTTCCTGAATTATTTTGGTTTGTCTGCTTCTAACTTATATGTCAATATAAGTTAGGTTACACCTTAAGACTGGGTGTCTTCTAAGACAGATCACTAAAAGTCAGTTGGTGGGATTTTCTGTTAATCGTGAGATTGTTTGGACAACAAGCATGTAACTAAGGATATCCTATTGTTCTCTTCACACTTTCCCTGGATTTTTTCATAGTTGGTCATACTCATTTTGAGCTATTTTATACTTGACACCAAAACAAAATAAAAGGCCAGTTTACTATTCCAAGCAGTGCAATGTGTAAAATCAGCTTTAAATTTATTAGAAAGTGATTCCAATATTCACAGAGATTAATAAACAATGTAATCAGAGTACATGATACATTAAAGAATGCAATTTCTTGTGAGAAGGCATAGATGAAAGTTGTGTATTGGACTCATTCGCTTTGGTACATCTTGGCATATGGTATTTCACTAATGATAACAACAGCACTGAGAATAAATTTCTTATACAATATTTTAAATGTAAATTTACACAGTAGCTTGTACAGGTAGTGGTAGAGCATGTTATACTTTTTTGTCTAGCTTTTTATGGCTATATCAAAGCTGAACTAAAGTTCAATGGAAGTCTTTACCTTTGTTTCAGAGACTGTACAAACCCTAAGTGAGATGTTAAAAGTAGTCAAAGGAAGAAAAATATATTTCATGCAATGTCATAATTGTTTTAAGAAATATTGGAAATATAAGATAATAAATTATGGGGAAATAGAATGGGCAGGTAAGACTAAAATGTAGAAAATGGAACAGGAATTAGCTCTGTGAGGCAGCTTAAGTAATAAATGTGGAGACAGAGAGGGAATGTATAAATATGAAGAGAAATTTCAAAAGACATGCATTGAAATTGTCAGGTTTTTCATTTCTGATGATCTATAACATGGTGCAGAAAGACTGCAGAAAATAAAATGTTGTACTCCTGGGTGATCAGGAAGGCAGTGAGACTTTCAAACACCATTACTGATTATTATAATAATGCTTAAAGCCTGCAAATCTCTACTTTTCATCATACCTATATCATAGCTAGGGCAAATATATCAAGAAAGTCATCACAGTTCTATAGTTGGAACCTAATCACTAAATCAAGCATTTCCTTCATGCCAAAAGAATTCTTACTTCAAAATTAGTATACTGCAGTTTAGACTTGCCTATGTTGTGTCATTATATGGAAGACTCTCATTACTGCTCACAGGTGTCAGAAAATAGCTCAATATTTATGAAGTAGTCAAGTACTTAGCATAAGAATGAACCAATTCTTTCCTTCATCAAAGACAATCACTGAACGATTAGAAGATTTTCTTAACTACATTATAATGAAATTATGAAATAAATATTTTGTCACAAGTTGAATGCATAATATATATATAAAATTTCAGGAATATTTATGATAGAGGAAAAAACCAAACATCTATGTGATAAGTTTTCTTGCTGGTTTTGTATAATGAAACCTTAAATGGCTTTTTGCCCTTGAATAGACCTGATTCAGCAACAGTATGTCCTTGTTTATATCAGCCGATTTAATCAGAATGTACATATTTCATAAAATATCATAAAGACATGTTGCTTACAAAGGGAGGCAACCAATAGTACTTGGCTAGGTATCTCCTATCCAACATGCAAAAAAGCACTGATGTTTTGGTTTTTTATTCCTCTCAGTTTTAAGAGATGTTGATAATTTTCCCTTCAAATTAAAACAACAACAACAACAATAACAAAAACCAAAAACAAAACAAAAGCAAACAAACAAACGAAACAAAACAAAGCAAAAAATCCAAAAGCAACCAAAAGCAACAACAACAAATCTAGTTCAAACAAGGTTGCACACTCCACTCACAGATCAAAGTATGTTTGTAGTGGTTTTGATAGATCAAGATATTTTAGGATAAAAACCATGGAGTCCATCTTGAAATCTTAGAAATCCAATAACACAAAATTCAGTGCATTAATGACCTTGATGGGTCACGATACCGTTTCTCCTTTATGTGGTAATTTTATTTTCACATGTGACATTTTTTGTAAACTGTAGTAGATCTATATGAGCAAAGAGGTTTCAGTTGAAGCATTTATTCTATTCAATCTGTTAAACTTAATGCTCTAAGGATCCTCTTGTGCAATTACAGAATCACAGAACCACTACATACATACTCCATTAATACAACTGTAGATAGCAAAAATCTCTAAATGTATAACTTTCACATTCATTTTATAGAGCTGTAAAGACGTAGAGCTTACTTCAGATAATCCTAAGGTTTGTGATAATATTTTCTCCACAGTTTTGATATTTTCTAAAATTCTATCAAAAAGTAGTTGAAAACATAGGAAAATAAAGAGGTTTTGTACTTGATATTTCTTAGCCCATATAGATTTTTGTTATTTTTCTTTCAAGAATTATTAATTTTTCTTCATTTAAGGTTCTAGCTGTGTTGATAATCTATTTTAAGGTTTTTAACTCTTATTTAACCATAGTGAAAAAAAAGAGATATTTTAGAAATAATTAAGGAAAATAACAATCCCTTTGGGGCACATTCATAGCTCATATTAATTAATTCTAAAAGGCTAACATTATGTCATCATCTTGATCTATTGACAGGACAGAAAGCAAAGAGCCACAGTTACAACACATTCAGAGAGCAATTTTTTAGGTGACGGCTTTATTTACTTGTGTTCAACATACCATGAGAGATATCTTCACACTAATCAAAGCAAGTAATTAGATAAAATGATTCTTGGTTGAAGCTATATATTATGGTTTATATTTTTCTATTAATTTCTCTGGAAAATGAAAGCAAAACTTTTTATAAATCTCTGGCAAAGTTCTAGTTTATGGTATATAACTGTTCCATGAAAGACTATTAAAAGAATCAAAAATGAGAATGAAACCACATTCCTTCTGCTCAAATTAAAGAAATAGATTATTATCAAAATTCTGAGAATTTAGAAAAAACAGTAGTTTATGTATAACTTTTTCTGCATTTTGTCTTATTACTAGCAAGAACAATTTATAAGTGGATGTTCAAAAGTAACTTTACTAGTCTTGGTTTTGACATATGTGCTTCTGTATAAGAAGAATGCTGTTAGACGCTGCTAGATGCTGTCCATTGTCTCATCTTGGAAACCGCTTATCCCATAAATGTACATTTACTTCTGGAGTGGATTCATAGAATAAGCGATAGCATCATTCCTGGAATTTATTATTGAAGGTTAGTTTGCCAACATTGAAAACAGATATATGAGTGAAATGGCAGAGTAGTCTTAATAAGGACAGTGACATTTGGCATACACAGCACAATGGACTAAGAAATTTATACATAATATGATCCAAGTTTTTTTTTTCAGTGGGCTTTTCCTAATGGAGAACATTCTTCTCCTCCCCTATCCCTTCACACAGGAAACTGTTCTCCTCTAATGCCTGAGAACCAAAGTTTATAATCTGATGGAGAAGTAGAGCCATTTTGAACTTTCATATCATCCATGAGTTGTACTTCTTGTAAGTTACTCTTTTCTCTAATAGCAAATGCAATTTATTCTGTCCAGAGCTTTTACTTTTCTCAAAACTTGTATTCAATAGTAAACTAATACAGCCATATAGCAACTGTAAATGATTAAACATACTATAGTAATTCAAACATCTTATTTTTTCCAACTGAATAAAATCCTAACTCTAAAGACTGTTATGAATCATGATGTATTAGCATTTCAAAACAACAATAATGACAGCAGTGAAAAATATTTCACAATTCACTTTTTTTGTAAAACAGATATGGCTTTAATCTCTATTATAATGTCACCTACTGCTGCCAATATGCTTAAACATCTTTCATAGTTTTCCCATATCCTCTGAAACTTTTATTCTTATGCATATCACCTGTGAACAACATTCCCAGCTTCACAAGGATGTGACATCCAGTGCAAAGCAGAAGGCATTTTCTTAGCCTGTTTACTAAAGAATTTTATTTAATCTATCTGTTTTTAATAACTTTCTGAACCAATTGGTCAATTTCAACTTATGCCAAATAAAATTACAACAAAAGATACTAGAAAATGACCACTTACCTATAAAGACCCAAGATCAGCATCCCTGAAAGAGAGAGAGAGCAGAAATCTGTCTGCCTACTTCTTTTAGGATAAGATGTCTGTCCAAAGGCCGACCCATTCTCATCATATGATTAACCTGAATTTCACTGCAGACCAGCATTGATGCAGCCATTTTTTGCCTAGGATGAATATTCCTGAAATAAGGAAAAATGTGTGGAAGGGGAGGGAAAAGGCTTTGACAGAACAACTGGCTAAGTGAGAAAATACATGAAGTCATAGATACTGTTTTCATCATTCAGAAACAGTTTGGTTTTATTTTCTGCTTTATTTTAAACACTTTATGTTAGGGTAGAATAAAGGAAAGATTCACATCAAGGAATTCCTTTCCTTGAATTGTTTTTATGCTGAAAGCAAAACAAAAAGCCCTCTTGAATATAACATGTAGCCTGTAACTATAGGAATAAATGCATAAAAATTTAATCATTAAATGTGAATTTGACACTTTTGAAAGAGATGTGGGATCAAGCTCCTCACATTCCTAAGTTCAGTAACATTATTGCCAGGTTTTCTATAAATACATGATTATTCCTTTAGCCAAAACATTCTGAAACAGCTGCATAGTGTCATACAGCTCAGATTCCTCTTCTCTGTCTTAAGCAGGATAAATCATGCTTGTACACACTTATCACCAGTTAGTGCCAGTTAAACTGGCAAGTCATATCCTTTTAGTAATACATGTATTGTTAGTATCCATAGTTTAGCCAGGATAATCTCTGATTGAATGGTAATTGAAAATTTATCCATGAAGTTGGCTTAAAATATTTGATACCCAAGTGAAGTGCATGAGTTTGTTGCTGAAATGTAAAGTTTTGCTGTATGGAAAAACTGTTGCTTTCGAACAATATTTTATTTTGGTCAATCTTAGACTTGCAATCTATTAGAAGCCAAATTAGTGAGGTAAAGACCCACTTGTTCCCTTCAACTCTCAATTAAAAAACAAAATCCTACCCAGATTTTACTTTAGACATTGCAGTGTGTTTTTTAAGATCTGTTTGTTTTTCATATCCATCATCTTACTTTGCACATACACAGACGAACAGACATCCTTAGAACTGTTTTGAGTGCACACATGGTCACAATGAACAAATGAAATAAATTCTCCTCTAAGGCTAATTCTCTAGCAGTCTTGCAATTTTAACCCATTAGAAAATTCTGTTGAGGTAGAGGAACATACTACTTTTAATCCTTACTTAAAGCAATTAACTCTCTATAGAAACAACTTAAATATCTTGAACTTTTCCTCCTTTCAGCAAAGAGTGGATTCATATTAGGACAATTAATTGTTCTTATCAAATCTCAAACGCTGAAAAGTTTTCAGCACTTTTTCTTAAAACAGTTTTCAAATAAGTTTCAAAAAAGTTTTCTCCTTTTATTTTCCCCTGGGGAGTGATGCGAGAGAGTAATGGTTGTTTATAAAATAAAGAATTTTCAGTAATTAAAAAAAGACAAAGGGATATCAACTACTTAGCAAAATTTTTTCTTACTGTTCAGTTAGATCAACTGTAAAAATAGCTACCAATTTCATGAGGGAAATAATCTAGAGGAAGATGAATGTAGAATGATAAAAGAATAGAATAAAGATTCAGCCAGCATAGATATAAATCACTAGATTAATTTCAGAATCTTTTCATGGTCTCTTGCATCTAATAAGAAATATGGTATGTAGAATTAAATCTTAATATAAACTTAAACAAATTTCTGATAAAATAAATTTCAATTACAAACTATGAATACATGCCTCATTTTATACTTCTGTGTTAACCATTAACTTAATGAAGGTAGAACATTATGCTTCTCATGCTTTATATAATGAAAATATATATCTGGACCACAAATATTGTATTTACACAAACACAACCCTATTTTCCAGTGGAATCAACTACTTAGTGGATTGTGGAACAAGCCTTATGTGTAGTGTGGGTAACTTACTCATCTTTTACATGCAACTGGAAGTTGCATTTACTTTCCAGTGCTGACATATAATGAAAATTCATTGTACCAAACTGGATTTTTTGGATTTATTTAGCAAGAAATATTTATTTTTGTCTTAAAATATGCCTCAATTCAAGTATGGGAACTTAACTGGGACTCAGGGATACCTGGAAAAATAACCAAGGATTATTTGTACATCCAACCCAGGGATGACTTGGATGTGCAAACATAGAATAAAGACACTCTGGATTCCAAGATGCAACTCCACCAAAAGGATTTCCTCTTTTCATCCATTCTTGCTGACATCTTACTTCTAAAATGCAAAGCAGATGGTCCTATTTGGTAGTTTTTATATTTGTAGAATGCAACCTTGTATCATATAAAGTGTTCTCTCTTGCTAAGGTGAGTTTTCAGGATTTTTTAAAGAAAACTGTCCATTGTAATAAAGAGTCAGTGAGCACAGGATCAGATACATTGCTAAAAGGAACTAATTAATTAACCAAGGCTGAATAGAACAGCATGAAACAGAAGAAATATAAAGTACCTTTTTTTCCTCCCTGTTTCTGCACTGTGGTGACTAATGTTTATTAAGTCCCCATAGTGAGATGCTGAGAGATTTTTCCCAAGATCTCATGCTGTTCTAAAAGGAAACAATGGTTTGTGGTAAAATCAACTCATGCTGGGCTACATTAACTGCACCATGTTATCAGCTGATAATGGTGTTATTAACACATTACCCACTGTGTATATTTGTGAATTAGGATATTTCCTTCTTAACGGAATTGAGCCATTTTCTTTGGAATGGCAAGTATTAGGCATTTTGACACCATTTTGGAGAGGTTGAGAATACAGCCTCATTTATTGGGTGGATTTTTCTTTTTCTTTTTTTCTTTTTTTTCTTTTTTTTTTTCCTTAGGTGGATCTTTGCCCTCTAAACTTCAGGAAGCACATTTACTTTTACTCCACTGTCTTGCTTTGAGATTTCATTGAGGCTATTAAAAGGGCATAGTTTTTACAATGAAAGAAAAAAATATTAAAAAATACATTAATTTCACAATTATAAGCTGCACCTGATTATAAACCGCACATTCGGGTAGCTGGGTAGACCACAGGATTTGTCCATATAGAAGTTGCACCTGAATATAAGCCACATTTTTTTATTTTTTCTTTTTAAGTGAGGATCCATGTGCGACAAAGTAAAGAGTTAGTAACAGAATCACACCAGGGCAGGGTTTGGTGTCAGGTGCTCAGGTTGCAAACAGTTTTCATAGACCAGCAAAGTCTTTAAAGGCAGCCCCAGGCGCCCTCCCTGGCTGGCTCTCACTTCTGCATTGGCATTTCGCTGGGATTTGTCCATAAATAAGCCGCACCTGATGATTAGCCGCACTACTGGAGTAGGCTGGATTCTTCAATGAAAAAGGTGCAGCTTATAATCGTGAAATTACTGTAGGTTATGTTGGAGAATACACTGTAAATTCTGAGCATTCCGAAAGGTCACCCACTAATACAACAGTAAGTAATGACTCTTTCATTGAATTATGGAAAAGCTGTTGCTGAAGTATAGCAATTGTTTTTTCCCTAGTTAGGTAGCACAGGCCAAACTCTGGAGTGCAGTAGAAAGTACAGTTTCTTGCTCATTAGAGGAGAGTTGGAGGTGAACACATTTCCTGTATATTCAACATAATCAGCAAGTCTACTCAACTACACATTTACTACACATGACCAAATAAAACAAAATGTACTCTTCCTAAAAACAATGAGTCAAAACATGTTGCTGTCATTTTCATGCTTATTTGTTTCCTTCTGAACCTAAGACCAGCACATGAATAATGATGTAATCATTATATAAATACAGCGAAGCAAATGGCAGCACAATTATGTGATTAAAAATTACCTTTATTTGTGCTTTCCCGTGTAAGCAAAAGTACAGTAGTTTCACGATCATAAGCCGCACCTTTTTCACTGAAGAATGCAGCCCACGCCAGTAGTGCGGCTAATCATCAGTTGTGGCTTATTTATGGACAAATCCCAGGGAAATA
Organism: Sialia sialis; assembly: GCA_009812075.1. Taxonomy (NCBI): domain Eukaryota; kingdom Metazoa; phylum Chordata; class Aves; order Passeriformes; family Turdidae; genus Sialia; species Sialia sialis. Next base: position 22,144,562 of record VRYO01002355.1, read on the forward strand.
CCAACCTGGAAGTGAGAGCCGGCCGGGGAGAGAGCTGCAGCGGAACCGCTGTTGGGTGGGCGGTGAGCCGGAGCCACTGGCGAGCGGGCAGACGGCCGCTGCGGGATTGGCGAGGGCAGCCCAGCTTTGCCGCCTTCGCACGAGCGAGTGAGCTGCCGTTGCCGTGTTTGCGCGGGCGAGCGAGCCGCCTTCACTGTGGCCAGCGCACTGCCATCAGCGCCACCTCCCTTAGAGCAGGCGAGCGAGCTCCGCTGCATCCCTTCACTTGGGCGAGCGGGTGCTGCCAGCACCACTTCCCTTCGCGCAGGTGGGCGAGCGAGTGCCGCTCCCTGGCGCTCCCGCTGCTCCCACTGCCCTCCACTCCCGACGTTGCCGTCTCCCTCTGGCAGCTGGCCCATCCCAGCATGGCCCTGGCACTGCCTGGCCCCTCAGCAGCGCCCCCACCCTGCTGCGCAGAAAAAAAAAAAAAGGAAAAAAAATGCGGCTTATATTCGGGTGCAGCTTATATATGGACAAATCCTTCTAAATGCTTCTGAAAGAAAAATAAATCATGAGAGTATATAATTTCGACTGCAGATAATTATATCTAAAGGTCTTAAGTTTACCTGGGAGCTCTAAATCTCCTTGGATCTCCTGAACTGAAATGGAGATGTGAAAACAGCCTTTATACATTTGAGAAAACTTCAGTGGAAGTCTTTTTGTTTCCTTTTTCCAAACTAAAGGAGGCTAGGTTTTAAATGGTTTGGGGATTTTTTCCCAGATTATACAATATGAATGTAAGACAAGACCATTTTTCTTTTATGTGCCTGAAGATCTCTTCTGCAGACTATATAGTTCAGCCTATGTTTCATGCTAAATACAAACATTTCATTACACAATATTCAGCATCGTCTGTAAAGTTCTGTGTAGTTTTTTATCTTGTTTCTAGCATACAGCCCTTAAACCATCAAGGTCTTTACAAGTTTTCATTCTGTGTAGTGAAGTAGTCCCACCCAAATTACACTGCTAAGTATGAGAACATGTTTAGAGAAAATTCATAATGACTTTACTGGATAAATATTTAAATATGTATCTATACATTGTATGTTTATGTGTTATGTATATCATTTATACTAAAAGTAGACCCAACAGTACAGGAGAGTTCAGGTTTCTACAGCTTGTATTTATTTGTTGCATAAAATTCAATGCAAGGTTTCTAGTGCTTTCACTGAATATTGCCACACACTCACCAAGAAATCATGTGGCAACAACCTTCTTTCAGAGGAAGAATGTCCTGGTGAAATATTGGTACTAAGTATGACCAAGGGAGAAAATATATGGTTTTAAATAGAGTCTTTTCTAGTTTCTTCTTGTTTGCTTTTCCTCTTCATAATGAAAATAAACCAATGGGCATTTATGCAGATCACTTAGGTTAGCATCAGTTAGATTGTACAAAATTGTTATACCTGTGAGAGCTGTGCATCTGTAAGAGTTTCAAGCAGCAGAGTAATAACTCAGCAGCTATTTCAGAGTGAGCTGATGTCCCTCTCAGGTGTCCACCCATCTAAGCTCTTGGAAAAGATGTTGCCATTTCTCTTTGCTCCACACCATTTTGATAAATGGATTTTAGCATATAAAATTAAATAGCATCTTTAGACACTGCTCTTATGTCCATTCTTAGAGCTCATATGCACTGAATACTATACAAAATTAATTTCAGTTGACTTTAAAAACTGGATAAATAATTCAGAGGTGGAATTAGAGTTAGGAAAATAGCACAAAATAAGAGACTATAAAGGCTGACATTAATAAAAAATCTGATGACTGAAAATAGTTGAACTCAAGTGGTAATGATTTTACTAAATAGACATGACTTCTCAGCCTACCTTTGCTTATTCATGCATTTTGGTAATCAGGAAAAAAATGTCATTTTTCATGCTAACAAATAAATGGAGGCCAAATTAGCACAAGTGCAATGCTAGGAGTGTGCTGTATATCTCTTACCCTATATAGTTTACTATTGGAATGCTTTTCTATAAAAATCTATTGCCCACTCAGGAAAGGTGGAACAGGAATTGCAGGAAATTTTTTATTGCCATCCCTCTTTGCTTTCGTGCTTTCCTCCCCCTGTTTTCTCTATTCATATCTGGAAGTGAACTGGAATGTTAATACAGTGTTTTGTGCAAGACTATGCAATAAAATTTTTAATAAGCAGACTGGAAATTCTTTTGTTATAAAATATTTATTTCTAAATACATTTATTTGCAATAAAGCAAAGAACAGGAAAAACATATTTAGTTTGCAATTGAAACAATATAGTATTGTTTTCTAAATGTATGATGCTAGTTAATTTCACTACTACATTTTCTTATTAATTTATGCAGCTCATTAAGTATAACTGGCATCTACAGAAAAAAATGATCTTGCAGTTTGATTTGCAGCAGGGGGAGATGTACTCATAATGAATATCTTCACTGTGCTTTCCCCACATATTTTTAGCTAGGAAAACTGAATATCTAGAGAGATGTCCTCTAGGCAACAACAACAAAAATTTTCTCTTTGCATTTTTATTAACATTTAAAAAATCAGTGAGATGATTAAGAAATAATTATGAGTTTTAAATTTTAAGTTATTTAATAGCTTATTTCTAGATACAAGTTCTGCAATTTTAAAGACATTCTGAAATGAAAAATAAATGTAATTGTATTTATTACTATGATTCATACATTATTTGGGGATTAAGGATTGATAGGAAGAAATGTGATCCACTTGAGTAAGAAGGTCAAGCGACTAAGTATGGGGACTAAGAATTCCTCATATCAGCTAAGAAAAACAACAACCAATGTGGAACTGGTAAAGTTAAAGTATGTATTTAAAGAGATTGCTGTAGATGAAAACTGTAATTTCAGCTGTTTCTTTCTTACCATTCATTTTTCTTAAAATCACCTGCTAAGGATTGCTAAGGATTACCTATGTCTGTGCATGTATTTCAGTATGACTGGTAACAATGAGACCATGAGGGGGAAGCATGTCATGCAGTAACAAATGGCATGGTTATTTTAACTGTTTTAATCATAAATATATCATGAATAGTTAAATATACCTTTGTATTACCAAAGCCTTTAGGAGTATATAATCGAGGTAACAGTAGTTCAGCCAAGAAATATGTGTAGTAATGGCCGAAATCTGGCAAAATGAGTATTGTTTTGGCAAATAATTCACGTGTGAGAGTTTCTCCAGAAGTATTGTGAAACACGCTACTTATAAAGTTGAAATAGGTAATTATTGGCAAAATTAATATGTGGCCTCTATATCATTATCTTCTTTGTAGTTATACGGAAAAAACAAACAGCAATTTAGGATATTACTTTCTTTTTCAATGAATACTCAATTTTTTTTCTTGAGACATGAAAAAATCAGGAATAAGACAGTAAAAGAGTGTGTCTTAGGTAAGTCAGGTGGAACTTACTTAAAAGTCTGAGATATTATTATTGTATTATAATGTACGTAAGTATGTTTTGTCAGTGTCAGACACTTGATGAGAATCAGTCTCATATCAACAAGCGTTACTCCTGAAAACCTCTGAACAGCTGGTGCTTGTATGAAATAGGAATCTGGCAACTCTAGGACAGTTCTAGGCAGAGAGAGAAAATGCTCTTTAATGGGAAAAAAATTAATTAGTCAAATTTTAATAGTGAGAACAAACCAAAGGGCTATTACTGTTAATTCATTCACACTGGTACATATACTCACTATCCAAATACAAAAGAAACATCATTAGGAAAGCTACAGTTAGGAGCTGTTACATCTTAAGAAAAAAAAAAATGCAAAACAAACAAACAAAAAACAACAACAACAAAAATCAAACCAAACCAAAACAAAACAAACCCAAACAAAAACAAAACAAAGCAAAAAACAAAACAAGACCCCACCAAACCTCTGTGAAAGCTAATCTAGTTCCTCCTTTGCCAGGTTCAGAGACAATGACCAGCATCAGGTACTGCCCTGTGACTGTGCCAGGTTGTTGGTGCCAAGGCAGGGTGAGGTGAGGCCAGGACTTCAGCCCATAGCTCAGGGTCTCAGTCTGGATAAATGACATCAGTGGCCAGTCATGCTGTTAGGAGACCAGGACTAGTCTCAAAAGAAAGCATAGGCAGAAAGACCAGCCAGAGTCTCCCTGTTGGCTCTCTTGGATCTTTCACAGACTCCTCTGCTAAATAGTTATTTCAAAGTCACCACTGCACCATCTCTAAGCTGGCCATGAGCCTCAGCAGCCAAATCCGTGAGAGGATGTTTCATGGCCATTCACAGTATTCTCAGAGATCCCAAGCCAATTCTTTAAGCATGGGTTCTGAGGTGTCATGATAAGCTGTTGGCATTCTCAGGATCCAAGGGCTGGGATGGCATTCAAGTGGTTGTCTTCTCCCTCTTTGTCAGGAAAAACATATTCTTGAAGAGACAGTTTTTGTCCTTGCCCTAGGGTCTACTTGGGACCATTTTTTTCTGTTTCCCAACAGGCTTTTTCCTTAGTGCTTTCTTTACTCTTCTGTATCTCTGTGTTACACACAAGTTTGGCAAATGGTGTCCAGTGCATACGTTGGATACACTTGCTTCTTTCTGTTGCCACTAAAATCTGTTTTGCTCAGTTTCTAAGTTTGTATTATCAACAGAGGAGCTGTTGAAATATTTATTGTCTAATATGATATTGTGTCACCCCAGTCCTGTAATCTTAAATGCTTTGTGATTATTATAGGGCCATGGATCACACATTCTCCACAGCATAACTAAGTGATGTTCCTATCTACCTAGAATTTGTTAACAAAGTTGTAGCCCTCATGTAAAGCCAAAGTAAAAAAAAATTAATTAATAGCCACTTGGTCATTAGATAATTGCTCTTTAAGCTTAACTGATTAAAACAAAGCTCCAGACAAGTCAAGATTGAGTCCAGAAAAGGTAAGCCTCATAGCCCAGCCTGAGTCTCTGCGAAGTTAGTAAAAACTCTTATTACCAACAGCAATACTGAGTGTGCATGCTAATTTTTGAACTAAAAAGTTAGCAGTCTTGCTCATACTTTCAAAGTTTAAATATAATCATTTAACCTGTCATTTACCTTTTGAGAAGTTGATGTCAAGGTAATAGTTTTAATACTTCTATTTTATTAGGACATGTCTTAGTACCATGACATCCCCTAAACTCAAAGCCTACAAATGTGAATATAACAATGTGCACAGTAGGTAGTGCATGTTGACTATGTTTCTTTTTTTGAAGTGTTTGTTGTTGTTGAAAACAGGACCAGAATGGAAGTAGATAGATGAATTATTAATTTTGTTAAATAAAGATTAATTATGCAGTAATATGTCTATGATAGATTGAAAATAGGGAAGTTCCACGTGTCTTGAAGTATTTCTGTGCCAGATCTAGGACTTGTATGAATCATTAACTTTGTTTATCATTGATAGCATGCATGAAGGGTATTCGTCTGATATTTTAAATTTTCAATATTTACTTTTAATAAATATGTCACTGATCCATAAAGGCTTCATAAAACCTTTCTCTGTATTTGTGATTCTATTTAGGACCTATTGTTCCACTGTGTTGAAACAATAATGGCAAATCCTTAAAGCTAGTGATTGGATCCAAACTACCTAAAACCAAGAGTTTACTCATTTCTATAAGCAACACCATAAAATCTCTCCTTTTGATATCAGTATATTCTTCTTTATAATTCACATGCATACAAAAACAAGTAAAAAGCAGTCATTCCTTGTAGAACATGTTGAATATTTGAACTTGTGTTAAGAATCACATGTGGATTCAAAAGTTTTTAGCTTCAGATGGTGATAGATAAGAGAAAGTGTTTAAATATGCATGCTGCACTTCCAGCTCAGAATCTGTGATCCAGTGAGACTAAGAAAGTATCCAGGGGAAATATTGTTACCTATTTTTATAGTCTTGTGCTTTATTCTCTGTGTCTGCTTTGGGCTATTATTGGGGAAAAGCTTGGATTAGATGTACCTTTGAGCTAAACTACTATAACCATCCTATTTTTCTATATTACTTGCCACAAAGGTATGCCTCATTTATAAGAATATCTAGTTATTTGCCTGAAACTAGACAATGTGGGAATAAAAGGACTCTGTAAAACATCATAAACACTTCCTAGTTCCTTATCAAGTGACATTTAACTTGGCTTTTGAAAACCAGATCAACACACTTTAAATTTAGACAAAATATCATTTACAGTCTTATAACCTCCTAAATTAGACTCACTACTGATATACTAATCATCCTCTCCATCTCCAAGGGTCATCTGAAATTTTCCTCACATGAAAGACTTCAGATAGAAGATACAAGAGAATCTACAGAAGGTGCAATGTGTCCTCCAGAAATTAGATCTATTCCAAGAATTTCACAAGTAGCTGTTGCCCTCATGCATCCAAACATTTTTTTTTATCTGGGAAAGAACATTATATGAAAAATCTGTGATAAGATAAAGATGGTAGCATAAGTAATAAGTGATAGTAAAAGGGAGAGATCACAAAACGAAAAAAGAAACCCATAAAAAAACCACACCGATCAAAGAAAGAGAACCAAAAAAGTTAGGACAACCAAGAAGTTGTCATATTAAGGTCAAAGTTGTCACAATGATAATGTCGTTGATAGAATAGGATGAAAGGGGATTAAATGAACTTAAGACATTAGAAATAGTAAACAGAGTAAAGAATTAGCGCTAGAGTGGCATGGGTACACAAAAGAAGAAAGAATGACTGCAATGCAGGAAGGTGATGCAATTTACTCAAAAGATTTTAGAAATAAAAAAAAATAATAATAATTAAAAAAAAAAAAAAAAAAAAAAAAAAAAAAAAAAAAAAAAAAAAAAAAAAAAAAAAAAAAAAAAAAAAAAAAAAGTCAAGATTTTGGGAACAAGAGCAGCAAGAGTGGAAGTTAGAATTACCTGACCAGGAGAAGTGGAATCATTGGGATGGACTAGAATTAGGTAAAGTATTGTGGTGGTTCTGTGGAGCTGAACTGCTAAAAAATATATTTTAGTTCAAATTGATTACTAATATTCAGTAAGAAAACTCATGTATGATCCAGGTGTTAAATCCTGTCACAGGGCAAATCCAGGTTAAAGATTCAGAAGTGCTATTTCAGTATACTTGTTGAATATTATAAGAATTGGACTGGATTATTTTTATGCATGTGTGAGAAAATAACAATGTGAAGAAACTAAGGAAAAAATGAATATCATAATGTTATAGATAATAAATGAATCAAGTTGAATTAAAAGTTTAAATTGGCAAATTTTGCCACAGAAAATACAGTCCTGGAAAGCCACAACCGGACAAAAAAACCAACGGGTGAACACGCAGTGTTACCCAGCCTCTATCGCACTGGTCTCCCCTGGTGTTCACCCCACTGTCTTGGTTGGTCCTATTTTTATACTGTTTTTCATAGCCTGGAGTGGGATAGTCCTTTGTTTTTTTCATATATAGTGTTGGTGTCCACACAGGACATAGTCCTTCCTGCTCCTTGATGAACCTTGATTGGATTTTGTGCCCGTGATGTATTGACGTGTAATTGCCTTTAGGTGGATGATTTCTTCTTACAAGAACCAGGGTCTTGGAATGTGCTCCTCTCAGGGGGGATGATTAGATTTTTGGGAAATGCTGCTCCCCTGTGAGTTTCTCAGCTTCTCCAGGAGATGGGTGCTTGACATCTGTTGATCTCTTCCCAGCAGATCGTTAGATTGCCAGCTAGGCCTGTAGATATGTTAATTTCCCTAGTTCTGAGCAGTGAGGCAACTTTTTTCCCAACTGTGGCTAGTTTCTTTATTTTTATTTTACAAACTGATTATATACAAAACACGAATGACAATATGGTATACATCGCAATAACATTCATAGTGATTTCATTAAATGTGGTGGCTCTTGAGATGCATAACTTCTCTTTTGTGCCTCATTGTTTACCACATTAAGGAAGTGATGACTGGAATTCATTTTGTAAATGAATAGGTAGCAATGGTCAATAAATTCCTTTCACTGCTTGACTGTGTATATGCATCTGTGACATCATTAATATATAATTTTGCAAGCAAATGACAGCAAGCTTCAGAAGCCATTATTTTGTGTTTTTCCTTGTCCTCTTTTTCTCTGCTTTTCGAATATGAAGTTTCAAAAGTGATTTTGCTTTAACATAGTAGGAAAGAAAGGAAACAATAATGTATCATCCAAAAGCATTGCCTAATTTTAAAGACTGTTCCCCTGGCAGTATCCACCTACCACAGAGTAATATTGCCTTAAACATGTACTTTACAAAGAAGTTCCTTAATGGGACTGCACTACTGCAGGTATGGAATTACTGTGGGTATATTCTGTAACTCTTTTATAGAGCACCTTGAAAATTTTATATCACCTGATAATTTGAGTTATATTCATTCTGTCTACTCAACAAAAATGTGCTTAACCAAATAACAGTAAGGATATCATATAGCAAAAATGCCCAAGAATTCCATGTCCATGAAGGATAAAATAATTTTCTGCCAATTCATGTCACATATTTGGCAATTTGCTTATCCAAAAAATGGTATGCATGTGCACTTTTAAGAAATGGGAATCCAGCTGTGCTAGGCTCACATTTAAATTCTAGATCTGTCAAGTTCTTTTTACAATTACGTCGCCCTGTCAATTGTAATTTTGTTTATATTTCTGCAATATGGTTTAAAAGTAAGTAGCTTTACATGCCTACGTGCTTATGATAAAACTTTTGTTTTCAGGTAAAAACACAATCTAACTCTGGAATTATTTCTTTTACTTAATATTTTCTCAGTGTGGGTTTTTCTCTTCTTCATGCTTGTTCATTTAATTTCATGAAAGAATTTGATACACATTTATACAGAATATTGACCTGGTATTTAAGTTTTAATAATGAAAATGATAAAACTCTTTTTTTTTCCCCTCTTGAGGAAAGGTAACTGGGCCCAAATCCCATTCTCAAACTGAGATCCCTCAGGTTTTATCCGCCACCTACTCCCCTTTGACCTGAAAAAAAATTATCTCTGGTAGCAATACATACTATATTTTTTGAATCTTTTGTTTTCCATCCTTTTTGTAACTTTCTCATTCCTCTCTTCATAAAGCTATACTAAGGATCATATATTTGTTATTATTTAAGACAGTGTTCAGAGTTGCCTGGCAGAAAGTTTGTGATACTGTCAGTTATTAGGTCGTGGGAATTGGGAGACAGAAGAAATGGATCTTTGCAGCCCAGAGGGAAATATGCTAGAGCCTGACTGATTCCAAAGTTTTGGCATGGAAAACCTGCCATTTGATGATTAGTTTCCAAACATTTCTTATGTCAAATAGTGTTGTTTGTTCATGAAACATGCTACAATGGTCTCTCCCCAAGGCTAGCTAGAACAAACTATGTGACAACAGAAAGTTGCTGGGAGTATCAGTAATTGCAGTCAATATGATTTAATGGGTAACACAGTTTAAAAATTCTTTGCCTAACTGCACTTGTCCTGCTCATATTAGTGGAGCAGAAGGCGTGTAACCAGTATGCATATCTGTATACATACAATATATATATATCTGTATATTTAAACATTATTTCTAGCCTATTATATGCAATATAAATGTTGAGATATTTGTTTGAAATATAGAATAGGTCTGAAAGTTGTACATATGTATTTTATAAAATTATATATTAATGCAATCTTAGTGATCTTCCACGCTAAAGAATATTACAGACTTCAGAAAGACAAAAATAACTTGAAAATTATTTCAAAAGATTACTGGGGCATAAATTGATAAGACTTGAATAAGACATCATTGAACAATTCTTTCAGATTGCTGCACATTGCTACATAAAAATAGGCTATTATATAGTAAATATAAAAGCAAAAAATAAGCATTTTCACTGCTGGTATAGTCTAAACCAGAGCATTTTCAAGTAATTCAAAATATCATGACACTTACAAATTTATCCATATAAATTTAAGGACAAAGTTTTAAAATTTAGCTATGCTGCAAATTCATTTGTATAATTTGGTTCTTTCCGATTAACACTGTAGAAAGTTTTCAAAAATTCCCACCCATTGTTGGGTTTCATATTAACTAGCAGTAGTGTGAAGCAAGGATTCCTGATTATGCACATAGAAGGATAGAACAAGCCATGAAAATACAGTGAAAGTATAAAAAAGGCTGAGTAAACTTGGGTGCCACAAGTGTGAATATGAAATAATTTCTACAGTGCAATAGAGTACAGACTGGATTCTAGATAATTCTCATCTTGCAAATTTATCTCATGCTACTCTGTTACTTTTTCAGCAAGTGATTAAGGTCTGAAACAATATCTTCCTGCATTTAGATATGATTGATGATGCTAAAAGATGGCAAAGATGATTAGCCCATGTGCCAAAATTAAAAAAAAATGCCATTAGGAGCTGGAGAATCTGGTTTAAAGTTCTAGGAAATCAATTAAAAAACATAGTAGTAAGAAACTAGCATTAGTGCCCATTCTGTCACAGACCACTTGTGCAAAGGGGGCACAAGTAGATTTTGTCTGTTAATGTTCCCATTAAAGGAAGTGATATCTGCTAAGAACCTAATTCTGTGGTGGTGTATGGCTCATAAATAATAATAAAATACAACAGTAATCATCGTAAGGTGAAAGCTGAAAAGCTTTCATAAATAATAGCAAAGAATGATCATTGTGTCTTAAAGCATCCTATGCCTTAGCATATTTAAGGACTGATTTCAGAGATAAGACCAGATCATAAGAACCTCCTTGGCTAAAAAAATAAGGAAATATCTCAACTGTTTTAAATTATCATAATTCTGTTGAAATAATTGAGAAAACATTAGTTTATATCAGAATACATTACATCACTTTATTGAATGTCAGTTCAAGACTGTTATTAGGCAACTGATACTACAGATATAACATCAGTAATAAAAATACTAACAGTTTGGGTCTTATATCCTGATATTATCAGATTGAATTGAAGGAGAAGAAGAAATAAAGAAAAAAGAAATCCTTTGTGAAATCAAAGAATTATGGAATCATTAAGGTTGGAAAGGACATCCAAGGTCATTGAGTCCAATGTCCATCATGTGACAAGTCCAGTAATTTAATGAATACTTCCTTGAATACTTCCAGGAAGGTGACTCCACCAGTTCTCTGGTCAGCCTTTTCCAACACCTAACCACCTACTCAATGAAGAAATTCTTCCCAATGTCCAAACTGAATTTCTCCTGGTGAACTTTCATGCCATTTCCTCTTGTCCTGCCACTAGTTCTGGGAGAAGAATCCAACTCCCACTTGTGTCCTTACCAGAAAGTCTCCTTTCTAGTAGTTGTAGAGACTGATAAGATCTTCCTTGAGTCTCCTTTCCTCCGGGCTAAATAACTCCAGCTCACTTATCCTCTTATCTATGCTTTCAGTCTTTAATTCTGTCAGGCTAATGAATGATCCCATACTAATCAGGTTGTTACAGAGCTAAATGAAATCTCCAGAACATTAAAGCTCTTCACACACTTCCAAACATCATCATAAGATGAAATGATGGGTCCTGATATTTTGGATGTCAGTGTGGATTGTCTGAAAATGAAGGTAAAGCAAATGATAACATGACCTAACAAATATCCCTTTTGTCAAGGAACGTGCAACAAGAAAGTTACCTGACACACTATGTAGAGTAAATTGACAGGCAGATATCTCTGTCCTACTACAAATGAGTATTAAAGACGTGATACCGTAATGCTGCTAAATAGATAAAGCGTAGCTATAAAACTATTTGCAAATATTTGATATTTCTAGTATATTAACCACTCACATTCATATTCACAGTTTCAAACCTCTTCGCTGTTATAATATTTAATGTTCAATATGTAGCAAAATTGTTCTTAGATATGTATATGACTTTTAAAGGATGTAAAATAGATTATTAGGTTTTACAATATACTAGGCAATTGAATCAAATTTTTCTGTAATTGTTTAGGAGGCACTTGCATTATGTAGCTCAATTTATAAAAGGTATGGTTAAGACAGGCAGGAAAATACAAGAGATTTCCCATTTCTCATGTGTTTGTATGGCAGTGGGGATACAGGCTTCTATGAGAAGCTGCCAGACCCTTCCCCCATGTCCAACAGAGCTAACACCACTCAGCTCCAAGATGGATGCACCACTGCTCAAGCCCATCAGCGATGCCGGTAGTGTCTGGACAATAACATGTTTAAGAAGAGTGAAAAAACAGCTCCAAACCAGCAGCTGGAGAGAGGAGTGAGAATATGTGAGAGAAGCATCTTCAAAGACACTGAGATCACTGAAGTAGGAGGGACAGGAGGTGTTCCAAGCACTGGAGCTGAGATTCCCCTGTAGCCCATGGTGAGACAGCTGTGCCCCTGCAGCCCATGGAGTCCCACCATGGAGCAGAGATCCACTTGCAGCCCCTGGAGGACCCCACGCCGAGGCAGGGAAAAGCCTGAAGGCAGCTCTGACCCTGTGGGAATCCTACACTAGAGCAGGACTCCTGGCCTGGTGGAGCAGGTTTGCTGTGTTGTGACTTCGTGAGGGACCCACACTGAACTGCTCCTGAAGGACTGCACCTGGTAGGAAGCATCCATCCTAGAGCAATTCATCAAGAACTGCAGCCTGTGGGGAAAACTCCCGCTGAGTACTCTTGGAGTATTGTCTGCTGTGGGAGGAGATCCTTACTGGAGTAGAAAAAGAGTTTGAGAAGTCTGGAGTCCTCCCCATGAGTAAGTAGTAAGGAGTGGCAGCATGTGATGAGCTAACCAAAATCACCATTCCCCATCCCCCTGTGTCACTGGGGAGAGGAGGAAAAGAATTAAGCTTAGAGGGGAGGAGTGGATGGAAGGTGTTCTAAGATTTGATTTTATTTCTCATTATTCTACTCTCATTTGACTGATAATAAATTCAAAATATTTACCCAAGTTGAGTGTGTTTTGCCCACATGGATAATCAGTGAGTTATTTCCCTCGTCCTTAACCCATAACCCTGTCATATTTCCTTGTCCAGCGAAGGAGGGTAGTGATAAAGTAAATTAGGTAAGAAACAGCATCCAGCTGATGTCAAACCATCACACCTGTTCAGAATATTTTGCTTGAATATCAAACTAATTTTTTCTGTTCATGTCACATTAAAAATGTGACATCTTATAGAACTAGGAAGCAACTTTTTAATTTATGAAATGACAGCTACCTTGTGCACAAAGAAAAATGGTTTATTGCATAAACAAGGTCATCAGAATTGTGTAATAAACATCCTATTTTAAGCACTTCTATATTTTAGCATTCTGAGGACATGGTGACCAAAAAATAATGAGTTCATGTTTTTAACATCATTTCAATTAGATAACTTCTGGGTGGATCTGTTTCATATTTAGATGGATTTTCTTGCTGGTTCACTTATGAGGGAAGATTGCGGTTATAAATTTTAGGACACGTAAAAGAAAGTTTATTGTGCAGCTGTGCTAAAATGAGCTGTTGTATTAGATTACTTGTCATCAATTTCCTAATTGTCAGCAGTATAGTGTAAAGTGAAAGTTCCAGAAAATGAAACCCACAGAGTTATACTCTTTTATAACAGATTAAAACCAGAAAGTATCTAACTAAAAATTTTGATGATTCTGTGTCATTGTCAATGAAGTTTCCATTTTTTTCTGGTTCTGAGCTATTACTGATGCATACTTGTTGAACAAGTCAAAAAAACTCTAGTTTCACATCTTGTAGTAAATTTCGCACAAATATCTGGTTATGTGGTTTACATTAATTTGTATTCTTCATAACTTTTTGAGGTCCCTTCTTTATTACATACCACTTAAAACATAAACGATTAAATTAAAAGTAAACAAACAAGGTGATATCAGTGGAGCAAGCAGGGTAAGGTGTCTCAGCACCAGAATTTCTACCATAGTATATTTTATCTCACAGCTAGCTCATCAGTATTCATTTTGTTACCTAAAACAGACTGGAATGATTTTGCATTCTTTTCTTAGATGTTTCCAAGAGCTCTGGAAGAAGGTTACAAGGGAAAAATATAAATGAAAATAAAAACTAGAAAAGCAGAATAATTAATAGAGAAAAAAAAAGATAAATAGATATTCTGCTGAATAACATTGAAATGGTAATGTTTGCAATGCTAATATGTTTATGTTCTATAATATGCAGAATTATTCTACAATTCATATGGCACATTTTCTCCTGGGTTGTCATTTACAGAATGATACTCACTTCTAAGGTAATCACAACATACTTTAGGACTCAGTTGTTCAGGCAAAATTATTTTGAAAGACCTATCAGAACTAGCTCCGTCCTCCCTGACATTTTTACCAGGAGAAGTATATAGGGCCTGATTCCAGTTTACTGTAATTATTTTAAATACAGAGGTTTTCACTGATTCAGTAAATTGACATTATATTGCTGTTCTGCAATTATATATGATAGATTAGACAGGTGTGTTACAAACTAGATTTCACTATCATTTACTCATGATCAAAATCTCCTGAATTTACATACCTTGTAAGTTCTGCATCTTTCATACACAAATCAATGTTTCTCAATGTAATGCTGAAACATGGTTGATGACAGACTATCTGGTACTTTTATTTAACGATGACCATTTTTAAACTAAGAAAAATTAAATCCCAAGTAAGGTCATTAATAACAAGAAAATTAAACAAAGGACACATTTTAAAAATCCCACAACAAATTTTCCCATGCAATTATTTATTTAAAATTTTATTATTTATTGAAATCAATCTATTTTCAAGCTGGCAGTTAAATGTTTATTGCCTTTTACTGATAAAAGAGTTTCAAATGGAATGCAAATGAGTATGCCTCCTATGAAAATCAATATGATTTATCCGCACCAATTGCAGCAATTGTCATGAATATAATTTTTCATTTGTCAGTTTAATATACTATATACAAATTGTGAGGTGACACCTTGGCAAAGTTCTCTTTCAGATATAAACTAATGCATTACAAACTGTCAATCTAGGTCACAAAACTAAACATTCGAAGACAAACAAGTATGTAAAATATTTCTCTGCTGAGATATTTTTATTTTGAACAGTTTCTCCTCTATAAGTGGTTCAGTTTATTATCTTCATTGTTTTAAACTCATTTTTGTTTCAAACTGCATAATGGAGAAAATAAGTGTAATTTTAAGTCCTTTTAAATCATTGTCAAAATACCATTTTTACTAGAAGACAGAATATTACCAAATAAATACATATATTTCTCATATGCTTATAGGAAATGAGGTGTTTATAAAACAAAAACCTAAGTCCCCATTCTTTTAGAAATTAAATGCTTTTGAAAATTTTAATTGTCAGATGCTATTGGCAAAATGAGCTAATCAAATAAAGTATATCCATCCTTTATAGTATGAGTAATAAGCACAGTGCTTTTGTCACATTACTGACAACATATAGGCTGTGCTAAAAGCATAACTGCCATTATGCTCACACCTTTAAAGTATTAAGTACTAGGAAGCAGAATTTTTTAAAACCTCAAAACTGGTATACATTATCCCACAAAATTTAATTTTTTCTTTATTATTCCTGAAGCATTCATTGAGAAACCTATTTCTCTGTTTTGTTTCTTTTTCACGCCATAATTCTTTCTCTTTCTAAGAGGCACTGAATAATTTTTTAAAAATTTCTTTTAGTTCTCATTTCTTTGCTTGTTCTATCTGCTACACATCCTTTATACCTGAAGAAATAACTTTATAGGCTCCAAAGAATTTAAGAGACAATATTAACACTACAAGTGTAAATTAAAGAGTAATAATAATAATACAGTCTATGTTCTCACCCCTTCTGGGTATCAGTCACTATTTTGAGAGTGAAATTTGGTTTTGAGTAGAATAAAAGCATACCCAAGAATTGGACCCTCCTCAGTGCAGGGTTCGTTTACAGTAATTTCACAACTATAAGGTGCACTGGACTACAGGATGCGCTTCCATGTTGTCAGCAAATTTCCGAACTCTGTCCATATATAAGGCGCACCGGACTATAAGACGCACTTTTTTCCCCAGCGAGGATCCACATGCAAAAAAGTAACAAATTAGTAACGGAGTCACTTGATCACGGGGTTTAGTGGCAGGTGCTCAATTTGCAAACATTTTTTCACAGATTGGCATAGCTGTCAAATGCAGTCCCAGGTGCCCTCCCCATGCCGCGGGCCCCGGCACTCCCCCCCGCCCCCAGCACCAGCTGGCACAGCTCTTGTGGTTGGCTCAGCTGGCTCAGCTGGCGTGGCTGGCACAGCTGGTGTGGCCGGCACAGCTCTCATGGCGCGTGGCTGGCGCGACTGGTGCAACTGGCATTGCTCGTGGCTCGGCTTATGGCTCGGCTTTCTGGGTTGACAAATTTCTGAAGTTTGTCCATATATAAGGTGCACCGGATTATAAGGCGCACTTCCGGGTTTTGATCAAAATTTTAGTCAAAAGGATGCGCTTTATAGTCGTGAAATTACTGTACTTATTTTTCCCTATTTATCCTTTTCCACCAAGGAAAAACTTTATTTTACTGCCTTATAGAAAAAGAAAACATTTAACAAATTTGACCTTGTGCTTTTCATGAGACTACAAAGCTACCTAGTAAAATGTGGTATCTACCAGTTATGACTGTTTGTTTGGATACTCATGTCAAAATAATGGACTTGCTTTCATAAGTTTTCATGGGAAACTATTGTATTGTCTAGTTTTCAGAGAAAGTGAAAGGGATTTTTTACAGCTGGCTACCCTATTAGATGAACTTCATATTACTTCCTCCCCATATTCCAAGCTGCATTGTCTCTGTCTAGACTCCTGTCAATGTTTCATTCATGTTAGTGCCTAAATCAAGGTTACTGTCTTTTCTACAACAATTTAGATTGTTCTCATTATTTTTAACATCATATTTCCAGTATTTTGTTACTTGTAGCAAAAAAAAAAAAAAAAAATCTTAAGATCCTTATATGCGTTGTTGCCATTGCCTTATTTCTTCCAGCAGATACCAGCAGATACCAGCAGATTTTTTATTTTTTTTTCTGTATAAGAATAGAGGAATAGATAAGCAAGACAGTGTTCACAATACCAAGCTATCTCATCTAACCTGGTGGTAGGTGAAGAAAAAATATTAGTCTGCAGGTGACTGGAGGTGACATCTCCAGGTCGTTAGCAGGGTTGGTCTGTTAATTCCCACATGCAGCATGGTCAATATGCCACATGATGGACCACAAAGTTATTTGTAGATCAGAGCAGACTCTGTGCAGGGTGTCCACCCTGCTTCAGTTCTAAAAAGATATATGCTTTTCTAGGTTTAGGAAAAACTAAACCTTCTCTGAGGAATACTAAGCCTAACTCTGCTTATGAATGTCAGATGTCGAAGCAAAGCACAGAATAATTTGTTCTGGGGAAAAAATACTCATAGTCTATAAAATCCTTTGTACTTCCTAACAACATCCTTACCCAGGTTTGCCTAGGTTTCATCTGGAATTCTACTGTGGGGTTGCTTAAAATTAATAAAGTCTAAAATGTTTTGAAAAAGTTTTATGATTCAAATAATAACAAGTAAAAATTTAAAAATCCACAGAAAGTTTCTGACCAGCTTTTTTCTTGGATGCCCAGCAGAGTTGTTTATTTCCATAAGAGATTTTAGCCATGCAAAATCTGCTAACGGGAAAGATGCAAGAGATAATGCTCTAATACAATTGTTTTACTGGTTCCTTATTCATTTATACTTGCTTGTCTGTTTGGGGTTAAAATTCAGAAATGATGCCAGCATTTTATATCTACATTCCTTTCACTTAGTGAATGTACCCTGAAAAGAGACTTTGGGCATGGGCACTAATGGAAAATTATGCTTTGGCACTGATTCACCCTTCTTTCATTTATACTGATCTAGAAAGCAATTATTACTTTTTTTCCTAGCCTCAGCACTTCTTTCAAATTTTATCTTTACCTGCCCTCATGGTGTAAATACATCTTTTTAATCAGTCTTCCTAAATTATCCTTTTAAAATAATTTTGTCATTTTTATCATTTTTTTCTGCATCTATAGCTATGTTATGATTTCAAATATCACCCTGGATCCCAAGAGATATGACAGTTTAGAACAGTTAATGGTCTGTTTCCTAATTATCGGGAGCTGAATACTGTGTATGTTGGCACACTGCAATAAGTTTAAATACCCAGAAGCTAGGAAGCCCATATGTTTGAGTTTTCTATTTAGAGGTGTATCCTGGTGGAATTTCTTGCATTTCCTAATTTATCTCAAAGTTCTGATATTATAGGTAGATTGGAAACAATGCATTTAACCTTGTCTCAGCATATGTTCACTTCTATTCTTCATCTGGTCTCCACACCTTCATCATTTTCCCTCACTTGAGTTTGGAAAGAGTGTGGAAGAAGTAGCACAGCTTTAACACATCTTGTGAGTCTTGGTGGAGCTGGGCACTGAGCACCTGCAGTCAGCTGTGAGTTCATAGAAGTGAGCTGCACATAAATCAAGTCAGATAAAGAGATTCAAGCTGCATTGCAAACTTGATGCTTGAAAACTTGAAACATGGGAGGCTGTATTTGTTGGACTGGCAGGAGTTTGGGTCTGCTGACACAGGAGCAGCTAGGGAAGATGAATAGCAGCGTACATTATCTGAGACAGAGTTTGATTTCCATCATGAAGTTTCCTCTGCCTGAGCAGTTGTAATATTTTCATTTGGGGAACACAATAACAAAGGATAGTGTCTGCTCCCAGCTCTCCTCCCTGTCATAACAAAACATCTACTACTAATATCCTTTCCCAGTATTTGCATATTTTATTTCTTTTTAAATCTCAGAAGAAAACTAGTGCTGGTAAATATACTAGCTGCAATCACTGCATACCAAGGACAAAACTGTGTAAGTGTGCTAATTAGAAATTCAAGTCATTCTTACAGCTTCACATGTGAGGTATGACTTTTTCCCTACAGAATTAACACTATTATCCATCTAACTAGAAGGGAGATTTATTTGGACCTACATAGACAAAACAACATTCAGCTTTTGATGTCTTCATCACGCATGTTCTGAAAGCAGGTTTAATTAGTGTGCGAACTACATAATGAGATACAGTGAGGTTTTTGTCCAAGAAATAAATAAACAAACAAAGAAACTATTTAAAAGTTCAATGAATGTCACCTTGTTTATACCACTACCATGGTTTATATTGTATTAGAGAAAACAAGCATGCAGGTCATGAAATATAAGTCTCTATTTATACCATGAAAAGTATTAAAAAATGCAAAGTATTACATTTCATGAATATTAGCATACACCACATGAGAAAAAACCTACAGCTGTTAAGAAATTCTTTGTTCTGGGAGATACTTCTGTCTATTACTTCTTCATTCTATTGTTAAAATGGATAAAGTATTCCAATATAATTTTTATTCTAGATTGATATGTAAGGTTGGGTAAGCTTGTAATTGGTCTTCCATTTCCTATCAATATCATAGCAACGTAAACTGACTAAAACTCATGTATCTTTTTCTGTACTGAAGAGAAAAGCCTATGCTGAATCTGATTAAACTAAATCAAATCCAAAATAAATAAGTGGGAAAAATACTACAGGATGCTAGACAATAGCCTCCATATAGTTTGAATTTAACCAGTTTCTTAGTTCATCATTGCATTACTTTTAATTCACTTTATATTTTATTTTATATGTGCTAACATTTTATTTGTCCTAGCTGGTTTATATTGGTAAGATTAAAGTCACTGTGTCAACCCTGTAAAGAAATAGGAAACTCAAAGGATATGTGAATCCCTAGGTTGCAGGGATATCTGGTTTGAGTGAGAGTATTGGATGAGTAATTTACTCACTAGTAAACAGAAACAAGAGATAGTATAAGTAATAAGTAAATACTCTTAATGAGTCAGGAGATAGCAGCAAGCATAACAAAGAGAAGAGCTCCCATGCCACCCATGGCTGAGCCACTGACGCAGTCGCTCAAGTGCACCATGAAGAAGCTCAAACATGACTTTGATAGGGAGGGGGAAGCTAGATTACCATGGTGTTGCATTTCACTGACCAACATATGTTTGCTTCCTTGACCTGAGGATCTGACCAACCGGAAGAAGATCCTATTACCAGATCCCTAGAGCACCCCCCTTCCCCTGTAAGGCTTTATAACCCTGTGTACCATGTGCTCGATCTCTCTCTTCCCTTGTGCACCCGCTCTCAAGAATAAACCTTGGAAATAAGCCAAGAAGCAAAGAGCCCCTCTTTCTGCCTATTCATGACACAGGGCCTCTCCATCCCCAATTAGCTGGCCAGGAATATTGGGGATGGGGGAAGACTGTGTCACCATGGCACTCATGGGAATGAATAAACTTTTTTGGGAGTATGTAAGAGGCCTAGTGGGTTGTCCAAAACTTGGTAGGGGATGTTTCAAAAGGAATGTGGAAATGTACAAAACAACTGTGGGGTTCTTAGACAAAGAACCATAAGTGGGGAAATGGAGGAACAAATTTAGATCAGGGAGGAGCAATAGAGAAGTGGGGAGAAAGGAATAAAATATCCTGTTTAAGCAGGACGCTGACAGTACATTTTTTTGGCCAATCACAGTGCCAGTAATATTAAATGTACAAGTTGTGTAATAGTTATTAAACTCTCTTCCTATTTTCTCTGTGATTTAGCCCCACTGCTGTTATCTTTCCCCTTGTATCTCGGGACAAAATCAAAACAAGGAGAGGCTCAGCATATCCTGCTCTAAGTTCCCCTTTCTCCCAAAAGGAATTCACATTACTGTGTACCTCATGTCCAAGATAAAATACTGAGATGTCATATGATAGAGGAAAGTATTTTGATGCCACTGACAAAGTATTTTCAAAGTCCTTTATGAATGGTTAATAGGCAGTGTCTCTTTTTGAACTAACTTTAAAGTGAAGGGAGAAATAAAGAATTTGTTTCCTGAAGGTAAGCACCTACCTGTAGCTCCCAATAAGGCCCATGAGATTATAGCTGCAGGTACAAAGCGCTCTAGGATTTAGTTGCTTAGTTATTCCATAGAAACTAAAAAATTGGTTCAGTTAATTTCCTCAAAAAAAAACCAAAACAAAACAACAACAACAAAAAAAAAAAAAAATAAAAAACAAAACCAAAAAAAACCCACTAGTGCCCTTGTAGGGAAATCTGCCTCCTGTGTCTCATCAGCCTACATCAGAGCTCGCCCCATCTGGGCTAGTCCCGTGGTCTAGAAACAGCAGATGATTGAGCTTCTTTTACTCATTTCTGTTAAAGTAGAACAACCACCTCATGACAGGCCGTGGGTGTGCAAAGTCAATATTTTCAGTACTATTATTTCATACATTTTTAATGATATTTTGGAATATTTTTACATTTACTATGCAAGGATTTATTTTCTTTTCTCATATTTTTTTTAACCGAGATGAAAAAAAAAAAAAAAAAAAAAAAAAAAAAAAAAAAAAAAAAAGGCTGCTATTATTCTTTTGACGAAAACTTTGGATTTTCTTGAGTAATGTTAATAGGGTATTATCTGTAAAGTAGTGTAAAAGTAAACATTATGCACAGTTGCCAAATTATATCCAAAAGTTTTTTAACCATTATTATATGAGCCTACATTTAAAAATTACTTTTTCTTGGGTGATAGAGAGCAATAGTGGAGAAATTTTCATTCAGTACGAATTGTCTTAACACTTATCAATATTCCTTTAAAATGACAGGGTTAACCATAACTTTGAAGGAAGTCAACACGATAAAAAAAAAAAGTATCATCCACCTGGTTAAGGAATGTGTTGACTGAAACAGAATGCCTACAAAAGAAAGAAAAGCCTGGAATTTTCTTTTTTAAGTCAACTGATAATTGATTTATATTTTAAACTGTGAATAAGAAAGCGTATTTTATTTATGTTTGCAACCTTTGAAATGATACAATTATGAAAATAAGCGTTAATGTCACTAATATTAAAGCAGTAAGCATCCAAAAGCTAGGACTTCCTCTTTCTGTCTAATAAATGTGGCTCTAACTAATGAAACCTCATAAGTAAATGATGATTTTTATGTTAAAAATTGTTAGTTTCAGTTACTTATTCAAAACCAGTGTTGCATGTTACAGGAGATTTTCACAGTACTTGAGTGACTGCACTGCTGGGATGCACTACCCTTGACAATTTTTAATATTTCAGCCAAAAATTTGCAAGTTTTAATTTCTTAGCTGACGTGCTTGATACAGTAAGCCATCCCAGATTGCAACGATGTGATAATAGAGGAAAGTAATAAGGTAAGAGGTGATGCAACATTTGTCTCCATTCCAAACAATGGGTCTTGTCTGATATCTAAGATTGTACTTCCAGAACTTGTGAAATAGTTTGGATTAATCTTATGACAGTGAATTGGAACACAAAATGTCAAATACATAAAAATTTAAAATGTGAGGAAAATATATAAAGTCTGATGACTAAATATAATCTTTCAAAGATGAATTAAAAAAGAATCAAAGAAGTCTGATACTCTTGTCAGTCTAAGTACCTCCCAGCTACCTACATTTAACACTGATAAAACTTATGTTTAAGAGCAAAACTATTAATAAAAGAACATGAAACTAAAAGATTAATGGAATGAATACTAGTGTAATGAAACGCAAATTGAGAACTTTAGAACAAAGTTAAGATCTTTAAGGCAAATTTTAATTCTTCATTGAAACGATATTTATTTCCTTTCTCTGATTTCTCCAGGTAAATAAATTATATTTATAATAATTTTGTGAAATATAACATACATAATAAAAAACACAGGAAAAATTTGATTATTAAAAAAGAGGAAAAATCCATAGCAAACTTAAAAGAAAAATTCCATTTAAATGATTTTTTTGGTTCATGGCTGTCATTTGATCTGTCTTATTCTAAAAGACTACTGCAAATGTGCATTTACTGGGTCCTTTAGTTTGTTGCTTTGTAATTTGTCACTTACATATTTTTCAGTTTAATTCTAATTTAATATTTGAGATAATTTAATAATTATGTGTTCTCTCTCAGGACATATACTGACTTGGGCCAAGACTCTCCCCTGATACAAAGACACATCCAATGCAGAAATTTCCAGATGCACTGAAATTACTGTTCATGTATGTAATCCCATCTGCTGTGACACCAACCTACAAGACTTGCTGTATAAAATTCTCCAAGAAAAGAGTCTGTGTGCTCCAGTCCTACTGAAGTCAGAGACTTCCGTGATTGACTTCAGTGGATGATTACTCAAGACCCTGTGACTGTGAGACAAGTGCAATGTATTACACATCTCTTCTAAAAAATCTGTTACACAGTGTCAACAATATTTTATCTACATTCATTTCATTTTTTTTGTAAAATCCACACTTAAACGTGAATCATAATACAGATTAGCTACATATTGATTTTAACAGAAGTTGAACAAATTTCATGGAGTATCCACTTGCAGTACTATGGTAGATATATGTGTCGCAGTCAGGCAAATATTTATCTGCAAATAGAAGTTCTCAGGAGAAAAGTTATTAAGTGAGTTTTCAATGTTTGACTCCTTTTTAACACAGATTTTCCTCCCCTTTCATTCACCCTAAATAGATTTTAATGCAAAACATTAATTTCTCAATTTTGACAAATGTCTCTTTCTTTTCATCTTCCAGTTTTCTTTAGTTATAGCATAATTGCAATGTTCAGACAGCACAAAGGAATAAAATCTAGGTGAAAAATGGAGTAGCTAAATTGGAAATAACAAGTTCCTCTCTAAAACAGGACAAAAATCTGAATAGATAAATGGATAAATAGTGGATAAATTTGCCATTATTCAAGGATGGTTCCACCACAGGTTAAGTACTGTAGTATTTTCTCTTTATACTATTAATATGTGTATTGCCAGCTCTTTATGATAATAAAATGGTCAGTTCTTTAATTTCAGAATATAATGATATTTTATTGTTGCACTTACTTTTTCGTAAGTAATGAGTCTAATTATCCAGAGAATGTATATATATAGATCACTTGTGTATTTTACAGGTTCAAGCTATTTCTTATTCTAATATGTACTGTGGTTTTTTATTATATTGCATGCAATTATTATGTAGGCAATACAGAGTTATAGTAGTGACTGTGTGCAGCAGGTTGGGGAAGGTTTTCCTCCCCATCTACTCTGCCCTAATGAGGCCACATCTCAAGTGCTGTGTCCAGCTCTGAACTTCCCACTCCAAGAAGGATAAGGGACTACTGGAAAAGATGATTAGTGGAACTGCAGCATCTCTCTCAGGAAAAAAGACTCAGAGAGTTGGGCTTGTTTAGCGTGAAAAAGAGACAACAGAGAGTGGATATTATCAATACTCAGAAATACCTTAAGGACAAGTGTCAAGTGGGGCCAGACTCTTTTCATGGCACCCCTGCCCAGAGGCAGGACAAGGGGCAAGAGGCACAAACAGAAAACAGGAAGTTCCATATGAGTATGAGGAAAAATGTCATCATTTTGAGGGTGACAGAGCACTGGAACATCACAGGCTGCCCATAGGGGTTGTGGAGTCTTCTTCTCTGGAAATATTCAAAACAAACCTGGATGTGATTCCATGCAATCTGCTCTAGGTGTATGTGCTTTACTGGGGAGTTGGATTAGACGATCTCCTGAGGCCACTTCCAGCTGCAGCCATTCTGCCATCCTGTGATTCTGTGATAAATGTAGATCAAATTGTTGTCATTTGTAATTTGTCAGACCTAATGAGTCAATAACCTTGGATAGTGCAAAGTAAAATCTTGTAGAAGAGTAGGATAACACCAGTTTTACATAAATTGAAAAGCTATACACTTTAAAGGATTAGATGCCTCATAAGATTTTACACAGGGTATATATTTCTTAATTCCACTCTTTTGTATAAAACAGTAACAAATTCACTATTTCAGTTTCTTATTCCAACTTTTAAATATCACTGCGTTCTTCAGCATCTACTTAACCTGCTGTTCTAAAATATCTGGAGTCAGTCTTGCTGTCAAGACTGTTCATGCATTTTGTATTAATAGCCACTGAACAAAACCAAAAATGACCCTGGGACTCCCAAAACTAGTGAATAATTAATTTGTTTTAAATAACTAATTTAAATAAAAAGTGAGAATCAGCAGAATAGATTTGCTTTGACTTACAGAAAGGAAAATGTATAAGGATAAAATGGAGAAAATGCTAATACTAATGTCAGTTGGAGTAAGGGCCATGTAAAAAACTATGCCCAGGAGACAGACTGTTGGGAGAGGAGCAGCTCATAAAAGCATTTATTAAATTGAAAGTATTCAGTACAAAAACAAAAAAAAGGAGCAAATGTAAGTAATTAATCATTGCAGGACCAACAGAACCATGAACATTTGAAAATTGCAATTAGCAAAACATCATGACTGAAAAACCATATTAAAGTATATTTTGTGTCTATAGATAAAAGACAAGTAAGAACATCAATGTGTTATAATCTGTAATGAAATATGAAAAGATAATATAGATAAAACAGAATACATTTGAATCAGGACTGGTCTGAGCCAGTGTAGTGGACTAACTTTGGGTGGCCACCAGATGCCCATCAAAATCCTCTGTCACCCCCCTTCTCAGTAGGATGTGGAGGAGGAAAATTTAAAAAAAAAAAGCTGCCCTATTTTTAATCCTAAATTAAATACAAAAAGGGGTTCAGTTACCTGGCATTACTGATCCTAGTTCCTAATTTAAGTATTTAATTAAATCTTAATATTTCTCTATTATTCAAAAATATTTCCAATATTACTCTGATTGACAAGATATTTTGAAGTGATGCAAGATTTTATTTTTAAGTTTCTTTTGTACTACTAGGTGACACACATTTGTTTGAGTTTCCCTTTTAAAAAGAACTTGTAGGGAAATTACTGCATTCTAGAATGTTATGGCTGCCTGACAATCAGCATTAGCAACTCCATTGTTTTCAAGAAAACATTATGACCAACAAATTCTAGAATTAAGAAAATTAGATGTTATAAGCTGGGATTTAAAAAAAATCTAGAAAGATATTAAGCAACATAATGTTTTGGTGTTCCACAATCTTTCCTCCTGATAACTTTTAAATTATGTCATAATCTTTATCAGATTTAAAACGTACACTGTGGAGGCTGGTCTTATAGTACTCAGTGTAGTAGACACTGAGGTTTTAATGCCATCTGAGTACTTCCCCATGCAGAGAATGGGAATGTTCTGGAGTCTGTGAGCCAGTATTTACAAAGCTGCAAACTTAATTAGTTGCAAGCTGACTTTGAGTTCATGGGAGTCAGTATATTGTAAACTTACATGTTTGAGAACACCATTCCCCTCCACTGTCCCAGAATGGACTGGAAATTATAATATGTGACAATCAAGGAAATACCAATTCTATTGAATATCTTTTAGACCTAAATAATCTGAAAAGTGTTTGCTGGGTACCACTTCAAAGCAGAAACAACTGTTAAAATATTAATTATATATTATACTGTTTCATTAGTTGTATTCTTAAATAAAGAATAATTTTCTGAGAAGAAATATGTGAAATTCATGTAGCATGCCTAAACTGTACTAAATACCACAAAACCATGGCACTGCATAGGTTAACAAAATAAATTAAGATTCTAGAAATCCTGTTTTTCAGTGAACCATGGTTTCTCGAAATTCTCAATCGGGAAGGTTCATCAGAATGATAAATTGTTCACTGTTATGTCAGCATGGGGCATTATGCAAGGAAATACAATGTTCTTTTTTAATGGTGTGTAACAACTGGTTATCCCAAGAAAGAGGGATCAAGACAAATAATTTTAAAAATTCATGGTTCACTGAAAGTAGTGGTTAAAAATATAGCCATTTCCTTTCAAAAAGTATAAAGAACTGAAGGAGTTTAATTTCAAATGTTATTTATTTTTTCTTATCTGTCACAGCAGAAATTTTCTGCACTGGATTAGGAAACTCATTACTTGATCTAGGTTTTGTATTCATATTTCACAGATTTTTTTCATTAGTTTGGTCTGCTTTCTATTTCAGGATTTCATGCTGATTAAAGAAAGCTCTCTGTGAGTATTTTTACACCATATTAAGACTGATTTTGAATGGTTTTGGAGTCATTCACTCAAGAATATATTGATGCCTGTAATATGGATGGCTTAATATATCTATAACCATAAGGATATTCCATTGACCATACAAAATTTATCCCAAGCAGTTAATAAAGGGGTGCACATATAGAGACACATTTTCATGCAGGAATGAATTTCTTGTTCAAAAATTTAATTTGAATACATTTCTGAATTACTTTCTATGATGCAACCTGTTTGTTTTAAAGTCTAGCTAAAGAAGAAGGGGAAGATAAAAAGTCTTAGTTAATTTAGCATACTCTTCAAGGATTATCTAATACACTAGAACAGTATCACTAGTCTTATTTCCTTTAAGAATTGCCACATACATTTTTACAAGTCTTTACATGTGAGCTCCATGTGTGTTTACCCTCCGAGAACAAAGAGCAGAGTTAACAAAGCACTGAGCAGAAGCAAAGGTGTCCAATCTCAGCATTATTTGCTAACATAGAGGTTAGTGGTAAGTGCTGTGTTAACAATTTTTCACACATATGTGGAACATGGGCTGAACACGACCCTGTCTGCCTATGAAATTTAACAGTTACCACCACTACATGTTATTACTCTTTGGAAGCTCTCCAGCATCCACAGACATCTGTTCTTTAAATGAATGTAGCAGCGGGGCATGTTCATCAGTTACAAGGAAAAAAAGAAGAATGAACTTGATGATATTTGCTCAGAAATTTCACAGATACTTGTTCACAGCAGAGGAGTAATAAAATTTCAGAATGCTGCCTTCTATTGCACATAAGAGATTTTCTTGGATGTGGATTCTTCTACAAATATAACTTTTTCTTTCTATTCTCTCTGTATCTTGTTCTCACAGACACATCTTCTATCATCCTACTCAAATGGAATGTCCGGTTAAATAGTTTGGTTTTAATTACATTTACACCATGTGGCTCTTCATAACTCATTGTTCCTTAGTGTATAACCTTCATTATGTAATGTACCTCTACAAAAAAGGGATAAAATTAGAAAAACTAACAGACAAAATGAGTTTTTGTAATGAAAGGAAAAGATAAAAAGAATCTTTTATGAATGTATTATAGAACAAAGTAAAATATATAGGCTAATTACTTATGGGAAAGAGAACAAATTATCATTTAAACAAAGGAGGTTTAAGTCGAATTTGCTTCAGTCTTTATGAATTTAATTGTGTCCAAACACATTACAACACTAATCTTAGCACAGAAATAGGACTGTAGGCCAGAATATGGAAAGAAGACACTGAGGAGTATTTTAATTCAAGTCCTCAGTGTTTGATGAACTGAGAAACTAAATGAACCCACACTACTTAAAAATGTTGAAGTAAACTTCAGATTAGTCATGCCTGAGTCTTTCATTCTGAAAGGAAGAAAAAAAACACTTAAAAATGGAAGAAGACAAAAACAAATAGAAGACAAAAAAAAATAGAGTAGTGTTTTCTGTCTGTGGAGCAGAGCAGTATCTCATTCTCAATAATTAAATTTATTAACAATATTAATAATAACTAGAAGTGGTAAAAAGTACCTTGTCTTGATCAATAATGTCATATAAATCCAGTTGCTTTTCTGTTATGCTAATAGTCCAGTGAATTAGGGAGAAAGAAAAAACTACAATATATACCCAGGCCAAGGAAAGATTTGGGGACTACATAGCACACTTTTATTAGCAACTTCACAAATCATGGTTCACATTTTATTGGTGCAAAATTGATGTACAGTTGGATGAAAATCCACATTTAGTATTTAGTATTATTGATTCACTGTCTGTTGGAAGAATTTCAAGTGAGGTACTTTTTTCTATAATTAATTTTATTTAATATTTTAGTTCATGATTTAGGTGTTAATATACAATAATAATGTGTACAGAAGGGGTTAGAGAGGAGGGGCTATGAGTGCTTTGGAAGATCAGAATTCAGTGTGATTTGGAGAAAATGGAAAACTGATCTGAAATCATCAATAAAAACAATGTATAAATGTCAAAGTTAAGAAGCATAAATAAAATGTGTATAAATATGAAATAAAATTGTCTAGGCAATAATGCTGTTAAAAATAATGTACAACTGCGGTGGGAGCACAAATTAGACAAGATTTTATGGATTGCTGAGGCAAAAAAAAAAGAGAGTTACAAGATTCACTTGAAAAGTATTTTGCATCACATCTGGAGAACATTATTTCTGTTTACTTTTGGTCACTGGCATTGTCCAAAAAAGAAATTATTTATTTTGGGCATATCACATGTGTTCTAAATAAGCAAATGGGACATGCACTTTCATGCCTGGGACAGTCTGGAAGAAAGGAGGATGTACAAATTGAGATAAAAATGGGACCATAAGCATAACCTTCCTAAATCATAGAACTGTAGAACAGTTTGGCCTGGAAGGGACCTTAAAGACTATTTAGTTCCAACCCCCCTGTGAAGATCCAGGACATCTTCCATTAGACCAAGTTTCTCAAAGCCCCATCCAGCCTGGCCTTGAACATTTCCAGGGATGAGACATCCAGTTTCTCTGGGCTGTTTCAGTGCCTTATTAAGCACACAGTAAAGAGCAAAGCCATCACCTCGTGCCCTATTCCTATGTGCCCTTGTAAGCACTCCCACTCCAGATTCCTTGCAGACTTCCTTTAGGAACTGGAAGGTTTCAAATAGGTTACCCTGAATCCTTCCCTCTCCAGGTTCAACAGCCTAAAGATTTTAGCCTGGTATAGGAAACATGGTCTCTCCCTGACTCATCAGTTTGATGGTCCTCCTCTGGACTTGCTCCAAAGACTGATGTCCTTCCCACGCTTGGGACCCCAGAGCTGGGTGCTGTACTGCAGATGGGGTCTCATCTGAGTGCAGCAGAGAGGCAGAATCACTTCCCTTGGCCTGCAGGCCACATTTTTTTTGATGCCCAGGACACAACTGACTTTCTGGGCTGCAACAGCACATTGCCAGCTTGTGTTCAGCCTTTCCTGCATCAGCACCATCAAGTCCTTCAAGGCAGGGCTACTCTCAGTCTGTTCATTCCCCAGCTTGTATTGGTACCAAGGGATTACCCCGACCCAGGTCTTGGGTCTTGCATTTGGCCTTGTTGTAATGTAACCTGTACTTACAAAGATGTCTTTCCTAAATGAAAAAAAATATATTTCTCTTTGATAGTAAGAGGAAATGTTCTAAGTGCAATGTTGGCCCAAAGTGCACTAGGCTACATGACATTGCAGAGAAATATTCTTAAATAGGACTTTAAGAGAAGATTAATTGGATGTTCTTAAATTTGATTCTGAATATAAGTAATCTCACTTTACTGAAGAGGGATTGACCATATGGATTTTTAGGGTCATCCTTAGAGGTCTCTTCTAATTCTGTAATAAAATTTTATTTACTCATAATACCTGGGAGGCTAAATTATTGTATAGGAACTCTGTTGTGAGACACTTAACTTTTATTACAGTAATTTCACAATTACAAGCCGCATCTGATTATAAGCCGCACC
>VRYO01002355.1:22176132-22190777 GCA_009812075.1 Sialia sialis
AATATTCTTTGATGTAAAAAAATATAAATTGTTTCTTTATTTCAATGGTTAATAGTATTTTGTTCCCCCAAATGCTTTGGGATTGGTAGCTCTAAAATCCTTAGTACTTCCATATATTGTACAATATTGTATTATTATCAAAAATTATTGGTTGATTTAGATATAAAAGGTGAGAAAATAAACAAAACTTTAATCTACAAGTTAGTCCAACCACTCATCATTTTGAAACTCAAAAGTTTTAGCTTACATAAATTATTTCTTATCTTAGTTTTGAATTTTGTTTTTTTTTTTAATTTATCTCAATAAAATGAATTTATATATTGTTATACAGAACCTAATCCCTGTTATAGGTATTTAGATAATTCTATTTTTTTCATAGTTGTTTTATTATGTCCTACTGTAAATGACACAAAAGTATTTGTATTCTGTTTATTGTTGATGCTTTAACTATTCACTGATGAAGAGGTAAATAATTTTTGAAAGAGATAAATTTTTCAGTAGTATACATTATTTCAGTTTACCAATGATCAATACTGGAAATCACTAAAAAACTATAAAATAATGTATTATTTAAAATATAAATATTTTCTTCCATTTACTGTTTTATTAGATTGTGGAGGCCAGACTACTGGCAGAGGCAGGAGGAGTGATATTATCCGTGAGAGAGCAAATCAGCATAGCTTTGGCACTGTTACTCATCATACCATCCACAGCTTGCCTTAAATGAGTAACTAAAATGTTCCCAAGGGAACTCTGAACGTTGCAAGCTTCCTTGGCAACCAAAAATGCCTACAGAGAGCCCTGCCCATCACATTTTATAGTTTTTCTCTTTTCACATCATCTTGTTGCTCTGCAGCCCCAGTGCAGTGTTCTTCCTGCAGGAGCATTTTGCAGTTCACAGATAACATGGGGCATTTTGCAGCTCACTGCTGTCTTCTCCCTCCCATTCCTGTCTTCTGGACTGTTTTAATTCACCAGACTTCATATGAAATCTTCATCTTAATGTGACAAAAATGGAAAAGAGGGATTTTGCTGGTGTTGTTTGATTCTGTCATTGATCGGAAAGGCTAAGGCTAATTCCATAAAAATATCCAACTGCTCTTTTCTCCTTTTAATACCTTCAAAACTGTTCAGAAATTTGTCTTTGAGTTAGTAGATGGCTTTTTGATTCAGAATTTCAAACATATTATTTTTATTGAGAATTAATTGCAAAGAAAGTTAGATTTTTCTGCAAATATATTGCCCAACCAAACCTACCTGGTGGTTTAGAATATCTGAGTATCAAATAGAGCACCTAAGAATTCTTTTTCTGGATGCTGAGCCTTAGCTCAGCCCCCATCGAAGTGATTCTGAGTCCCTCATACTGTGTCTTTTTTTTCATTTTTTCCAATCTAGGGTATATTTCAATAAATCGACCTATGTGGAAAAGAAATTGGAATGGTATTCTAGTAGTGGTAATACCAATTATATACAATACAGCAGCAACAGCAGTGATCCCTAGGAATTAAAAAAAGCTGGATATACCCCCCATAGGCAGTGACAGCAGCACATATTGTGTGGACATTCTGCAGTGAATAACGTTTAATCATTTATGTGAAGTTTTTCCAATTTTTATTTTTAAAAAATCATGAAGATTGATTATTTTTCTTTGAAGGAATTAGAGAGCTTTAGAGAGCTTATGTTGGACTTTTTCATGGGAAAGGGAAACCTGGATTGCACATTCAAGAGCTGACATACTTTTTGAGAATCCACTCTGAAGATGATGATTCAGTTGCCTCTGGATATTATGAAAGCTATGAAAATCCTCAGTCTACTCCATTAAGAAAATCTCATTCTTTAGATTTCTAGCTTGCTATACTCAATCTCTAATTCAGAACTGTTGTTTCCAATAGTTTAAATTACATAACTTTTAAATGTTCTTCTCTGCATGTAGATTTAGATTCCTTCAAAATGCATTTTTAATTATCTGCACTTACTTTTAATAGTACATCTTTTGTTTTGGTGGACTACTTCATAGTTACAATTTGTAATGACTTTCTTTGTGAAGAGTAATGGTACTTGCATTATGATCTGAAAGATTAAACTAATGCTTACATATTGAAAAAAGGGTTTTCAAAACAACAGAGGAAAGATGTAGGGAGTTATATATTCCATTTGTTCTATGTATCAGATGCATGAGGAGGGTTATGCTCATGCAAAATTGTCTGAATAATCCTTTTTAACAATACTTGATCTAAATTGCTTCATTAAGGCATTTCTCTGAAATTTTGTTTTTTTTGTTATTTTTTTACATTCAGTCTGCAGTAAATCTTTTTACCTGTTTTATAAATATCTGAAAATAAAATTAATATGATACATGAAAATACTGACAGATCATTAACCGCAAGAACACCAGGGAACACGGCACAAATTAGATCTTGATATATTTTCCTACAAGAATGTATTTCTTCTGCTCTCTGCTTTAAAAAAAAAATAAATAAAAATAAGTGCGGTTTATAATCAGGTGCAGCTTATAATCATGAAATTACTATACTTTACTTATATTCTCATGTGCAGCACCATTTCAGATGCTGGGCAAAAAATAAAATTATATCTACTACATTCCAATGCGTAAAAGTCAAGGAAAGAAAGCTGATATGTCAGTTTCCATCAATCTGAAAAGAACTCTGCTCTGTCACTTCAATATCAAGTATTTATTTTTCACTATTACTAGGTAACCAGCCTATATGCTGCTATGCAGTCTGTTAAAAAAAAAAAAAAAAAAAAAAAGAAAAAACCTTTTTTAACAAAGTTAATTTGATTTTTCCCAGTGAACTCAAATTTTTGCAAAAATTAAACCAACACAAAAAAGAAAAAAAAACCAAAATGCTTTTCTTATACTGGTCTTCAAACAGTGTCTATTACATTTTGTTTCTCTGTATACACATTCTGCATAATGCAAAAGGTGAATCAGCCATGTTTGTTGGTTAACGTTTATTGTATACTACTTCAAGGTTTGCAGAACATTGAAGCAAATCTGTTACAGAAATTGTTTTTTCTGGTTGTCTACTACAAATGTACTAGAATATGAGTAGATAAATTAATAGCATTATTCATTTCTCAGATATATTTTCTCTTGCAGTAACTGCTGGATATTTTTTCTGGTATGTGTTTAGTGGTAGCTCCAGAACACCAAAACCTGAAACATCCCACTTGGTTCTTTTCTCTACAAGCTTGACTTCTTTACTGATAATTTGCCATCCTCTACAAAATATAATAGGAAATAATACATTTAAATTTAGCATGTAAGAATGATAAACTTTGGTGGGATTATTTTAATTTTGTGTAGAATCTTCTGAAAAATTGGTGTTGAATAATTGAGAGACTGAAAAATAAAGAAAGTTTGGCTATATATGTGAGGAAACTAACAAAAAGATGATGTTTTACTAACAGTCAGAAGTGGCTGGAAAGAGAAATGTGTCAGGATGGGGTAAGGATTATTTTGATAATGAAGAAATGAATAAAAAAAAGGACAAAACAGACAAAAAAACCCCTATAATAGTTCTTATTTATTCCTCAAAATTTTAACTTAATAAAAACCAGATGTATATTTTTTTCTTATCAGAAAGCTGGTGTGATAATAGTCTGTTTGTTGACATGTTGAATATGAATGTTTAGTCCCTTAAAGTTCTCCACATTTTCATTTTTAAACAACACTATATAAAGAGTTACATGATATTCATAAGGCTTAATGAACACATCATTTTATGATATTTTCATTGATTTCTCCAAGTTTTTTATGTTGAAAACATTTTTCTTTTAAGATAGATAATTAATATTTAGAATACCTTCAAGAAAGTGTTTCTTAATTGAGATAATATGTGGCTTGAACTGCACCAAAGATTCAGAATTTTTTACTTTGGGGAAAATCAACAAAATAATATATTAAAAGCAGAATATAGAATAGCCATCAGGAAATTCTGCAGAATAGAATTGTAGATGTGAAGCTGCACAGAATATCTTCTGGAAGTAAATTATTTTCTAGTAATTTTCTGGACTCATCAAGCTTGACAAGAAGGGATGAAAAAAAGGAGACATGGATAATTTGCATATTTTATTCTGATATATTCCCCTCTTGACAATAGCAAAACTTAAAAAAAAAAAGTCGGGACCTTGGACATTAGAAGAACTAAAATAAATATAAAAATCAGAAATTATTATAGTGCAAGTATCTTAGCCACATATCTCTGTCTTCCTCAAAAGAGTTTTAAGAAAATCATAAGAAGCAGTTAATACCACGCATGCCTATAAATCATTGAGATGTTCCAGTAAGGTGTCTTTCTGACCATTTCTTCCCATTTTCATGTGGGAGCTGCAAAGAATAGTAAGCATAGAAAAATTCCAATAGAGTATGACAATTCAGTCATATATTGAAAAAAAATGTATTTTGATTTCACTTTACCTACAGAAAAGCAGGATGAGTATTTCAAGAGTTCATTTTATGGTGAGAGATGACTCATGCACTGAAGAATTCAGAATCTAGAGTCTTCATGAATTAGAAATTCTACTATACTAGGTACCTAGTATATTAAGACCAACAATCTTTTTTAAAATACTTCACTGTGGAGATAATGAGGTAAAAACCTCATGAAACTCTAGTGGATGAGTCACTACTGGAAAGTAAAGTGACTTCTACTCAAAGAGACTTCCTCAGGCATTTTCTTTTCATGACATGTCAGTATTTCTCAGTTCCCATATGGTGTTAAATTAAGCTTAGCTGTTTATGTTCTGCCTGATTTGACTTTTTGACTCTCCCTTTCCATCAGATGCAGTGGTTTTGCCCCAAAATGCTCAGATATTTCATTAATATCTGTGTGATAGAGAAGTTTTTTAACATCTTAGTTTAAAAATCACTTTTGCCTTTGATTTGACGGGTTGTGCTGAACTTTCTAACCTCACTAAGAAGAATAAAGTGTAAAACAGGAAGATTTTAATATATTGCTCTTAGGTAGGGCAATACTAACTTAATAGTTTCACGTATTGAAGACTCTGCCCGTGGTTCGGAAAAATAGGGTCATTCACACATTTATTTATAATCCTAGCAATGTAGAGTTTAAATCATAAACCACTGCAAAATATAGAGCATTTGAAAAATTAATAATAGCATACTTTATTGTATTCAAAATATTCCATTTTCTCATTAAAAATATGCTAAAATACTTATGAAAATACTTACAGATATAATAGTAATCACTAATTTTAATCAATTGCTGTGAATTTCAGGCAGTGAATAATAGTTGTAAAAGCTGCATGTTTCAGAAGTTAGCTAGCTCTTCCACCAGTTCCCTCAAAACCCACAGATGCAGCTTGTCAGATTCCATGAGCTCATACACTTTCAGGCTCATGGCCTCAAGTCTGATTTTCTTTTACAGTTGGTGAATCTTCATTCTCCCAGTCCCTGCCCTTGCCTTCTGTGACTTGGGTGGTGTGGCTGGGATAATTGCCAGTGAAGAATGAAGCAAAAAAATAATTTGGTACATGAGCATTCTCCACACCCTGGATAACCAGGACTCTCGTTTCCTTCCAGAGAGTGCCTGCATTTCCTTACTGACACCTATAGAAGCTTTTTTTCCTCCCCTTGATGTCCATGGCCAAGTTTAATTCCACTAGGTTTTTCACTTTCTTGGGATGTATCACTCATGAGTTCCTAGGAGGTGATCCTTGAATATTAACCAGTTTTCTTGGGCCCCTATTCCCTCCAGGATTCTATCCCATGGTACACTACCAAACAGAAGAGCCCAAATTCTGCTCTCCTGAAATCCACAGTGAGCTTGCTGTGTGATCTCCTCACTGCCATAAGGATCTTGAACGACACCATGTCATGGTGACCACAGCCAAAGCCATTCATGAGCTTTACATTCCCCACCAGTCTCCCCATGCTGGTGAGAGCCAGGCCTGGCAGGCCACCTCTCCTTGTTGGCTTCTCTATCACTTCAAGAAAGAAGTTTTCATCACAGCATTCCAGGAACCTCCTGAAGTGCTTATGCCCTGCTTTGCTGTCCCTTCAACAGATACCAGTGTGCTTGAAGTTCTGTGTGAGGACCAGGGCTTGTGAACACAAGGCTACTCTGATTGGTTTTTAGAGGGCCTCATCCATATGGTCTTCCTGGTCAGATGGCAGCAGTAGCATTTCACAATAATGTTGCTCCTGCCCTCATTTTAATTCTGATTCATAAGGTCAGCTATTTTTTAATTTCAGAATGCTGGGTGTAGCTCTATGGTTCTGAAATAATTCAGCATATTTGTTAACTTAATTGAAAGTATTTTTTTTTTAACTAGGAAAAACACTTATTTATGGTTCATAAGATATCTTTCCATAAGATACAGTACTAAGCAAGAATGGGTAGGGCCAGCACACTCTGAAGACCAACTTCTCACAGAAAAATTCTATTGAGAAAATAGTGGCTACAAATGCATAGGAAAGATAGAATCTGATCCAAAATGCTGCGGGAATGTTTGCTGGTTGCTTTTTTTGTTGCTAAGAGAATTAAGTTGCTGTGCCAAAAACTAATAGACAAAGAGATTGACTTGGGATCACTTGGACGTTACATGCTCAGTATGACAAATGTTCCCTTGCTGGGCATTATCTCTGACAATATTGCAAGGAGCACTTCTGCTTAGATAAAGAAAGTTTCATTAGCAGTATCATCTTTTAGGATTTAGGAAATCTTCTCAAACCAAAGAATTGATAGATATATGCCTGTCCAGAACTTCAACAGTGATTGTGGGGTGTACCCCTGAAGTGTTGGAAATGTACAAAAAGCTGATTTAGCAATAATAGATAAAGATTCTATTCTTTAAAACCAAGAGAAAAAGAAAGATTATTTTACCATATGTATTCACTTCTGTATTGAGCATTTGGTTCATGGGTCAGATTGCCCACTTAGCCCAACCAGTAGAGGTAATTTGTTAAAACGTAAAAGGTCAAAATTGTCATGTAGGAGAACCTCAGTAAGATGGAGGAATGAATCTACAGGTTCCTCGTGGATTTATCAGACTTGTGAAAATCTTGCATCTGAGATAGAACAACTCTCTCCACTAATGCAGGCTGCAGACTGACTACAAAACTCCTCTTCAGAAAAGGACCTTTTAGTCCTGGTAGACCAGAAACTGAAAAAGTCAGCAATGCGTGCTTAAGATAATTGCCTACTGGACTGTGTTAACAAGAGCATAAACAACAGCTGAAGTGAAGTGCTTTTTTCCTTCTACTCAGCATTCGTGAGGTCAAATCTGAAGCACTGTCCAGTTTTGTGGCTCCCAGTAGAAAACACATAAAAAAACTGCAGTCCAGTGGAGTGTTATTAAGTTTGTCAGGAGTCTGGATCACATGTAATGTGGGGAAAAGTTGAAGGAACTGGTTTTATTTATCCAGCAAAGATAATTAAAGGACAACAAACTAATTTCCAAAAAGCTGGAACCAGACACTTAAGTGTATGGCAAAAAGGTAAGAAATAATAGTAACAGGTTGCAGCAAAGGAAATCCTGATTGAAGGAAAAAGCACTTCAGGGCGAGGATGATGCAGATTGTCCAAAGAGGCTGGAGAACCTTCATTTTAGAGATTTTCAAAACTCAAATGGATATGACCATAAGCAACCTGTTCTTACTTTGAAATTAGCCCTGCTTTGAGCATAAGATCAAACTAAATGATGGCCAGAGAGACCTTCCAATACAAAATGTGAAAAAATGTAAGTGCATGTACTCTCTTTTAGGCATTGCTCTTTATTAATTTGGCATTAGACATCACAAATGTATCTTGAACAAAAAGTCCGCTTTTTAAAATCTTTTTTTGTTTTTTTTTTTAGCTAAGGAAAAGAAAAATTTTAATTTCAGTAGAAATAAATATAAAAATTGGATAGAAATGGACAAAAATAAAACTGTTAGGATTTTCCACTAACAAGAATAATATTTGCATATATTTAGATGAACCTTAGAAAGATAGTTGGTATTTTACCGTGTTGTATTACTTGTGATAATCAAAATAGCCATAGAGATGAACTGCACTGAGTAATTAGCTCTGATACTAGTCAAACATAATATAAATATTATTTATTTATTTTCTACCTCCTTAAGTTGACCTTACCAGTTATTACACAAATTTATTTCTCACTTAGCAGGCAGCAGGGAGATCTTGAACACGCTACACTGCAAAAAGCAAATCATTAAGAACATATACAATAATGGAAAGTAGAGATATGTTGTAGAAAATAATTAGGTTGATGGACTTTCACTGCTTAAGGGGAGAGGCTGTGATGAAAAGAGAGGTAGGAAAGAAACCCTTACAAAATTGTATCCAACTAAAGAGACAGCTCTGACTAAGTGAGTTAAGAAATATGTTTTACAGGCATTAAATCTCATTTGTCTTGAGGAATGTAAAACATTTCAGAGATACAGATTCTGACTGAATAGACAACATTAGAAAATAAACCATGTGTAATGAGAAGATTCAATGGAATCAGTCAGATTGATAGGTACCATATACTGAAAATTAGTTTTGAAACAAATAACACCAGGCAAATTCCAGCTATCAATTTAATTCTTGGTGTGTTTGTGTGATATAGACAATTTGCTCTACATAGGATGTTGGTATTCAAAACATTTAAGTTCTTTTAGATTCAGAATATTAATTTACATCTATGATCTGTAGAGTAAAAACAAATAAAGTTCTGTAGGCAATTCAACACTGACATCATCGGAATATTTTCTGCAGAATTTTATCTATGTGGTTTTTCATTCTCACATCTACATAGATCTTAAAATATCTGTGTCACATACAATTCTCAAAAGACTTAAATGAACTCAAATGGAAAATATCCTAACCTGAAAATGATGGCACTTTAATAGTCTTTTACAATAAAATGGTTAACCACAGTATTAAAAGAAAAAGCCCCAAAAAAGAAAGAATACATGTAAAAGTGAAGGCAATAATACATCACCTTTCTCAAAGTCTCCATAAATACCAGTTAGAACAGTTTTTCTGGCATTTTCCCATTTTACATTTCTAAGGATTAATGTGCAGCCTCAGTGTCCAAGTACTGTCACTGCTGAGGATCCTGATGTAGCTCCAATCAAAGTGGGCTTGTTCCTGAAATACTGAATGGAAATCATAATATATCTAAGCATTAAAAGGAAAATCCAAACAGATACAGAACAATGTAAAATTACAATGGGCTTAAAGAGTATTTAATGACTGATGCTCGGGAGAAGACGAGCGGTTGTGCGTCTTTTGCTAGTTACTTAAAATAAATAGAATACCATATTTTTCAGACTATAAGGCTCACTGAAAAATCCTAAAATCAAAAACTGCAACGTGCCTTATAATCCAGTGCACCTTATATATGAATATATATGAACCTTGAGTATTGCAGTGATCTCAAAACAATTTCTGTTTCACATTGCGCAGAAGCAAACATGAAGCTCGCAATCAAACGACCGCAAGCAGGCACGCACACATCCCTCGGGTCTGTCCCTCCCTATTTTACGCTAAAAGTTGCGCGTGGATCAACGTGGCAAGAAGAAGGTGTGCCTTATAATCCAGTGGGCCTTATGTATGAAAATAGTTTGATAATTTTCCATTAACTGATACTGCGCCTTATAATCCGGTGCGCCTCATGGTCATGGAAATATGGTACTTAAAACGTCTTGAAATTGTAGCCATTTTAGATTCCTTTTTTATAGTTCAAAATTTTATGTACCTTAAAAGAGAAAAGAATCTTCCCACCAAGTTTAACATAGATATTAAAGTACTTTAATGGACAAAGAATGAGAAATTATAGAAAGAAACAGTCCTTTCTGGTGAAGCACAGCCTATGAATTTTTTTAATGGTATTCTCTGCTTTTTGTGACTGTACAGATGCCATTTATTGTTAAATTGCTAAATCTCCATGATTATTTGTCTGTGATTTGTCCAAAGGTATTTAGCTAGACTTCAATTATTTATGACATTGACTGAAAACTTAACTATTACACAAAAATCATCCAGAATTAAATTAGAGTTTGCTTGCTTTCACTTTTAAACATTTGCATTTCACTTGCAAATATTTTGTCTGACAAGAAGATCTACCTATACTGTGCTCTTCTTTGCCAATTACATTTTTTTTCAACCTGTTAATGGAATATTTATTACCTAAGAAATATTGCCAGGTTGACATCCTTGTTTGATGTGAACAACTTGGAAAGACTGGTAAATAGATTTGTTACTTCTGGGGGAGATTATCACACATTTCATATCTTGGCATTTGTGGTCTATAGCTCATCTAAAAGGCAGCAGCTTAAATTTTTGTCATAGCCATCTGCTAGCTGTAACACTTCATCTGCAACATATAAAAGTTTGTTTCCAATAAATTATTTTTTTTATTATATGGAATATTTATAATTGCTTGTTGCCACTCCACCACTTCTTCATCTTTTTGTATTTCAGTGACATCCAAATTAGGATGACATTTAATATTTTCTGCCTCTGCTCTCATGGAAGTCACAGGATTGCTTTTTAAAAGATGTCATAACTTTTTGCCTGATTGTGATTTTAAATTCCATCCAAGCGGTCTAGGCTTTACCACAGCTGGTAAGTGATGAAAGAGCTGCAGAGTTTATTAGACAAGAACTTCTAAATCTTTTGGGGAAAGCATGAACATATTTTTGTGTATTTCTGTTTGGGAATTGTGACATCCCTCCTTTGGAGCTATCAGTTGCGAAAGAAGTAGCATATATTCCGAAGTACCTTTGAGATGCTGCTTAGAATGGTAATATGATATGAATTCTTCAGACTGATTATTGTCCCATATAAGTTTCAAAATTCAGGAAGAGAGCTTGAATTCCTACCAAGATCAGTTAAATTTATGGAGCAAATCCATCATACTTTCTAACTGACAATTTAACAAACACAGAAAAAATATTTAAAAATTCATGAACCATTAATAGTCTTCACTGAACTGTAACAATAGCATATATGCTCTATGGTATATTAAATTTGCATTATTTAGTATTTTCATTCTCTTTATTCCTTTACAAGCAATGCAATAAAATACTAATTAAAACCCACACTTGCCACTGAGGAAACTTCAAGATTTGTCTATAATTTCAATGATTAATTAACTTTTGTATATCCTTAGGTGAGTTGTGCCTCCAGACATACTAATCATGGGTATAGATACTCACTTTCAGTCATGGCTTGCATGGGTGGGAATGTGCAGAAACTACTCCAAAAAAGAAACAACTTTTCTGTCATTGAAGCAAGAGTCCTAGAAATAATACATTGGTGATATTTTTAAAAACTAAATAGAAGAACATTTGAGGATTTGAGGCTGAATGACCCTTTACATCTGGTTATAAAACAGACACAGTGCTCAGATCAGTCTGTGTATGCATTCTGAGTTTTGACTTGTTACTCTGGGGATGGGAATGTAGACTGGGACAGGATAATGTTGTTTGACCAAAGTTTTTATTGATATTTTACTTCTTTTATTTCTCCTGAGACTCACTTTGGCATGTGTCCAGGTTTATCACCCTCTACTGTTCATTAGTTTCTGTATTAAGAAAATAAAATATTGTGCACTAACAAAACAGAAATATAATGCAACTGTAGCAAAGAGGCAAGCTAAGCAACATATAAAGAATGGCTCTCAGTGGGGATATTAAGGGCAGAGTAGAGATTGGTTTCTATTTCTTCAGAAACTCTTTGGCTCTGTACTGCTCCATTTCGAGATTTATGTTTTCTCTCGGGAAGTCATAACACTTGCAGTTAAGTACATATGTGCTCTATAAAATAATCTTCAAACTAGATATTGATCAATCAGTCAATTCATGCCTAAAAAGGAAAAAAGAAGGAAAATTTAACAAAAATGTTTTTATTTTACAATACTAATGACTTGGAAAAATTAGTTTAAAAAGTTTTGAAGTTCATTCATATTACACAAATAAAACAACGGCAAAACCACATTGGTAGGGGTTTTTTTTATAATTCAGAACCCAGGCATGTGTATTTTTCTATTAAATTAATTTGGCATTTTATTTTTAATTATCTATAGAGACTGAGAGAATCTTGTGTTTGTTCATTCACCTCCCACTTATTGGGGCATAGGAAGGAAAGTGATCAGCAAGAAAAAAAGATGTTGAAGAAAAGCAGTAATGCAAACCAAAACTGTGGTATGAATAATTCCACGTATGCTTCCACTCTAAATTATAGACCCTACCAACAACTTTTGTTCAGGTAGTAACCGAAGTTAAACCTGATTTTAAAAAAAGTTAAGGTCTTATATGTTGATTTGAAGAGAAGTTATTCCTTTCTATACCTATATGAAGAAATGAATCTATGGATTACTTAGACCACACGGCAATTATTCTTTCTTCTGGTATATCCAACATGGTGTTTGCTTTGCAGATTTATACTGTACACTAATCTTCATTCACTGTCTCTCATCTCAGAACATTTTGATTTTCATCATTTTATATGTAGCATAATGCTGAAATTTAATAAAGAAATTTAAAACAATAACATTTTTATCTTTTTCATGTCTGCCTGAGAAACAGAGGATAATTTTTAAAAATATATTATTTATTTTCCTTTTTTTACCAAAATAAATCACAAATAATTTGCTAAGAAGTTCAGATTTCACACATAAGTAAAAAAAAAATAAAATTCCCTTTAACGATTAGAAACCAAAAAATATTCTTTAAAATATATTTTAGTAAGTTTTAGTAATCCATTTTTCAGCTCCTTGAATTTGAGGGAAAGGCTGTTTTCAAAGTGTCATTGACCACTGATTGTCCAAGAGAAATCTGCACAGGAGGCACCACAGAAATATAGGTTTAGGTTTAGATTGCTATCTCAATCTGCCTACATTCAGTTATTCACTAGGAGACCCAAGATAATATTTTTCTAAATTTTGGAAATGGCGCAGTAATATCTTAAAAGTATGGGGTGGTTAATAAAGAGCAAATCTGATTTAAAAAGTGACACTAAGATCAGGAACATAAAATCCTACTGCCAATAATAGCACTATAAATGAGATGGGAGAGTCAGCAGGTGATGGATGCAAACAGAATAAATTTGTCACACAGAAAAATGTGCCATCATCACCCTTATTATGTTATGCTCTTGTTAAAATAAAATTAGCATTAACATGAAAAAAGGAAATAAAACCTTTGCTATTCCTTACCAAGTACCTCTTTAAGGTGTGACGACCCTTTGTATAAAAAATGCTTCTGAAATAAATAGTTGCTTATATGTGAACTTAGAAATATATCTTTACATGTATCTAATATATTGTTTTTCTGATATAGTCTTCTTTCCAATACACCTTGAGAAAGAACTGCTGAAGTCTGCATTTAGGAAAGAAGATATGATGTAATAGCTAGCCCAGAAGATGTAAGTAAACAGGGTTTTTTATTGGTATGATAATTAAATATAAAAGAGGAAATTTTTTATATTACAAATTCTGGAATTGTTCTGAGGAGGAACTGACCTTAAACATAAAATATATTCTGATTCAATAACCATTGTGCACAGAATATTTTCTCAGGACTCACTCCTGAAGACCCAAAGATATTTCTTTAGAAATAAAAAACT
This sequence comes from Sialia sialis, assembly GCA_009812075.1. Taxonomy (NCBI): domain Eukaryota; kingdom Metazoa; phylum Chordata; class Aves; order Passeriformes; family Turdidae; genus Sialia; species Sialia sialis. The sequence goes on from VRYO01002355.1 coordinate 22,189,737, forward strand.
ATATGCATTATTTCTGTTGTGCCATGGACAAAACACTTAGATATTGATTTACTGGTAATGTCATTGATGCAACAACCATTTCTCATTACCAAGTTTTGTGCATGGGGACTAGCCTGTGGTTAAGAATAATGTGGTGATAAGGTTATGATATGAAAGACGGTTTGTCCACACAGGACAAATCCTAGCTATTATTGCTTGATCATAGTAATGGCAAAAGAAACTGGAATTTTATTTGTCTGTTTGCTTGTTTATTTTAGATTTCATAGTGCCTTAGAAAGGAATTTATTTTACAGTAAAAAAAATAATTTATCTCATTTCAAGATCAAAGTCTTTTATGGAGAGTTAGGCTCCATTTGAATCAAAACATAATATATTTTGACACAAATAAAGTCTGTACTTGTAATCCTGCACTCAATTAATTTGTGTAAAGCCACCACAGACTGAATATTTTAGGTAGCTTTCAACAAATAACACAACTATTGTGCAAGTAATTTACCATTACCATCTAATCCATTTTTTGACAGCAGGTACCATCTAGATTTGAAAAGAGATGCAATACAACCCTCTACATCCAGAGTGATCTTTGTCTTTCAAAACTGGTTTGATTCTATCTTCATTCTGATTAATAATAAAAAAAACCCCAATCATTAAAACAAAAAACAAACAAAAAAAAACAAACAAACAAAAAAAACAAACAAAAAAACATGTAACACTTGAAAAAACAGCAGGCAGAGAAAATATGACAAAAAAAATTTAGGAAATAATATTTATTAGAAAATACTAGCAAGATATGGACTTACATGGACCATTAAACAGTAGGACATATATATAATTGAAATTGTTCTTTTTAATGTAAATACAAGAGTAAAGATAGTCAAAGGGGCAATGCCAGCTGCAAAATCAGATTTTTGTGGAGGTTTTTTTGTGGTTTGTTATCAGTGGTAATAATTACCTAGTTGAACTGAAACTTAACTCTAAGTAAACCATGGCAGATCTTTCAACATTAATGGAGAGATAGAGATATTTATGGAAGATAAAAGT
>VRYO01002355.1:22191777-22214052 GCA_009812075.1 Sialia sialis
CTTATAATCGTGAAATTACTGTATATCTACATTAGATATAAGCAGTGAATGTACAATTCTTCCACTTATACTCACAATAGGATTTGTCTTACTTAAAGGTGACCAAAAAGAATTTGTATAATTAGAGTAAGCTAATCATTAAGATCTCTTCAACAGAGGAGAGAGATAAATACTTAGCGCTTAGTTCCATTTGAAGACAGGTTTAAGATAGGTTGAACGACTCAGTTTCCAGAACTGCCTCTCTGTCTTTACTGTCTAGAGAGAGATTCCAGATGTGTAGCACAAACTCAGCATTAAATTATGTGAGAGAAAGGTCTCCAGCCACTGCTTTAGATGAACTTGTCAGAATTTGACCTCATCTGATGTTCAGCATATATAGAAGCAATGTGCATCTTTTATATTGTAAAATCTGTATGTTTGTGAGAAATGCATTGAATTCAGATCACTGATAAAATGCTAACAAGTGCTTATCTTATTATAATTTTCATGTTTTTCTCAGATGACTATCTCCCCAGCCTAGGCCAACAAAGTGGATGAATTAAGTCAATGACAAATTCAATGACCATTCTCATTGCCCATCTTCTTCCTGTCAGGAGTGGTGGTTAATCCATTGACTTGCTGACAACTTTTAGAGAAAAATGTAGAACTTCATTCCAACCATAAGATTTTTACTCCTCTTCAAAAGTTCTGTCAAAGTTCCTGTTTCAAACTTTCTTTAAAAGTTCAAAGGAGGGCTTTAGGCACCTTTCGAAACAATCCCTAAAAAGGATAAATCTAATCCTTTTTCCTACACTGTCAAGAAAAAGAAGGAGTTTTCCTGAATAATGTTGATTTTATTTTCCCTCTTCATTATCTTTAATGCTGAAGAATGGCTGAGTGACTGAATAGGAATGAGGATCAGATGTGGGCAAAAGACCATCCTCAGGAGATGCTTCTCCAGAAAAGTTCCAAATTCAGTTTCAGTAAGAAGAATGTGGGTTTTATTAGCATGCATTTGTATTAGAATTTATTCAGACATTAATCAGAGCTGTGCTCAACAAAATATAAATAATGTAAAAAATCATCCACCGCTTTTACTTTTACTTTTTCTGGATCTCATGTAAGGCTCATAACAAAGAGCAGAAACTGAGAGACATAGGTGATGAAAAAGAACTCTAATTAGAATAAAATTTTTATTAAACAAGGACACAACTACTTTGTGATTTATTTAGTTATAATCAAGTCACAGTTAGTATTGAAGTAGTTCACAAGAAAGAATTTATTAAAGACAAAATTAGTGGATTTTCTAACATAAATAAAAGTAAAAAATGTCTTCAACACAGAACAAGTTCAGTCCCTCTCGCGAACACCATGTCATGATTTCATTATTGGATTCAATCTCTCTTTAAGGGAAATTGCTTTAACTGACTTTGTATTACCTAAAATTTCACTAAGAAACTATTTCTTTGGTGCCTTTGCTTGCAATTTTTTTGCTTATATTTTCAAAACTTCCCAGATGTTACTGCTGAGAACTGTCAGAATGCAAGAGAAAAGCAATGAAAAGACTTGCAAAGTTACTGCTAGAGATGCTCACTGTGATAATATTATACAGTCCCCAGTGATCCTGTCCTCTATCAGAAATTGTATCAGGAGTCACTTTGAGAGAAAATATAATGAAAGACATTTTTTTCATTGAGATTCTCACTGTATTAGCTGATTGGAGAGGTAGCAGCAGTAGGTAGGAGTTTATAGCAGGAGTTAAAGAGCAATAGCTGCTTTAAAAGCTGCTGCTTTGATCCACGGAAAATGGATCCATTATTGCCCTGGGAAGTACCCTTACTTTTTCTTGTATGCTTATGTGTCCAGGAGAAGAGTGACATGCTCCTACACCTATAATGATTGCCTACACTATATGAAATTGTGGCTCTTAAAATTGAAAAAGGAATTCTGTTATAGATGAACTAAACATCAAAATGTTTTAATTTCTCTATAGATGGAGATGAATCAGATTTTAATAGACAGTGGAAACAACATATAAAAGTTTAAAGACCTATCTAATAAAAAAATGGGCAATGTTAAACCTTTCTCTTGTCAAAGCAAAAGTTAACTTAGCATTCAGAAATTTCTCTGTGAAGCCCTGCTGTCTCTTTAGAATGGCTACATTGCTTGAAGGCCTGAAATAATTGGAATAATTATAAATTCAAACTGACTTGAGCAATATGTCTAATACAAGACTTATTTTTTTATTTTAGTAATGCAAGGAGGTGCTGCTTGTGAAGATTTGACCATGGATGTGAAATGCTATTTGGGCTGACTCTGTAAACCACAGTATAAAAAAGAAACAGAACCATAGGGCAATGTGAGCAACAGAATACTCAGTCTCGAGCTAAAAAAAATCAAGAATTATTTTAGTTTTGGCAAACTAATCATAGCTTTTACCTCCTGACATACAGTTTTATTTTTCACATATTGAATATTTTAATAAAATAGTTAAAAAAGAATATTTTAGTATTTCGCATCTTTTCAAACCCACCTCCCTAGTTTTCTCCTGGACTCATATACAGAAGACAAGCACACAAAGCATCAGTTTTTAATAAGAATAAACAGAATAATAGATAAGCAGTCACACAAAACTATGGTGTTAGCCTGTCTCAGGATCTGTTGACATAAATAATTAGCACTTTGTTTTTTAAGTTTGGCTTATTTGTTTATTTCTTTAATATTTTATATTCCTAAAATCTACATATAACATTCAAATAACTACAAAAATAAATATTGGTTTTCATTTCTTTTTTATCCTTGGTGATTTTCAGCCTTCTTACTTTCTCATAACACTCTGTCCCATTTTCCTCTAGAGAACAATACTTTTTTGTTAACAATTGGTCATGTGCTCAGGGGACAAGCACTTCTGCAGCTAGCACTGGACGCTGACATTTTTCATCTTCTCACTCCAAAGGAACTGACTTCAATTCCTCACTTATGCATTCCATCATCAACTTAATCAAAAACTTGGAAAGGAATGTTGCAACCACCCATTCTAAGTTTCCCCTTTCTCTCTCTTTTAGTGGCTGGGGGATCCAGGACTCCAAGGATCAACTTGAATATGACACAGATGCCCACCCTTGATTCACATGGGAAAAGCAGTGAGAAAGTCTGTAGAGAGATAAGGAATGTAAGATTACAGAGTTAGGATTGTTAAAATGGCATTATTTGGAGGAGAAGGATCCAGGAGAGAAAATACCTGCACAGAAGGTTATAAAATGTTAAAGAAAGGAATGGTAGTTGAGCTAGTGCAAAATGATGGCTGGGGTCAAGTTATCAGTGCTAACAGAGATAATGGGTGATGCCAGCTGAGCAGTGTTGAAGTATTGGTCTGGCATTTGTAAAGACTGATGATGATGCTTTGAAATGATGCAAGTCAGGGCAGCAAAGACTGCTTGGATACCTTAGGAGGGTGAAAAATCCATTAATCTAAAGTCCAACAACTCCCTAAAGATTGGAATAATTCTTGGAAGAGGAATGCACATTTGTGTTTTTCTGATCTTTACGTGCTTGTCTCCCAAGATTTCAAAAGTGTTAAAAGCAAAAAATCGCAGCTGCCAGTGAATACAACAGATTATGGATGTTATCCAACTATAAATATTGTGCCACTGAAACAGAGCTAAAATCTTCTAAAAAATATAGAAAATTTGCTAGAAATTAAGAAAACAGAAGAATCTACAATTATTATGCTTAGGAGGTTGCTGCTTCTTCTGAGTCTATCCTAGGGCATTCTTTTTGGGTTCATTTGTTTTGCTGATCCACCCCAGTCTTTCATTTAACTAGAGACCCTTCCTTCTGTAATCACAGGGTTTTTCTGTCACATCTCTTTCTATACTAATTACTAGGCATATGCATGTTTCAGAAGGGGTTTAAAAATCCTAAATATTCCTCTACATGATCAGGCTAGACCTGGAGGCATATATAGAAACTATTAGATGTTCAACTTTCGAAACCTGAAAGTCTTCAGCTGTTCCTATGGTAACCAATTAGATCACTGGATTGAGAGGTACAGCTTGTTCTGAAAAGGGAAAGTTTTAAAACCAGGGATTTCATACCAGTTTAAATACTGAAATAGACTGCTATCACAAACAGTAGGCAAGTGCTCTCCTCTTTGTCGCTTTCCTCTGCTTCTCCTACTGAGTTAGATTTTTTCTCTCTTTAGAGTTGTTGTGGCTTTGTGTGATTTGATCAAGTAGCCATGCCTTTGAACTGGAATGGTCAGCTTTTGATCTGCATACATAAAACTCCACAGATCAATTATATTAATTTCTTAGATGAGTCTTTCAACAATTCTAAACCTGAAGGAAATAGTTTTAATAAGAAACAGCTTTGCATATAGACTAAATAGGTACTAAATTTAGTCTTATCATTCAACTATACTATTGCAGCTTTTGTCTCCACCACTGATTAATGAGTTACTGCAAAATATTTCTCCATTGCAAACCTAAGACAATCCATAAACAAAGGTAAGAGGGCTGTTTTTGCAAAAAATTCTATTTAAGACTCTTTAAACATAATTTATTATTAACAAAAACTATTAATAATTTAAATACAGGATGATATTTTAGAAAGATCAGAAGATTAATTTGTATTTTAATACAGAAGTCTCTTTCTATGGATCTGCAATCAAATAGTCAGGCTTGTTCACCACATGTGTACATGAGAGAGACAACATTCTCACCCATATGGTACAATCTTAAATGGTCCATTTTTATCAAGTAAACAGAACTGTTAAATGACACAGTACAACAGCAAAGCACAGGAATAACTCAATTATACTGAACAGCGTTTTTTACTTCTTGCATATGAACTTACAACTTCTCTGTTCTGGTAATATAGTTGAAGATGAGTATTCTGTCTAAAAAAAGACCACACAATTGCTCCTTTAACTTTCTTTCATGCTGAGTGGCATCACAAGATGTACCTATGGCTAGTAGTTTTAGGTGAAATCCAAAAATGGATTTGCAAAAACACGCAAAGTTGCCCTGGATGCTTCTCCTGATATATCTGATGAACTCAGGTGGCTAAGCAGGCAGATACATGCGAGGCACTTCAGGGAAAATTGTTTGTCAGAGATGTAATGCATCTATGCTAGGGAGATATTAAGGTTAGTTAAGAATTAAGAGGAAATTAGGAGTAAACAAAATTATATTTTAAGAGTAAAGTCCATGTGATCACTTCTTTCACTTCATTGGTTTTATTGCTCTCTCTGCACCATGGTTTTTGATAATATGAAATAAGCAGAGCTACACAGGTGTGAAGATGGGTTGAGATAATAGAATCTTTGCCCAGGACCCTGCGTTTTTCTGATTTCTTAAAAGGCAGGACAGAAAAAAATTGGGTAGTTGTACTGCTGTTTCAAGTAGTGACCTTGTTGACAGCTTCAGTACTTCTGCAAGAAATTCTGTTCGATGATTTTATACTTTTTGTTTTTATTTCATAATTACAGTTTTTTAAATCCCTAAGCATTGTACATATGCTAACTCAATCTAGGAAAAGAAAACAAAAGTCAGAAAGCAGAAAGCAGACTTTTTCCATCTATAACAAATTTGACAACTGATAAAAGCATATGAATATGAATATATAAAAAATAAACACTAATGAATATGCATATTTCCTATTGGTACATTTTTCTATTCCTTACATGGCAGAAAAAAAAAGGGGAAGGCAATCTCCTTCTGTTCCAAAATCTCTTTAGTGCAAAAGATAATCTATTGGGTACTGGAGTTCTCATAATATAAGCAACCCTTTTTGTGACTTTCTTTTGCTCTAGGTTTGTGATGGTCCAAGGCATTTTAATAATTAGTCTACAGGGAGCCTTAATAGACTAGGGCAACTCTTAATTAATTTAATCCCCAGTACATGAGTTGACCAGGAGACATCAAACCACATTTTAGCTTGGAGGGTATGTGAATTCAGAGGAAATCTCATTTTTTAGCTACTGTGGTGTTGCATTTTTTCCTTCTAGCATAGTGTGGTTGTAGCTAAACACTTAGTGCCATTCTTTTCTGTAGTTACCAGAAGCTTTTATTTTCAGTATAATTAATAATAAATGAAGATTGAAATTTCAGCATAATTATTTTAAGGTGCAAAAATTATCATATGATGATGTTCACTTGTGGTTAAAATAGGCAATTAAGAAGAGATTTTACTTAATTTTTGCTATATCTTTACTGTGTATTTCTGGTGCTTTAAAAACCCTGCACCTGTTTAAAATACATTAAAATATTTTTAGCTACAATTGCTTTTAATTAGAAATATTCTGTACTCCTATGATTTGGTACTGAGGGCAGTATTCTAGTATATGATTATGCTTCAAGCATGCTTTAAATTTATAAGGGTTCAGGTTGTACTTTATATTCTATTCTTGCTTCTTATCAAGATTTGTGGTAAGTCATAATAGCAGAAGTAAAAAAAATCCTGAGGCAGCCTTTCTCTTTTCATTTCTATGTTACTATTCACATATGCAGTAAGTAATACTTTTAATGAAGTGAGTGTTGCTTTAGGAATATAATCCAGAGGTACCTAAAGCTGTGTAAAACAAATGATTATCACTGAAATGTATGTAGTGACACTGAGGGCAACCTAACAGGGATGAAAGAGAAAATGTCAGTACAATCACAAAGCACCAATGTGAAAGACAAGCTACTCTATAAGGTACATATGCTTCTGAATAAATATCATTAGCTATAGAATCTATTAAACACACCTATTTTTATTCTTTAAAGTGAGTTGTTTTGGTGTTGGTATTATTAGAATTTGCAGCTGATTTCCAACTAAATATATGAAAAGTATATTTAAGTTAAGTGATTTAAGAGAAAAATCACTGGGCAAAGAATTTTAATCTAAACTGTGACACTAAGATACTGTTTAGCTCTTCTGGAATGCAATTTTTCTGTTCTGGTTGCAGAATGCTTTGGGGAACACACTTTCCTTAATATGCATTCCATTACAATCTTAACCAACATCTCTAATGTTACACATAAGTTGAAAAATAGTCATAATCAGGTTAACCACACCTTCAGCTGGACACTTACACATCTCACAGTCAAGGAAAGGATACTAATTTAACAGGATCTGATTCAGTAAGCAAACTGAGAATATAAAGTGATATATAAAATAATAAAGTACCAGGTTATTTCCTGAAAAGGTATTTTTTTGGCATTATGGAAAGTATTAGGTATATCTATGTGTATTGCACAGTGAAACATTATAAGAACTCAAAAATTGTATCATTAGGAAAAATGCACACACATTTATTCCTGCTATTAAAGTCAAATTCAATTCACCTCATTAAAACATTTCTATTTCAATAATGTTGCATGTATTCAAAAGCACTGCATTTTACAGTGAATTCAATTTCTTATAATATTAATCCCCTTATACAAAGAAAAAATCAATCTCTTAAAAAATCTTGATGTAGTCAGTTTAATTTCCATAACTATAAATATTTTATAACAAATGAGTTTTAATTAGTTGCTGTCCTTGGCCATGTACAAGAGGAAGGAATCATCTTTCAATTAATCTATTGTTAGGTTACACTGAATTAAAAAGTCCCATATGCATAGGATGTTCAGACTACTACCTTTCTGACTTAATAGACATTGACTCATAAATTTCTAATGTTTTTCAAGTGTTTCCTTTGTTGCTGTTTTAGAAGACAGCCCATTTTTTCAACTTGATGGGCTGATGGGATAACACTAGAAAATAATTCCAAAATAGTCCCTATATATACAGTTATAAACTGAATCAAAATCTCCAAACAAATATCCCCAAATTTAGTTTGCTTGAAGCTTTTCCATTTCCTAATTTTCTTTTATTCAGAGTATAAAATTAATGGGTGTTGAGTTGATATATGGTCCAACTGAATTGAGGGGTTATGAAACAGGCTTGATTAATCCCCATCTTTATTTAATTTTATATTTTACCATTCTAAGTTTGTCTGAAGTTTCATAGAGTAATGTGGGTTGGAAAATGCATCAGGAAGTCATCCAGTCCAGCCTTAGGCTCAAAAGAGGGTCAGACCAGGCCAGATCACGGTGCGGTCACTCTTGTAAACCTTCATGGGTGGAGACTGCACAACCTGCCCAGCAGTCTGTTGTATTTCGCTCTGTCTTCCTGTCCCATCCCTGGCAGTGTTCAAGGCCAGGTTTGATGGGCTTTGAGCACCCTGGTCTAGTGCAAGGTGTCCCTGATCATGGCAGAGGAGTTGGAAGTAGGTGATTTTTAAGGTCCTTTCTGACCCAGGTTATTCTGTGAATCTGATGAGGAAGGTTCTCCTTTCTCCCCAGTATATATCTGAGATCTTGTTGAGAGCACTAAGAAGGAAAGGACAGGAAAGATATTACATGCAATTTATCCCTGTGACATTCAAAGAAGAAGAAAGGTTTTATAGTGACATTTCAAGAAAGACGTGCTTCAAATGACCTGGGAAGGAATGATTAAAAATTATGCAAAATTCTGTTTATTTATTGCTTCCTTTCACAGTTAAGGTTGCTTTTTTTGGTAAAGGAACCAAAGACTATGTTTGATTTCTAATATAATTTAATTGACACAATTAAACAATGATACAACAGGAGTCATAACATTTGAGTAGATGGTTGTTGGACTTTTTTCTTCATGGAATTTCCAACAAGCTATCCCAATTAGATAAGCTATCTGTGAGCTAGAAATGTAACATAATGTGCTACAACTACAATTTTTGTCAGGGTAGCAAGTGAGATACTGCATAATTAGGAAAGCAGCACGATTGTCACTTTTTCCTTAAAGACAACAAGCTTTGTCTGCATGGTGCCAATGGGCCCCATGCAAATACTTGGTTCACAGCCACATCATTACTGCAAAAATGTGTCTGAGATGTGAAATAAGATAAGTAATTTTACAGGTTTTCTTCATATGTGAAGAAGTGAGAAAGGATTAGTTATGTAACTTCTATTAAAAATTATTCAAGTCTGAGACTAACTTACCCTAAATTGGCATCTCTGCATTTTTCATCTTACCTCCTCTCACATGATCCTGCATACATTAAGCATCAAGGAACCTAGTAAAGCTGTGAATTTTATATATAAAGATCCCTAGATGTCTAAAGTACCTCTTCTCTGCTTGGACAGCATAATTCAACTGAGTAACCAAGGGGCTCACCTATTCCCAGTAATTGTAATGCAGTGCTTATTTTCATGAGATTTCAAGTTGGCAGTGCAACCTTGTGACAATGGAGGATGAGGCCATATGGGGCTCTATTAACAGGAGTAAAGACAGATCTTCAAGAGAAGTGATTATTTTTCTCTATTGTACAGCTTGGGAGACCGTGCCGGGAGTACTGTGTTTGTTTTTTGGCTCTTCAGTTAAAAAAAAAAAAAAATAAATCACACCCTGGAGACAGTCCTTAAGAAGATAAACAAGATGATAAAAGGAACTGGGCTACATAAAGAGTGAGAAGGTACTAGGGGAGCTGGCTTAATTGAAAAAGGTTAAGAGGGGTTCTTCTGGGTCTCTTTGGTCACCTAGTGGGAGGTTACAGGGAAGATAGAATCAGCTCCTTGTCAGAAGCAAAGAAAAATTGATTTTTTGAGGAACAGACAACAGCAGAGAAAAAAAAAATAAATCTGAGTAGGTATTAGGTGGAAAAAAATCACAGTGAAGAGATAAAATAACAAACCAGGTTGTCCAGAGACATTAAGGAATATTTATCCTTGGAGATGTTCAGAACTCAACTGGCCAACACCCTGAACAAGCTGTCCTGACTTTTCAGTTGGCTCTGCTTTGAGGCAAAATCACCTTAGAGGATTCTCCTCTAACTTTTTTTTTCCTTTTTTCTGTGAATGATTATTATAACTCCAAGATTAAAATATTCTATTTTTAGCTGTGGTTTTAGCCATTACTGACCCTTCCTGATCCAGCTTAATAGGTTAGCAGTGAGCCTGCTGCAAAAGTTACAAGGTTCACACAAGATTTATAAATCTACTGGTTTCACTCAAGCTTATTTGATCTGTTGAGTCAGCAAATAGTTAGCAAAAACTCTTTGATAACGCAAAAGGCTTTTTCCATGTGAGCTCTAGATTAGATTGGACTAGCTGACAGAAAGCAACAGACCAAGGAGGGAACTCTAGTAGCAAGGTAGGCATAAAGCTAGGAATGGTTTGAGTCAGTATACAGGAAATAGGAGAGTAGCTAACATTATTTAAGTAAAGGATAGTTTAAAAAGTGTGGAGAGAGTACTGAGAAGACCTACTGCACCACTTAGGTGAAGGCACTGCAGGATGGGCTCACAGAGCTGAAGAAGGTCACAGAGAGAAATTGAGGAAAGTCTTATAAAGTGTAGCAGCAACAAACCAGGTTGTGTACTGAGTGACACTGAACTGTGAATAAAACATCAAGGCATCATACCCATTATCACCCTGCCACAGGCAGTTTTAGCTGCAAGGGACTAAAATATAGCACAACTGTGTTTCGAGAACTATGCTAACAAGAACAAATAGCAACTACATGGAGACATTCTGAGTTAAATCATCTGAACAGTTAAGTCTAAGGTTAAAAAATTATTCAGGTCACAGGGTAACATGACTTAGAGAGATAACAGAGTATAATCAATCAAAATCCCCTTTAAGTGGAATTGCATTCATGTAGCATCTTTCTGTTGGTTAAATGCAGTGAAAAGGGAAAGATGATGCAGAAGAATCCTATAATACAGCTTAAAAAGTTAGATGGCTTTCAAGGTATATAAATTACTAGTAATGAAAAAAGTATCAAGTAATGTACTAAATTAGAAATAGAACCATATAATGATTTGGGTTGGAAGGACCATCCTGTCCAAACCCCATAGGCAGGGATTCATTCTACTAGATCAGGTTGCTCAAAGCACCATCCCACCTGGCCTTGAACACTCCAAATGATATCCACTACTTCCTTGGGCTACCTGTTTCAATATCTCACCACCCTAAGGAATCCTTAGCAAAGAATTTCATCTTAATGTCTAATCTAAATCTATCTCTTTGAGTTTAAAGCTATTTCCCCTCATCCTGTCTCTATGATCTTGTATAAAGTTCCTCTCCAGCTTCCTTGGGTGCCCCCTTTAGGTACTGGAAAGCTGCTGTTAGGTCTACCTGACACCTTGTCTTCTGCTGGCTGAACAACCCCAGCTCTCTCAGCCTGTCTGCTTAGAAGAGGTGCTCAAGCCCTCTGATCATCTTCTCCTAGTACTGTCATTTAAATAACAACTCTGGATGCATGAATAAATTTGGGGAAAATAAAAAAAACGAACAAAGAATACAGTACCAGCCTCAGCCTTAGTGTAAGGGTAGAAAAGTAGAAAACCTTATATTGCTCATGATATCTATGGACCACCCACCAAAAATTTTTATCAGCTGACTTTTCACAGTTAATGATTAAGATGCTTTGAAGCAATGTTAATTAAAGATTTCTTCTTTTGTCCCATAATTCATAGTGTAGATAGGAAAATAAGGAAAGAAGTTATTTATTCAGCTATAACTGGCATGGATGCTACATTAATATATTTCAACCGAAACCAGAAAAAACTACAAGTAAGTCTCAGAAGTCCATAAATCCACATGCAAAATTTCTTTTTTCACTATGCTTAGCAAATCACCTGTTAGGAAGTGGCAGTTCTCATTATTGCTCCAAGAGTTTTTTAGGCATTCAACTCTGTGAAGTTTGGCAGTGCTGATTCATTAAATAAGAAATCTGTTTACTGCATTAGAGGCACAGGAGCAAAGGATTGCATTATGTGGACAGAAAAGCAAATGAAAAATATAGAAGAAAATTCAATTTCCCTGACATAACATGCATGGAGAAATTACATGCTATCTACTGATGTTAGTATTTGAGGTGCAAAAGTATTTAATAGATTGACTTAAAATAAACGCAGACTAGATTTTAAAAAAAGACAATATTGTTTGATTAAATAGAATTTTACTTTAACTGGAATTGTTCTACTGTTTTGATTTTAAAGATATTTCAGGTAGACTCAATAATGATTAAATACATTCATATTGGCAAGAACATAGTAATAATTAAGTTATTTTCAGATTTTCACTGTATGAAATAAAAAATGTCCTTATTAAATTTTACCCATTTCTGTTCTTTGCAGTGCACATATCAGACTAAATACCATCAATAATCACCTGCCATACCATATTCATTTCTTTAACATAATCTTTGTTGTGTAATTAAAGGTGAATCTACTCATATAGTTAGCAGTGGAATTGTGTAATGGAAGCATTTTATTCTTGCAGTATGATATTTGTCTTTACTGTGGAAGAACATTCTAGACAAATATATATAACTGAAAACATTACTTGCTGAATTTTGAAACATTTCAGCAAAATTCTTCAGCTAGTACTTTAGCTAGAAATTCACCAATATTCACCTTGACCTAATCATGAAGTATATCTATACATTTTACTACTAGCAATAAGATTTAGATTGCTTTTATTTCTATTAGAACTGTAGAAGCAACAAACATATAAGAAAATGAAAGTACAGTAATTTCACATTTATAAACCACGCCTTTTAAACTGAGTTTTCTACCCGACCCCGGAAGTGTGGCTTTTCATCCGGTGCGGTTTATATATGGACAAATTCCGGTGAAAGGTCAACACAGAAGTGTGAGATGGGTCGGCCCGAGGTGGGGCGGGGCCAGAGCTGCCGTGGCGGGGGTGGGGGTGACCCCTCTCAGAGCCTCTGCCGCAGCGGGGGGGGTGGGGGGCTGGGCGTGGCCCCTCTGGCCCTGCTGAGAGCTGCCGCAGTGGGCGGGGATGGCCAGAGCCGTACGGCCTGAAGCGAGGCGGGGCTGGCCAGAGCTGGATCCTCCCTGAAAAAAAGAAAAAAAAAACTAAAAAAATCCTGCGGCTTATATTCAGGTGCGGCTTATATATGGAAAAATCCCGTGGTCTACCCAGCTACACGGATGTGCGGCTTATAATCAGGTGTGGCTTATAATTGTGAAATTACTGTAGAATATTTCCTCTCTCTTACTCAGTCAATGAAGTGATTTAATTAAAATGGCTTTAGCCAAAATCCTTTTCTCAGCCAGCCTATTGAGAGCTGAACAACTTCACTCCTCTTATTACACAGTTAGGTCAGTTAAAGTGGTTATAGTGATCAGATGAATGGAATGGAGATTATTGCTCAGATTCAAAGAAATAAGAAATGTTTTGATTTATAAGAAATATTAACTGAGACAACAAATTAATCTAGTTTGTTCACTTTTGCTAAAGAATAAGGTCTGTATAGCTTGGATCGAGACCAAGGTGAGCTGGATTGCGGAATAATGGTAATATTGAAAAACATATTGAGGCAATAAAATGGAATTTCCATAACACTGTCAAACCTATGCTTTAGAGCATATAGTGAAAGTAAAACAACTAGGAATTCAAATGTCTGGTCTGTTATAGAGGATTCTATACTTTTACAGTCCTAGTGGTAATCTCCCAATTCATAGATCTCAGCTCTCTGATCCACTCTGAGGGATTAACATAAAGTTATCAGATTAATTTTACTTTTTTTCAGGAGGATAATTCAGTGGGAAATGACATTTCTGTAGCTCCTCCCTATCTTTTCTACACTTAATAGCTTTTCTTCAGATTATAGTATTAATCATTTCCATAAAATCATAATGTCTATTATAACCTAAGTTATCTGAATAACTGCAGAAAAGCAGACAGAGTTTAATATATATTTCTAAAGAAAAGAAAAACCTCTATCTCTGGAACAAAGTTTATGTTCATTATACAATTTATTGCACTGTAAAAAATATATTTAAATAATTTCTAGTGTTAAAAGAAGTACTGTAAAAAGCTTATTTTAAATTATTTAATTTATGAAATCCATTTTATTTTTTTTCAGCATTTTCTATATCATGACTGTTAGTGTTTCAGTATGTGGGGGTTTGTCCCTCTAATTTAGCCATAACTTTGCATGCCTCTTAAAGAAGCTATGTGGAATGCATTTGAATACAGGGCTACTCATACAGTTGATAATGCACCAAGTATATCTGTACAAGTGAATACTGCCCTGAGCCCATCTCCATCTGACAAAGCACCACCCTGGCAGCAGACATGGCTCAGCAGAATGCATGTTCACTCTTGGGTCATCACACTATGCAGGCAGAATATTCAAGTATCATTGGTCCTTCTTAGTCCACCAGCAGATTTATGTCAGCTGCTTAATTTTTCGTAAGTAGCTTATATTAATATTCTAGACTGCAAACATGTCAGGAGCGAACAAGTATCCCACTCAGGACAGATTCAAAAATATCTATTCAGCATTGATTCAGGATGTCTTTAGGTTAGGAAAAATAAAATTTGTCATATGGTCAAAGTAAACAGCTAGGACTGCTTAGCACTTTAATTATCTCAGATACATCTTGAGGATAATTAGCACATCTGCAGTCTCTTTTCATAGGACATAACATCAGCAAATTCTACAGTGCATGTTCAAAGTAAACAGAACCCTCTTAATGTCAAAGCCACAGAATATTAAACGTGCAAGCTAACTTAGGAGCCTCTAGACGTGATATACAGCCAAGTTCTGCACTTAGACCAAACCAAAAGAAAAGTCCCACAGAGTGAAAGACACAAGTTTCACAATCAAACTTAAACCACAAGCATCAAGATGCCAATGAGGAGAGAAACACTAACAGATGTGATCAACTATCAAACTACTCTTTCATCTCTGTGATTCAAGCTGATTTGTTTGTGATACTTCCCATTTAATTCTTACATTCTTATTTGCTTTGTCCTTTTCTGAAAATTAAAAGTAAAAACTTTTTACTTCAAGAAGAGGATTGCTCTTCCATTTGTGGGGGGAGTTAGAGAAGAGGAACAGGTAGAAGGAAGAAAGTTTGATGGGAATGCAAGTGCCATCTTGTGAGTTTCTGTGAACACAAAGCAGGCAAACTTGTAAATTTTCATTACTGTGTAAGACAGTAAAGAAAAAGTACTAGAAGAAAGAAAAATCAGAGTAGGACAAAGTTTGTTAGTTAATGATTTTATTTTCAGAAGTACTGAGCCTTAATCTTCTGAGATCAACACAAACTGTACTTGACTTACTTATTTTGAGTGATCCAAAGGCACGTATACAAGATTTAGTACGTAAAGACATTGTTTGCATCTGACCTTTCTACTGAAATTAACAAACAGCTCTACTTGTGAGTCTGCTGTAGGTACTCAGATAAGAAACAAGGCCTAAACACTATTCACTCTCATATTTAAAAAAAATTTGCCATCCTAGTCAAAAATACTAGATTATTATTAATTTATCGATATTGTTTTAATTATATTTGTTTCTGTGGACTACTTCTGAAATTCCTGAAAATTTAAGTATTGAGTCTTTCTGAACTCCATCAGCTTGAATCCCTATAAATACAGAAGAATTTCACTTTTACCTGCAGCTACTTTATCACTTGACAGAGATCCTTCTAATATAATTTGTACCTAAGTTCTTATTGTCTCCCCTTTTATTTCTAGATAATATATTTTTTACAGCCTTTGAAAATTTGGATTAATAAGAAAGATTCATAGCTCTGCTTGGCTGTTAAAGAATAACACCTAAAAAGTTCCTCATTTTGTAAAGAGTTTTCTTTCTGGAAGGGGTGCTAGGTTAGATATGTAAAATGGATATGCCAATAGTCATTAATCCTTTAAGAAATCATGAAGGATCATGCCAATGAGTTTCTAATAAAAATTTCCCATGGGTAAAATATAACTGGTCTTAAAGCCAAATGGTATCTGTGCCATGCAAGGCCATTTTATTTTGTACTTTAATTCAGGATGTCAAAACATGTAAAGTGGTAGTAGGTTGCCAGGAGCAGATACAAGACTAAAGGCCTTCTTTTCACTGCATAACCTCTCATCTTCAGGTGACATAATAAATCCTTGTCACTGTCAGAAGGCTGCAGTGAGCAGTAAAATTATTTCCCCAGCTACTGTAAAATACCACCCGGTACCTCGCATAAACTACACGGTAAATCATGGGAAAACTGCAATGTTATTTTACAATAACGTTGTAAATAACCTGTTCCTTGATCATAAATCTGTATCACCAGCAACAGACCCAATCAACAATAGCAACTTTGAGACTGAAAAGATCTTTCTCTTTGCCTGTAAAACTGTTCTTATTATTCTGGCTTTGCCTAGTGTCTAGTAACTATATCCTCACCTGCTCTGTGAAAATGAGCTTTGAATGAATATTTGAGATGGGTAATTTAAATACATGACAGCATTTGTACTCAAGAGTCACTATATTTTCTGATTCAAAAGTGAATGCATGCAGATGCATTTTCCCATACTGCCTTTTTATTACTGCTTAAGTGGCTTCCAACAGTACAATAGCAACCATCCACTGAGCTTTCATACAAAAGCAAAATATATAGATTTCTCAGATCAGGGCCACAATTTATTCCTGAAGTTACTCAGAGGGTCAGAGGAACAAAAAGAGACAAAAAACCAAATGGATGGTCATACGTAGAGTATGTGAGTTTTTTCTATGTGTTAGATTATGGCCCACTAGGGCACTACAGTTATATTGCCTATCTTTATAATCCTGTCCAGATTGCCAGTACTGGAAAAATTATTACCTCTGCACAAGATATGGTAACCAGGGGATATGACTTGCTCATATTTAGTATTCTGTTGTGTTTATTAAAACCCATATATAAAAAACTTACACATTTTTAAGCGGGAGGAGTTGTAAACATCTTGTTGAAAATTTAATGTGTTTTTCAATGTGCTCCTCAGAAAGCTGTTAAGGGAGTTATTAGAGCAATACCTGCCACTTTCTTACTGTCATTCTATTCAGTATCCCTTAAACACTATAAAAAGTATCTACTAAAAATTCAGAACTGTGATAAAATTGGCATATCACCTTCTTCGTTGCCCCTTTCCAACACTGTATATTTTATTCACAGTTGCTTCATCACTCATCATTCCAGAAAGAGTTAAATTCAAAAAAGTACAGAGTTTTAAATTATTTCATGTTTCAATTTGCACATAAGGAGATACTGACTTTAAAGATTCATGCATGCTTTTACTGAGTGGTTATATATTTTTTCAATTTTTTTGCTTTCAGATTTAGCAAAGCCCTGCCAGAAGACGTTTAATGCTGTCATCGATATTCACTCTACTGTCAGGGATATTAAACTGAGAAGAAAGACCTGGCACACTGACTTCCTCTTGAAGCTTTGATAGTATGTTGGCTACAGCTTAGCAGTGTGAAAAATAGTGTTGCACTGCAAGCAAAACCAGGGAATTTTCTTCTTGTCAATTTAGAAAAGTCGTGAGAAAAGTCAGCTTTAAACCACATAGGCTTTGCAGATTAGAAGGATTGCAGTTTTGTTCCATTTGCTAAGTAAAACTTTGCCTCATTTCTTTTGTCAACATTGATGATACTGTTACAGGGCACTGGACTTTATGAGGCTATTTTAGTTCTCAGAATCCCAAAGGCTCTTGTCCAATTCCATCCCTTTACCTATTCAGTAGTATCAATGAGAAAATGTGCAAAACATCTAATTTTAACCTACTCAGTAGACAGGAACGAACCTGGAAGAAAATAATTTATTTATAAGGAGTGTATATATGTGTAAGAGTTCTAAGTATTAGCAACTGGGAAGATAGATTGAGACAGGTTTCATCCTTCTATTCATCCCAGGCAAGCCCCCATCTGGAGTGCTGTGTTCAGTTCTACAAGGGAAACTTGGAAGTAGTGAATCCAGTATAGAACCAGAAGATGATTAAGGGATAGGAGAATGCACCACATATGGAGAGGCTGAGAGAGATGGGACTCCAGTTCAAGAAGGGGTCTTGTGAGTGCGTATAAATACCTGAGGAGAGAGGGCAAAGAACACAGAAGCAGACTCTTCTCAGTGATGCCCAGTGAAGGAACAAGAGGCAATAGGCATCAACTGAAACACAGGAATTTTTTTTAAACATTTAAAAATAAAAAATCATCTTGACAGTGATTAAGTACAGTAATTTCACATCTCTAAGGCTGACCGGATTATAAGGCACACTTCCAGGTTGTCGGCAATTTCCCAAACTTTGTCCATATATAAGGCACACCGGACTATAAGGCACGCTTGTTTTTTGCAGCGAGGATCCATGCACAACAAAGTAATGAATTAGTAAAAGAATGGCATGATTGCGAGGTTTACTGGCAGGTGCTCAATTTGCAAACATTTTTCACATATCAACATAGCCTTTAAATGCAGCCCCAGGCACCCTCCCCATGCCCTGGGCCTCGGCACTCCTGCCCGCCCCCGGTGCCGTCTGGCATGGCTCTTGCGGTTCTCACAGCTGCTCGGCTCTCACAGCTGCTCGGCTGTCGCAGCTGCTGTGGCTCTCACAGCACACAGCTCAGCAGCACTTCCGGGTTGGCAAATTTCCGAACTTTGTCCATATATAAGGCACACCGGATTATAAGGTGCACTTCTGGGTTCCGATCAAAATTTTAGTCAAAAAGGTGCGCCTTATAGTTGTGAAATTACTGTACTTGGACAGGTTGCCAAGAGAGGTTTTGGAGTGTCCATCCATGGAGATATTAAAAACCTAGGAGAATATGGCACTAATCAATCTACTCTAGCATACCTTTGTGCAGAGAGGTTAAGGTAGATGATGTAGGTCCCCTTATGCCTTTGCCCTTCCATGATTCTGCAATTCTTTGAAAAAGGGAGATGCTTGGGACTTACTGAGTGACAGTTTTAAATTATTAGTATTAATGTGGATTGTCTGTAACTAGGAATGAATGAGTTTAAGTACTGCAAGTCAGCAGGAAGAAGGGTACATTGATTTAAGGCTAGAGGGTAGAAATATTCCTTTAACAACTTGACACATTTCCTTGACAATTTGAAAGATAAGTTTCTAAAATTCTGACTAAATTGAGACAAAAAGTATGCTGGCTGTATCACCTATCTAACCACTCAAAAATAGTTGAGAATCACATTTAACCAGAAGCTGAAAGTCATGAAGATTATAACAATTAACATGCAAGTAACCTCCAGAAATAATTTTTCCTTAACCTACTATCACAATACAAATACATCCAGGGTTTTCACACATACTACTCAATGTTCCCACCGTCTCTCCTAACTTCATATTTCTATTAGACACTGCTTATTTTCTCCATGATGATAAAATTTATTACATCAATCAGAAAGTTTCTCAAGATGTTTTGTTTCCCTGCTTGAAATTCTTGAGGGAAGTTTCCAGAACACACAAGTTATGTTGACTGGTGAACAGGAGGATGCTTCTTTCCATGCTGTATTGGGTAGAGAAGGCAGTCTTGACTCTCCTCTGCTTTATTGCAATCTGTTCACTCACTTATACTGTTTAAGATACTGACATCAAACTCCTTTTGTGGACTTGAAGAAACAGTTAATAACATTGCAATCACTTGTTTGACTCTTTTCACTCTCAGAAGCCAAATAGCTGTAGTTTACGTAATGTAAATTGCCATGGCTCCACAGTCTTTGTTAGCAGTCATAAAAGTTTGGTTCTGAATTTTTTTTCTGATTTAAAGGAGAAGAAATTTTGCAAGCTTTATATTTTGTTTAAATAAGAACTGTGAACTGCAACTGAAAAACCTTAAGTTTGCACTGGCTTTGAAATTCTGAGGTTTAACTGAAAACTCATAGAAATATGCTGCAGTTTCCAGGGTTCTCTGATAATATATGTATTAGCAATTTTATCATAATGTTAATATCTCAATCATACCGGACTACAGAGTCCTTTTTTTGCTTCAGTTTTACCAGAAATAGATGCGACATAGTCTGGCTGTTAAAGGTCCTAAACAATCGGAGTTACTTTTTTGGATTTGAGCAGATGGCATCCAGAGATTCCAGCATCATTATTTACTCTAACTAGTTTAGGTTAGTACTGAACATAAAGGATGATTGGGCAAAGAATTGGCAAGCTGTGCAACACATTTTTTGCAGACACTTTCTAGAGCTGGTTGTGGAAGTTAATGAGTTAATAGCATTTAAAAATAGAGCTCTTTGTTTGGCATTTTTTCAATGTATTTTCATATCTATTTCATATAAATGACAAATAAATTCTTTTGCAGGGTCGGGCTCAGGGGAGCCAGATTAAGTGTGGCAAAATTCTTTTGGGAGACATTTACATTCTAAAGGGACTGTTTTATGGAGAACAGTATTTGGAGTTCATGTGCATGCAACAGAAGCTGAAAGGTCAGAAAAAGACAAAAATTATTTCCTTCTAGGGAGATAGTCTGAGCCACTATCTAATCAGGACATTTTAAGTTGCAGCTGAAGAAGCTATTGGGAGAGTGGTAGAATTTACTCAGCTCTTATTCTACTACAGTGAGCTGAAATAGTTTGAAAGTATTTTTCATTTCTATTAGTCTGAATTTAATAGTTAATATTTGAAGATGAAAATGTGTACTATTTCTTAAATCTCTTGAAAAAAAGATTTTGGTTTTATCAGACAGTGGAGGAATAGTACAGTGCTTTATCATCACAATGATCTTTTTCTTTTATGTCTTTATAGAGTAATTTCACTTGCATATATACACTACCACAACTGGGAAATCAGAAACAGATATCTACAGACTGGAAAACAGACCAAGAATTATGCTAAAAAATCTGCCTCTCTTCCAGGGGTTGGAAAACAATAGGGAAACTGAAAATACAGAAAGCCTAGGATCTAGCTTAATTCAAATTAATACTGCAAAGGTTTAAATGCTCCCTCAGTTGATATCCACTCAGGTGCAGATACCCAGCCCTCTTCCCAGCTGCATATATATAAGCTGGTTAGGTTGCAGAGTGAAGAGACTGAGTTCCCTTCTAACTCCTTTGTTCAGGCAAGGGCTTTCTCTCTGCAGCAGTAGGTCAGAGAGATAGTGGTAATGAAGGAATGCAGAAGCTGGAATTTCCTACAAAGGAAGCTAATGTACTGGAAAGAGATACTAACAAATGGAAACTGTAGGATACCATATTAGACATATTTATACATATTTAAACATGTTTAGAAAGCATCTGAATGTTAAGGATCAGTGAGATATAGCTCATAGTGTTCAGAAAGGACTATATTTCTCTTGTTTTGAAGAGATGTCAAACTATAGAGGAACAGAGAAAGCAAGGACAATAGAAATTATAATCCAAATTGTTTATGTCAGCCTAAGAGATGTTCAGTTATTGAATTTGTATAAGATCCCCACCAGGACATGAATAAACTGTAGATAGTGCAAGTTTCCTGAGCACACAAGATTCATGCCCATGACCAGAGAACTTGATGTTTTTGCATGGGAAATATTCCTCCTGGTTTACAGCCTGATAGTCTTTTAAATTAGGTGCAGGAGTATACTGAATGGAAGTGTGAGTCATATTTATTTTCCAATAAGTCATGAAAATAGCTTCAGTTCAACTGCAATGGTTCTATAAAAATATAGAAAGTTTTCAGCTATGGACAGATCATAACTTTTGGATTTCTATATGCTTTGGGTGCCATACATTTTGATCGCTATGAACTCATTGGGCACTGAAACAGAAGCTCTTCACCCAGAAATTAAAAATTGAGATCTAGAAAACAGAACAGATTTTACATATGTTCTTGAATTTTTCTTGCATACAGCAAAGCTGAAACTACTTTGCTTGTTACCCATCATCTCAAATCCCACAATATTTCATCGATGCATACTAACAGCTCTCATCCAGAACTAGACCTTGAGAGTGGATCTGTTTTCATGGCATGCTATGCTCAACACTTAATGATCCATAGCTGACAGTGACTGAAAGCTACTGAAAGCAAAATTACTGTAGTGCGTGTGCACGGAATACTCCAAAGATGGTTACTGTAGGACAGTGCTAGGATTTCAATACCAATTTTCAATAAATGTACAATTGCAATACAATAATATTTAAAGGCAGAGGGAATGCTTGTCTGATTTGGCTTATTTTCTAAACTGCACTAGCCTTTGGTAAAGGCAAGCATTAATTTCTCCAAATATATCTGAACAGATATTTTACTAGACGATGGTAATACCATTTTTTTAAGGTTATCTGATTCTTTTCATTATAAGGTTCTACTTTCATTTGTTCCAAACATCAATAAACTTCATCTATTTGGGTATATGTTTTTCCATTGCAAGTGATTGCTTCAGATTGATTTTCTTTGTGGTTTTCCTTTGTTGTTTCAGCTTTAATGTCATATAAAACAGCCCATTTATTTCTGAGAATTAAAGCAGAAAATAATATATTGTTTGCCATAGTTAAATAATTGCCAGACT
>VRYO01002355.1:22218804-22247628 GCA_009812075.1 Sialia sialis
CTGGATTCTTCAATGAAAAAGGTGCGGCTTATATTTGTGAAACTACTGTACTTAGGCAGCAAGAGTTATAGAATTCTTGGAACCACTTAACATTAGGAATTTTTACTGGTACTAAACAGAAATTTTGAAATAGTCTTTGTGTGTGTCTATATGTGAATGCACACATGTCCATGCATATGACAGAAGAGGGGTTTAAACACCACATGAAACAAGATCAGGAGAGTCTATTCAGTATCAAGACAATACTAAAAGAGACAATTGTTTGTGATGTGTTGGAAAAGAAATAATGTCCTCCTCGTTGAACGACCTTATAACTTGCTGGGTTTTTACATTGTGCCTGAATTATCAAATGCCTAATTCAGTTAGTTTGGGTATAACCAGCAAAATCCCAGTGCAGGCCTATGGCACAGGCAAGTTTGTTCACATTGCATTGCATTCTGGTAACTTGCAATAATATATTCTTTCCTAGATCCTGCACAATCTTTGTCCTAATAATCGAATTCTATCAGGCTATGATTCTCCAAGCTGTATCTTCTGGTTGAAGTGTTGTTCACGAAGTGGCTTGATTTAAAGAGTGGTATCAAGCTATGGGAAAAGCCTGAACTGTTTTGTAGTTGTTACTTCAGACTCTGAACTGTAACTGTAACCTTGGTACCACTTAATTTTTTTGAATCAGTATTACAAAATTGTTCATATCTTCATTCTTTTAGGCCTGTCCTGTCCTGCTAGGGGATTTTTTATTTATTTAACACCTATATATATATGAGATACATAAATATGTGAGTATCCATGTGAAATTATGTGATGATACTGATACATATTTAGATGACTGAAGAGAATTACTAAGTTCATTAACAGGAGAAAAAAGCAACTAATTTCTCTTGTAGATTTGCTTTTTTTAGTCCTTTACCATTCCTGGTTATGATGATCAAATTCTTAGGTGAAAACATTCTTTCCATGCTTGATATAACTGAAATCTTAAATGTAGGAAAAAGAATAAATAAGACTTGCACAGTACTGCAGGACTCACCACGGATATGCTGGACTCACATAAAGATATGTGACCTGCAGAGTTGCACAAGATATCTAACATTTTTTGTCTTCTCTCCACTCTTGATCCAGTTCCCAGGATGTTCAGGACTCCCAGGATGCACCTACATCATACTGGCAATAGAAATCCCTCAGCAGGAATAAACTTTATCTGCTGTAAAACCAAGTTGGAGGAATATAACTATCCTGACTCCCAAATCAGAGGGTGCATCTTATTTTCCTAATTGTGCATTATGCTACAAATATTGATCTCTAATTTGACCACCACAGGAAAATGCATGTCCTCAGATTTTAATAAATGTAGGCAAATCCTATTTTCATATTTTGTCCTACTCTGTAGTAATTTTAATGATGATCACAAAAAATACAGTGCATGAAGTAATTAACTTCCTGTTATGTATGATACAATTTTTGTGGAATTAGCTGTGTTTTAAAGCAAGAAAAACCTGTCAAAGAACACTAACTAGAATCGTAACTACAAACATTTTCAAACAGAAAAGTGCTCAGAAGGCATTTACTGAGTCTTTTATTTACTGGGTCTTTTTTTTTAACTTACCTGGAATAAGGCAGCATTCATTTATCTTCTGGACAGGTATAAAAAGCATATCAAAAAGTTATCTGCAAAGGCTTACAAAATTTCTGTGCATCTGCATATTTCTAGAGCAATGCAATTCAACAAGTAATTAATACTCTTGGCAAAATAACTGGTTGAAAGGTTAATAGTTTCTGCTACTGAAAGAATATCTAATGCAGTTTTAAATGATACATGTAGAAACCTAGCAATTACAAATTTCAGTACCCAATACTTTTCATGTTTTCATTACATTTTATGTACTTTTAACCATTATAGAGTGATAGGAGCTTTTATTTTCTTAAGATATGAATATTTATGCACTTTCATTATTGCCAGAAAGCCCGCATCTTCTCAACGGTCAGATGAGGTTGTCTCTAAATTGCAGAACTACAACATTAGTTCATTTATTATTAATAGAGCTCATAAATACCCATGCCACCCAAAATAGCCTTAAACAATTTCACTTGAGCATGATCTGAATTATTTTTTTTCCCCAGGGAGTTATATTTTCTGGTGTATAATTATGTGCCATCAGCTGTGACTGGAAGAACTCTGCTCCACCCCATTTCTTACAATAAATGACAGATATCATAGCCTACAGCTAGTAAAATATTTGACTAACTAGAAAACAAAAACAAGCAACATGGAGTGGTTATTATTTTTGACAAAAATATAACTAGATCACTAATAATTTTTTTTTAAAGTCTGCTTTATATACAGTTCGAAAGACTTCTCTTGGAAGAGATGGAGCCCAGCAAAACTCCAGAGCAAATTTAAAGTCATTGCAGAGAAGAATGTAGTAAGCGACCATAAAAAATGTTTGAACTGTGAATTATACTAGCCCTTGTATATATGAATGAACAGATTTATAAATAGCTAGAGAAAACATTATCCACAGCTGTATAGCTCCTAATTTGGAGGTTTGCAATGAGAGCAAGCTGCAAACTCCGAGAAAGAAGGAAATTTTCACTGGGGCTGTTTTCCCTTAACATACCAAACTCTGAAGTTAAGATATTTCTTCATTTTTTCTTGACTGACCTGTTTATGCAAAAGGAGACAGACCAAGGCAGGCCCCACAATGGGTTCAAGACTTTCTGCAGCAACTCAAGTACATTACCATGTTTGTGATTCAGTCTCCTAAAATGTGATCCACTGGAGAAACCCAGATTAATTATTCTTGCTCTCTATGTACTTCCTTGTTCCTTTAAAGTGACTTTCTTTTAAATTATGAAATGAGCAATGAATTAATAGCACAAACATTCACATGGAATGTTTCTAAGTATTTCTTAATTTGGTATTTAAAAACATATACATTGTAGCTAAGACAGGAAAAAATACTTGTCATACACAGAAAAAATTAAGTCTGACAGGATGAAAATAAAAATGGCTAAGATTAGAGCTGAGGGGGTAAATATATCTTGACAAGGTGTTAAAAGGAATAGCACTGTGATGAGTTGATCTTGGCTGGATGCCAGGTGCTTACCAAGGTGCTTTGTTATTCCCTACTTCTTATCTGGACAGAAAGAGAAAATAAAATGGAAAACCATTCATAGGTTGAAATAAGGCAGTTTACTAAAGAAAGGTGAAAGGTTGTGCATGTACAAGCAAAGAGAAATAAAAAATTTATTCTCTCCTTCCCATCCGCAAGTGATGTTCTGCCACTTTCTGGGAAGCAGGGCTTCAGCATACAGAGCAGTTGCTCTAGAAGGCAGCTGTAAATAACAAATGCCTCCCTTACCTCCTCCTTATCTTGGATTTATATCTGAACTGGTGTCGCATGGTATGGAATATCCCTTTGGTCAGTTTGGGTCAGCCTGGTTGTGTCCCCTCCCAGGGTCTTGCCCACTCCCAGCCCTGTGATGGGGGGGAAATGTTGAGAGACAGCTCTGATGTTGTGCCAGCCCTGCCCGGCAGTGCCCAAACCACTGCTGTATTGGAAACACCTTTCAGCTACCAGTGCACTGCACTGTGAGGGCTGCGATGGGAAAAATTACCAAATACAACCACATACAACACTGACAATTCAAAATAATATTTAAAATCAAATATTTTCCTGGAAAGGAAAAGAGATAACTAGCTCAGCAGTGGGATAATGACTTTCAATCCTGACGTTGGAATAAATATATTATCAGTTTTATTCCAGAGTCATCATGAGGCCTTTTTTAAGTACTTGAGATGGATGTACATAGTCTCTCAAAGTGCTAATTAAAATAAGACAGAGGAAAAGCAACGTCCTTTAACAAGGGAATTTGCCTTAATTCTGTTCATTTAACAGTGAAAATTTATATTTACATAAATTTAAAATGGCTGTCAGAGCATTTCTCAAAGTAACAAAAGAAAATTAAGTAGTTAAATGGCAAATGCTTGTAAAAACCAGTGTTATTTTAGAATTATTCCTGTGGCCCTGCTCCTAATGATGTTTACTTTTTGTTTAATGGGACTCTATTTCTTAAGTTGAGTGTATGCTGAGGCTCAAAATTAATGTGTTCATTTTCTGATATTTTGATATAAAATTAATCTTACATTAAAAAAGAAACAAGCAAACAAAACACCAACTTGTGAAAGAATGACAAATCAATAGAGCATACTATATAAAAAAGTAGATATAGGTTTTGTCTGATCATATTTTCAAAAAGATCAAGATGCCATGCAGATGTAGAAGAAAGAACCTACTGAAGAAAAAAACAACTGAAAAAGAGATGTATCTGACATTGACTGGAGATGCTGAAGAACTCAAACAAAAATAAATAAATAGCTTGTGTTATCAAGATTTAAAAAAGAAGATATTTGACATAGTATTCTCACAATCCGCAGACTTCTTTATGCACAACTATATTTGTTATTGTATTTCTCTTGTAAAGCATTCAGTGACTAAATTTTAATTAAGAGAATCAATAACACTTCTATCTGCTTTTCTTTGGAAAGGATAAGATCTTAAAACTAAGATCTTAGAATACTTGGATTAGACTTTAAATAAATAACTGCATCCATCTTTTTTTCATAGTCCATAGAATAATGGAAGATCAGGTTAGAAGAAACTTCTAGGTTCATCTGCTCCAATCTTTCTTGGCAAAAGCATGGTCTAGACAAGAGAGCCCAGCCTCATTTCCCACAAAATATTAGGTGTCCAGTGCTGGGAAATCCACCTCTTCCCTGGGATGATTTTTCCAATGGCTGATTGTTCCTCTTGTAAAAAGTTTTTCTTCTGTGTGCCATTAGAATCTCCCTTGGCACAACTCCTACCTATCACCTCTCATCTTTTCCATGTGACTCTTGTAAAAAGGAGTGCCCATTTTCTCTGTAGCTACCCTTTAAGTACTGGAACAAGGTCTCCTCGAAGCCTCCACTTCTCAAGACTGAGCAAACCCAGCTCTCTCAGCCTTTCCTCACATGTCAGGCTTCCCAGTTCTTTGAAAATCTCTGTGGCCTTCCTCTGGACCTTCTCCAGCCTGTCCACATCCTTTATTGTACAGGTGGGGACCAAAACTCAGTACTCCAGATGTGACCTGACAAGTGTTAAGTAGAATGGGATAATGAATTCTTTCTCTCTGCCCACATTGATGCAACCCAGCATCCTGTTGCCTTTCTTTGGTGCAGCAGCACACTGCCCACTCATTTGGAGCTGGTTGTCCACCCGGTCATTCAGGTGACTTTCCATAAAACTTCTCTCCATCCAGGTAGATCATTACCTTTGTTTCACACCTGGATTATGCTATCCTATGTGAAAGACCTTATATTTGTCCCTGCACTTCATAAAGTCCCCTCTTTCAACCTATCCATGTCTTCTTACAAGGTGACTCTCCCGTCTGCAGTGTCCACTTCCCCATTAAATCTGTCAGCAAATTTGACCA
The DNA here is from genome assembly GCA_009812075.1 of Sialia sialis. NCBI lineage: Eukaryota > Metazoa > Chordata > Aves > Passeriformes > Turdidae > Sialia > Sialia sialis. The sequence goes on from VRYO01002355.1 coordinate 22,224,280, forward strand.
GGTACAATTGACCCCATCCAGAATAAACAGATTAAGCACTTCAAGGCCCAATATTGATTCCTGGGGGACAGCATTTGTGACAGTTTGAGAGCTTGAAAAGGAGATGTTATCCAGCACCCTGTGGGTATGACTGGTCAGTTTCCCACACACAGCACAGACCATTAGACAACACTGCATTATTTACTTTAGGAAAAGGCAGTGGGAAACCACATTGAAGATCTTGAAGAAATCTATCTAGGCAATGTCCAGTGCTTGTCCCACATCAGCCAAGCAAGTCACTTTGTCACAGAAAGCAATCAGATTTGTTGAGTGTAATTTACTCTTGGTGAATCTGTGTTGGCTTTAACCAGGCACATGCTTCATCCAGTATGTGGCAGTCTGCAGAGGTTTCATTACATAACTTATTCAGGGTCTGAAATATGACGATATATTACAAAGATTTTATATTTTGCTCATATACCCTACCTCATTAACCTAACATATCTTGGTAGAAATTAAATAATGCAGTATAACCCAGAATGTAGTCAAGAGTTAACTTGTGGAATCTGTTGGGTTTAGCCATTAGTAAAAGAATTTTTCAGTCACATTTTTCTTGTGAGAAGAGAGGCTCCTGGTGAATCTATTATCCAGTTTCTGAGTATGTTCTGTGACTGATAAGCTATCAACGAAGTCCTTTTACATGTAAGAAATTATATTAAAGATTTATTGAGGTTATTAAGGATCATGTTAAATCATGTGATAGGAATTCAAAAAGAAAAAAATAATAGGCACTTAGAAGACATATACACAAAAAAATTTTAAAATTCAATTAAGCTAGTTTCTATATATTTATTTAAACATAGAAAAAACAGTTTAATAAAGCATGGTTTTCCTGGATAGAACGAGTATCTGGGGTTAAAATAGGAGTTTGTTTCTTAACTGATGGGCTTTTGTACCTAAAAAGCCAAATAAAACATAATTAATGTATTTATCATTATTTAAAAAAAAAACAAACCATATACTACAAGTATCAGGACTGCAAAAAAGTTAGTAGTGCATAATAGAAAAATCATTGAATAGTTGTTTCCAAACACATTTTCCTTTTGACTTTTTCGTATTTACACACAACAGAAAATGTAATTTTATTTAATGCATGTCTTTATCTTTATTTTGAAGAACACTTTTTCCAGCATTAGTTTGTCTTAAGCAGTTCTCAGCTATCAGTGTAGTCCTTATGCCATTTTCTCAGCTGAGCTAGCACAACTGTTTGCACGTCTGGACTGTGAGATTGAGAAATTGATCCAGAGTAAAAATAAGCCGTTTTTCCTAGTTATTTTTAAAAAAGGGAAGTGAAGATAAGAAACATCAGAAATGTAGGGACTGCCTGAGACAGCACAGGTGCTGAAAGGAATGTTTATCAAACTATAGCCTTTCATGTCTTATTCTGCCACATGTGCAAAAGCTTGAATTTAGGGGTAATTCAATCGAGAATGCTCACTGACTGCAGTAAGGCTGCATTATATCCTTTTATCTTTCCCCTTCTGGCTATTACCAGAGCATGAAGGAAGGCCCTAAAACAATTTGGTGGGTATCTCACTTTAAAATTTAGTACAAATTTTATTTGGGCTGGAAAGCATTGTGATTCATAGGATATCATGGAAACTTCTCTAAACAGAAGCAGAGACAATAGAAATCCCACAAAACTATGATATGATAAAAAGAGCTGTCTCAGGGTAGTGTACAGCAAACAGAACCTGACTATATTTTAAATATATCTGTTTGTCTGCTTTTCCAGAGCTACCAATGGGTCTTGAAATACCTTACACATTCTGAAGATTTTGACAAAGCATCTTCCTACTCTCAAGAAGTGTAATTATAACTCATACGGTATGAAATTGAGCCTCAAAAATCCCTGAAGCGGAGCCCTGTGTCAGCCCCCCTTAGTGCTAAATACACTCCAGGCTGTGGTTATGTGACAAAGCTAGCTCTAATACAACAAGTGCAGACTTCAACATTTGGTAGTCTTTAAATGTATAAGTGCTGCTAAAAAAACACAATAGCATTTTTAAGGTAGAATTTTTGTGTGTTTTCTACTACATGGACACAACATTTGTAGCTGCACTCCAATGTCTCAAATAATCAGGAAAGGAATTTACATATTTTTTAATATGCAAACTTGGTGATTAAAAATACTTATTGCCTGAAATCTAATTTAACACAAAATAACACATGTTGTTCTTGTTGCATATTTTCAGCATGGGATGCTAAACAAACAGATTGCAGTAGTTCACTTGAAACTAAATGAGAGACCTCAAAGACAGCATTACCAGTATACAGATATCAATAAATAATTATTAGTAGTAACAATAAAAGGATTAAAAATCTAGCAGAAGTGTATATATAAAATAAATTTTCAAGCTTATTGTTTTCAATTTCTCAGAAACTTGGTTTCAAAACACTTTGTGGAGGATCAAATGATTATCAGGCTTTGCCATAGGCAAAGTCAATAGCAATTTTGACCTTGCTGACTGGTCAGCGTGATTATTTTTCCAAATCCTATATGAATATATTATAATTACAGTATATCAAAGTAGCATCTGAAGCACTTGTCTGAGTATAATGTATATTGATATTAAAAATTAAAATAATTCTGAGACTAGAGAGGATATAGTAAAAATGGTGCATCTTATTGAGCTAATATGCATAAAATACATTCTTTTTATTCCACCAATTTTTAAATTTCATTATTTTGTTTTAGAATTCAATGTCTCCTCTGATAAGTTTTATTTTGTCATTTCCAGTACTCCTTATTCTCATAAATGGAGTTTTAACATTGAAGAAAGAGATGAAAATACCTGACATTTCTATAGATTCTATAGTTCCCTGAGAGAAAACAGTTTGTGCCCAGGGTCCCACATGGTGCACACAAACACCAAAGCCTGGCAGTGACAGCAGCACCAGACCCCAAGTGCCTCCCAAAGGCTCCCTCTATGCAGTCAGCATTGGTGTTAAATCTGCATTGACTTTAGAATCTGAATTAGTGTCCTAACAATGCTTTTCTGTGCCAGGCAGCTCCCCTGACTGACTTGTCTTTAGGTTGAATGCTGGCCCTGGAATGGTTGCCAGAAATATCTGGGAGATCCTTCTGGAACTGCCCTCCCTTACAGCCACTTCTCCTAAGCCCCCCTGAGCAGCCAGAGACTGAATGGACAATCTGCATAAATGAGCCATTCCCCCGCTCCCAGAGACCAACACAAGCGATGGTTTGTCAGTGCTTCCATGCTTCCATTGATTTTTTTCTATTATGTATACATTCCTATTTTATCATGTAGGATAAAGTTTTCATTCATTATTTAATAATGAACTTGTGTCTTATAAATGGAAACATTTTTTGGAACTTGAAAAACTTTTAATGTTTTTTAATACTCAGTATTGGGGGGTTTTTTGTCTTATTTTATATTCTGCACTGCAAAGTATATTTCTGTACTACTTTGTGACACACTTTTTTTCAAATCCCTCTGTAATTGTGGTACTCAATGTACCATAGGATACCATTGGAAAATGTCTCTCTGTACATGAAACAGAAATTCATACTGGAAAGTCTGATGTGACATATCCATTCTAAGAGATTTTTCAAAAGAAACATGGTACTAAACAAAATACATTGTCCATGATGTCCAATAACCAGCGGCAAGTAATTCCAAAATTTATGAATTTATTGTGTCTTTAAACTGATTTAAGGTTTAGGCTGGACATCAGGAGGAATTTCATCACAGAAGGGGTTTTTAAACATTGGAACGGGCTGAGCAGAGTCACTATCTCTGAAGGTTTTCAAGATATGACTAGATGTGGCACTCAGTGCCATGGTCCAGTTGGCAAGGTGGTGATTAGTCAAAGACTGGATCCAATGATCCCAAAGGTTTTTTCTAACCTAAATGATCCTGTGACTACAAATAGATTTCACAGAATGCAGTCCTTACACAACCTATTTAATTTTCAACAATTTAAAAAAAAATTATAATTTCAATTGATTGAATATATACAATATAGGAGTGAACAATTTTTTTTATAATATTCATTAAAAATTCAAGATATATTGATCAGTAATGATTGCTTCAAAAGTATGACTATAAAAAAAAATTACACCTGTTTATATACTGTTTCATAAAAAGGCAATTTTAACAAACTTTAAATCTGTTCAATTCTTTAATATTATAAGCCAGAGGCTTGGAGCAGGCTACAACAAGATACACTGGCCATTACATTTAATTGCTTTTGTCATGTTTCAGAACAATTAAATTAAATTGGAAATATTGTATTCACAGACAACTGTACAGTCCAATCTCTTTCTGACTTAATTGCCTAAATAAGAGGACTGTTAGAAGGTTTCAAATTCTTGCTCCTTACTTGTATTGTAAAGGAAAACTTTATTTTAATAAATATGTTATTTCTTTTGTGAATAATCACTTAAATTAATAGTACTTCATTATATATTATATTATCTTCATGTTTCTTATTATATATATTAATAGGGTCTCAATAATATCATTATTTAGACCCTAGTCCACAACATAATTCAAATTCAGTTAATTGTAAATCCACCTGTATAATTTCCATTGTCAAAAGGTGTAAAATGCAGTATTTATTCCCTTCAGAATGTATTCTTAGAAGGCTACGTATTAAGAAGTGAATTCTAAAGCTAATATTGGGAAAACCTATTTTAAATTAATTTTTAATTTATCCTTATTTATGTTTCTTTTATGTTTATTAAAACAGTGAAAAAGGGGGAATTTTATTATGAGGTTTCCTTTATTTCGATGATATGTTTGAAATATGTTGTTGGAAAGTGAGGGGCTGTAGATGAATGTGGTTTATACTCATTGGTTATGTGCTGAGTTCAAGAAGCATAAAAAGCAAATCCTTTAGGCTGCATTGGTACTACTTGGCCACTCTTGAGTGTCTGATTAATACAGAACCTGTTAAGATGACAGACAGTTCTAAGGGAGTCCCCAAAGAGTGAGGCAGTTTAATGAATTATTTTTTATCTTGGTTTCACTCAGAAACAAGTTGTGAGTTTACTAGTGTAGGGTGGTCTCTGTTCACTGTAAGGAACTCGACATTCTCAATTAAGGCAGAACAGTTCACATCCTGGTGGAGGTGTCACATTACCGGTCAATGTCAGGGCAATAGTTGGACAATGACTAGTTGAGAGAAGTCAGAATAATAATGAAACTATGTCTGAATCTAAATATCCCACAAATAGCAGGGATGGAATGATATACATTTTTAACTGCTCAAAATTGAACTTTTTTTTTTCATTTTGAGACATCCCATGTGTTGAGAGTTCATTTTCTCCTTATGATTAAGTCACCAAAACAAAACACAATTCATTTTACCCACCCAAAATTCGATAAAATTTTATTTTATTAGTGCAACAAAACCCCCCCTTAAAGGCAGTGTTGAATCCTTTCAACCAAATCAGGGTGACACTGACCTTCAGATAAGTTTTTCCAAGATTTTATCCGTTTTGATAATCCTTAATTATTTAGTGACTAAAGGTTTTGATCAAAGATTTTTTTCCCATTTGCACACAAGTTAGTAAAAGTCAATTCCTGTCTCAGTGACCTTCAATATTATTGGAGACTGAAAAGAAGTTATAAGTACAGATAATGTGAAATTTTTTTGAGAAACCTCAACATCCAGGTCACCCAGAAAAAATCTTTTCTGCTGAAATATAAATAAATATATTACAGAAGATATGCTGGAGAAATTATTACTTCTATATTCGCTATGCTGTAAGAGTGTGCCTCTCATTAGCACAGTGAGAAAAAAAAATAGATTTTTTTTACTTTTCCTTTTTTTACTAAATTCTTTTACTGGAACTTTTTTTGCTATAGCATATGGAAAATATTATTCCTTCATTATAAACATTGCTACATTAAATAACCAAGTAGAATAAGTCCTGAATTTTCTAATATCAAGGTTGTACAAATTTTTAAAGACATCTTGAAAGTAACTGTGATTTTCATAGTTTTAAAATAATTTAAGCTGGAAAAGACTTCTAGGATAATTGAGTCCAATCTTTAACCTACCACTTCAAAGTTCACTACTAAGCCACATCTGCAAGGAGCACATCTGCAGTTATTTTAAATACCTCCAGGAATGGTGACTCAAACTCTTCCCTGTGTAGCCTGTTTCAGAGCCTGACAAGCTTTTCTGTGATGAAATTTTTCCTAATATCCAATCTAAACCTTCACTGGCATGACTTTGAGGCTATTTCCTCTTGCCCTGTAATCCATTACTCGGGGAAGAGGCTGACCCCACTATCCACAACCTCTTTTCAGATAGTTGTAGGGAGTGAAAGGTCTCCCCTGAGCTTCCTATTCCCCAGGTTAAACAATCCCAGCTTCCTCAGCCATTCCTCCTTTGAGCTGTTATTAAGGCTGTTCACAGTCCCACTGCCCTTCCCTGGACACATTCCAGCACCTCAGTTCCTGAAGGGAATGACAGAACAGGACAAGCACTCAAGGTATGGCTTCACCAGTGCCAGGTATAGCTGAATCATCACTGCCCTGGTCCTGCTGGACGCGCTAGTTCTGACACAAGCCAGGTGCCATTGGCACTCTTGGCCACATGGGCACAAAGCTGGCTCATGTTGAGCTGTCTATCAAGCAGAATCCCTTTCCAGCTACTGTCTCCCAGGGCTGTAACATTGCCTGCAGTTGTTCTGACCCAGATGCAGGATCCAGCACTTCAGCTTAAACTCATCAAACCGCTCTTGGTTTACCTCCCCTGTTGAAATCCCTCTGCAGAGCTTTCCTACCCTCACGCAGACCAACACACCCACCCAAACTGGTGTCATCTGCGAATTGCCTAGGGTGTCCTTGATCCCCTCATTCAGATCATTGATAGAGATATTAAACAGGACTGGCCCCAGCTGAGTCCTGAGGAGCATCAAATGACTGTAATTTCACTCATCCCTACACCCTGGGTCAGCCATCCAGCCAGCGTTTTTACTTAGTGAACAGTTCACCTATCCAAGCCACGAGCAGCCAATTTCTTCAGGAAAATGTTGTGGCAAACAGTGTCAAAGCCTTTATTAAAGTCCAGGTAGACTGGACAGGTAGACAGACAGTCCACAACTGATTTAGGTAAGGTGTTCTTAACTGTAATATAAATGTGTTCCTGATATACAACACAAATCCCTCCTACTGGAACCAATTATTTTTGTTTTGAGTTTGGTGGCAGCAGTGACAACAAATGACTGCTCTCCTTTCAACAATTTGTATATTGGAAGACTGTTAATGTATGACACCAAGCTTGTCTTTTCAAGACTAAATAAGAAAGGCTTTTAATATTTTTCGTTCATTCTTTGAGAGTGGTCATATTTTTCCACATCTATTAACATTTTGTTGCTTCTATCTCATCTCCTCCTTTCCTTAGGACTTAAAACTGCATTCAGTAATCCTCTTAAGGCTTCACAAATGCTGACTAGAGTGAAATAGTTACTCTGTATGTCTCAGGACTTATATATTTTAAATCATCCTTTTTCTGCTGGTTTTGCAATATTGGCTAAAGTTCCATTTGCAACCCATTGTAATCCTGAGTCCTTTTTCTGCAGTATATCTGCCTAGCAAGCCATTCTGCATTTTACATTTTCCTTCCTAGGCAGTTTGAATGTCTTTGTTATATCCTATTTTATTGCTTTGTACCATTTCTTCAGTTTATCAAAATCATATTGAATATAATTCTACCTTCCAGAATTTCTATAACTCTCTTGATTAATGTTATCCACAAATAATTGCCCTTCAATTGCAATAAAAATATTTCATAATGCTGCACTCCAGGGTTTTTTTTCAGATTGCCAGTGAACAGATGCTAAAATGTTTCTAAGTGATTCAACTGATTTTACTGTAATTTCCAATGAGAACATATTACCATACTTCTGACAGTGTCATATGGAATTGTCACACGTCAGCAAATAAAAAGTACATAAATACTTGCCCATTACTCACTTAACTGTGCAGCCATGGAATGGTATCAGATTGGCCTGTTGTGATTTGCAGCTCTGTTGTGATTTCAATAACTCTCTTGTGGTTACTTTTAATCAACTTCAGATTTTCTAGGTGCTCAGAGAGAAAAATCACCAATTAATAATTTATTGCCTTAGCAGTCTAAGGGTAAGCTAGAGATGGTGCATAATACTCTTTTTCTTTTTAGTTTACTAGTTGTATTTTTCCATTCGATGTCCCCTCAGCCTTTATCTGTTCTGAAAAGTTCTCAAAGGTGATTGCTAATGGTTCAGAGAAAATTTGAGATCATAAATACTTTAGGGAAAAATGTTGTTAAGTTGTGGTGATCTAAGAACTTTTCTGTCTGTTGACCAATTCTGGCTTATAGTTGTATCACTTAGTTGCTAATGTTAATTATTTTAAGCTTCTGGTCACAATTAACCTCTTAGGTGAAGAACAAAGAAAAAATATAGTGAAGATTTTGCACTTTCTTATGTCATCTGTTATTTGGTCCTAATTTCTTTTAAATAATATAAATTTATTTCTTTCATCTTTTCTTTATTTTAATGAATTTGAGCAACTTTCTCATATTTATTTTTACCCAAGTTTCATATGGCATGCATTTGTTTCTTGGCTTTTCTAATTTTTTTTCATGCACAATTTTTTCTTTATTTTCAGAGTGCCACAATACTCACCCACATATAGGAACAGACTCTAAAACAGGTCAGACTGAGTCCTGTTAAAGGTAATAGGAATTGCCACCAGTGACTTGTATGGAGAAGGAATTTTACCCAAAAAATGCAAAGGTTTTTCAAGTGCTTGGATTTGGCTGGGATAAAGTTAATTTTCCCTTCAACAGAGGAAGGATATTCCTCTTACTCTTCCCCTGCTCCAGTGTGCAGCCCTTCATACAAAAGACAGTCCTTCACCAGCTTCTTCCACCTGAATCCTTCCTACAGGCTACAGTTCTTCACAAACCCCTCCAGTGTGGGTCCCTTCCATGGTACAGTGTTCAGGAACCAGCTGCTCTGGCATGGATCCCCCAAGGGAACACAAGTCCTGTCAGCAAACTTCCTCCAACGTGGGCTTCTCTCTCCAAGAGTCCACAGGTCCTGCCAAGAGCCTGGCCTAGTGTGGGCTTCCCACAGGGTCACAGCCTCCTTTGGGCACCCATGGGCTGCAGGTGGATCTGTGCTCCACTGTGGACCCCCACAGGCTGCAGATGGATCTCTGCTCCACTATGGACCCCCACAGGCTGCAGGTGGATCTGTGCTCCACTGTGGACCCCCACAGGCTGCAGATGGATCTCTGCTCCACTGTGGACCCCCACAGGCTGCAGATGGATCTCTGCTCCACTGTGGACCCCAACAGGCTGCAGATGGATCTCTGCTCCACTGTGGACCCCCACAGGCTGCAGGTGGATCTCTGCTCCACTGTGGACCCCCACAGGCTGCAGGTGGATCTGTGCCCCATTATGGATCCCCATGGGCTGCAGGGCACAGCTGCCTCACCATGCCCTTCACCATGGGGTGCAGGGGAATCTCAGCTCCAGAGGCTGAAGAATCTCCTTCCCCCTCTTCTTCTCTGACCTGGATGTCTGCAGAGTTCTTGCTGTCACATCTTCCTCATGACTCCCTTCTCACTGCTGTTCCACTGCAGTATTTTTCCTCTGCTAGGTATGTTATTCCAGAGGTCTTGGTCAGCAGTGGGTCCACCTTGGAGCTGGTTGGCATTGGCTCTGCTTCTGGCAGCAATTCACAGCAGCCCACCCTGCAGACCCCCCACTGCCAAACCTTGCCATGCAAACTCAAAACAGCAGCCCAGCCATGTTAGTGCAGCTCTCCACCTGTCTAATTAGGTTGCCTCTCAGTGGGAAACTGATTCATAGCTTGTCAGTGTCTCTGCACGAAGCTACTATATTTCACAAAACTTCTTTTTAAATTTATTAAGAGAAATTTATTCACAGCCAATTAACTTTATTCAGAGCTAATCTCTGAAAGCAGTGCCACTAGTAACACATCTTGAACATATTCAAAAATGATCACTTAAATCCCTAAAAAAACTTGGTGCATATGATAAATACTCTTTATTATTACTTTCAGTCATGTTTTACTGCATATAATTTTCAGATGATCCTTTTTTTTTTCTTTTTAACACTATAAACATCAAGATCAGTGCTCATGTCTCACAAAGCTAGTCAGCTCTTCTTTAACTTTTCTGTTCAGACCAACTCTTTTTCTTTTAATATGAGTTCTCTTTTTGTTTGTGATAAGAGACAGGCATACTGTAAACAAGCTAGATTTTCAACCCTTCAGAAGGCATGTTGTACAGTTTGCAGGAAGACTCACTAAAGAGTATCACACCTCCGACAATATGTTGATAAGAAAGGAATTTGCAGTTTTATTTATTACAAACATGGAATTTGCTGCACATGATCAGCTAAGTTCCAAATAAACCCTTCTGATATTGAAAAATAAAGTACATGTATAAAGACCAGCTCCATTGCTATTATAAATTTATACACCCCCTGTGGGTCCAAGAGAATTAAATATATTAATGACAGTTGAAATATTGCCCTAACAAGAATAAAAGTCAGTTGGACCAAGTCCTATAAGGAAACATGGACAGTTAACATTACCACTATGGTACAGCGCTGCTGTATAAAACACAATTTTATATTAACCCAAGAGTTAATATAAATATGAAAGAATAAAATTTACCCTCCTAAAATCTAATAACCCCAATGCTTTGGTGCAACCATCATCTATATTTATCTTTTCATTGTATCTTTATCCTTATCAACCTGCAAACAGCATCAGAATGCTCTACATATACATGATGGATTATTGCTATTATGCTCATGAGAATGGCAGGCATGAAGTATAAGAACAGAGTTCAGCCAGCAAGTATGACATAAATTGTGTATAAGTAGCTTTTAGCATCGAGCCCTTCAAAAAGTTCAGTAAGTGCATGTAACTGAAGTTAATCACCCTGCGCCACCACAGGACTGTTTCTTTTAAGAGTGTATGTAAGGTATGCTTAAAAAGTGTATGAAAGCATCTCATTTTTATTATGTAAGCAAAACACTTCTCTGGACACAGAAAGAGAAAGCTTGCAGGACCATTGCAAGGCCTGAGAACCTAATTACAACCGAAATCTGATTTAAGATCTAAACTAAGATTTTACAACTTGAACTAATGGGGCTCAAGTGTTTAAGTATCAACCCCATCTGTTTTCTGTACTGTCACTCTTCGATTTCACAGAGATCCTTAGCATGCTTCCCCTCAGCTTGGGGGGATAATGCAACCTGGGACAGGGCACAGAACCAGGATTTTTTCCCTCCTTCAATCACTGTATCTGTGCATACTCACATTGCATCTGTGCACGCTTCAGAATTGGTAGACTAGTGTTAGTTTCACTCTGACCTACACACAGGCACTGGCATGCCAGCACACACACACACACACACAGCCCAGTGGGATTAAAAGTGCTCTATCTGGTGGAAAATCAAGAACTAGAGAGGAAAGTATTTTCTTGTTTGAAGACTTGAAAGAACCATTCTTAGAGAAAAGTGAGGAGACTTCTGATGTTAGGGATCTTGCCCCTTTCATGTTTTAAAAAGACTAAAGGAAAGTTCCTCTTTTATCAGCCTGAAGTGGCTTTCCCAACTCTAAATATTTAAAGAAGCCCTCATAAAACTTGAAAAAGGTTTGAGCTGTTTCTTTGCGGGACTAAATTCCTAAGGGTACAGGAAGACATACATGGATATTTACCTTTTATTTTACTTCTTCTATAATAGATGTATCATGGGACATTTGTATTATTTTCTACACTTCACAGCAATTTGCTTTTATATATTTTCAAGGAATCAATACAGTGTAAATTCTAAATAGAAAGATTTTTAATACTCTTTTCCATGGGAACATAGATATAAAAAAAATTGAAGGTGAAAGACTACTGAGATATATCCATGATTTATACTTACTGGTAGAGTTCACTGTTGACCTGAGACAGCCAAGGAAAGGCTCATCATGTAGCAGAGATCACACAGCATGCCAGGTCACATGAGGGATTCCACTGCTGGATTTGAATGGTTACAGGAATGGAGTGAAAATAGCTGAATTTGTGAGCTAGCTCACCTTTGAGCTGAAATCCATCAAACTAAACATCCCAGAGTTTAGCTTAAAGAAGTCTTCTTTTTGTTGAAAATAAATCACTGAAAAATGAATCAGTTTGCAGTTCTTAAAAAGCATTTTAAAGCATTGTCACATGACCATTTAAAAGTTTCCTTCTTAGAAAACAAGATAATTGCAGGATATTTTTAAAGATAACAATTTTCTAACTTTTTAAGCAAATCATTCTGTCTTGAGTTGCATAGATATTCTCTTCATGTGAATGTCTGTTCTCAGCATAGTCAATATTTGTAAAATGAGAGTTTATTGCTTGAATATTGAGGAATATTGTCTCTTCCTCCTATATATTTACTATAGCAATATTTATTTGTAGTACAAGGGTAGCTAAAGGCACCAGAAAGTGTCAGACATCCATTGTACAAAGCAGAGCGCAAATACATGGGAGGACACCAGTGTATGTGCTGGTTCACAGGCCAGCTGACAGCCTCCAGTCCTGCAGGGACACATGACTATCTGCTCTGTCTCTGACACCCTTATATGCCTTGAGCAAGCAGTGAACTTTTAAGGCTGGCTCCTCAGCTGGCACAACTGAGAAAATGGAAACAAAGCCATACTTTATTCCCTTGACTTTAGAATCAGCCAGGGGCAATCTAATCCATGCTGCAATTTACAGCAGTCTGGCTGCCCAAGAAGTTATTTTGGCACCTGAGAAGCACCAGAGCCTAAGGTCATTCTCCACTTCTCCCAAAAGTGCCTGCATGCAAGGGCTAGAAAGTGAACAATAGTAAGTATTGCTTTGCTTTTTCAGCTGAAGTGTCCCAAAGCAGCTGGAACAAAATTGATGGTTGTCCTGTTAATATTGTGATTTCTTTTGGTTTAATTATTGAAAGAGAGTAGCCTTTGAGAAATAAAAGGATACTTTATTTTAATCATTTATTTATTTTTCCTTTATGTGTAAATGTCAGTCTGTGATATTTCCACATATGGATATTTGGGGTTTTGTGAAATGCAAACAAATTATTTCACTGGTTTTAAAAATCACATCCTGCAGCTATTTTGTCTCATATTTACAAAACATTTTTATTTCTTGCTCCTATGTGACAATTTGGAAAATCTGTCTCATAACAGGAGATGATTTCTGGTTGATGGCTGAGAACACTTTAAGAGTGTTTGCATCAGGATAGAGTTTACATTTTAAATGAGGAATTTCTTTTTTCACTCTTTCAGATTACAACGTTATCAAAAAATGCCAGAGAAATTTAAAACAGAAATTCTTTCAGCTCCAAAAATATTCACTACTGTATTTCAAAAATGATCAGAGGTAAAATACACTACCTTCTCAAAAATCTAACCACCCACAATCCCTTGAAAAGGGAAGAGTACATTTTGAATCAAGATGATGCAGGTAAGTAGTGAGTCACACGTGTCAGGGGACTGGGAAAAAGCTTTCTCAATGGATACATTAGAATGGAGGAGCCTGAGGCCAGGCCCAGAGCAGAAGGCACAAAGCGGAAACAGTGGAGGAAATAATATCTCTTGTTTGTCTGATGAGTATACTCTCCAGAGGAGCCCTGCTCCACATGACACAATCTAAGCTGAAAAGACTGGAGAAACTTGTGAGACAGAAGTTTTAAAAATTTGTCTTAAATCTCCAGATTTTATTTACCCATGGAAGGTAAGACTTGCTAGCTCATTAACCTTTATGGCATCAGCTGTCTTGGTGGCACAAATAATCTACAGGTTAGGCTGGGATAAATTCTTCACAGTATCTTGTCCAGGGCTGTGCTGTGGGTTTGTGACTGTTCTGGTCACAGAGAATGGGAGGAGCTCAATGCTGATGGATGATTAGACAATGCTGATCACACAGGGTTGGTTTGTTACTGCTGAGCAGCTCGGACATAGAGCCAGGAACTTCTCTGCTGCCAGCCCCACCCCAGCAGTGAGGAGGCTGGGGGTGCACTGTGAGCTGGGAGGGGACACGGCCAGCACAGCTGACCCCAGCTGACCCAAGGGATGTTCCACACCCTGGGGCATCGTGCTCAGCGTATAGAGCTGGGGGGAGAAGGAAGAAATGGTGATGTTCAGAGCGATGTTGTTGGTCTTCCCAAGTCACTGTTAGGCCTGATGGAGCCCTTCTCTCTTGGAGGTAGAAGAACACCTCCCTTACCATGCGTAGAGGTGAATGAATTCTTTGTTTTACCTTCGGTGCATTCAGTTTTGCTTTATTTACTAAATTGTCTTTATCTCAGCCCATGAGGGTTTTTACTTTTACTCTTCTTATTATTTTCGTATCCCACTGGAGAATACTGAGCAAGAGGCTGTGTGGTTCTTAGCTGCCTACCAGGGTTAAACCACAACAACCCAAAAACGAAAGACTCTGGGAAAGACTGGGAATAAGGTACTGAAATGCTGTTTAAGTAAATGCCCCCCAGAGCTAGATGGAAACTGAGCAGAATCCTTGTAGATAAAACTTAAAATTAAATACCTAAATCTAGAGGTAGGCTTCCAAAGACAGAGAGTCTAGACCACCTGAGGATCAATTACAGTGAAAGCATAAAAACAGCTGATGGGCAACTGAATTGGGAAGCCTTAAGATACAACTGCAGGTATTCACTTGGAGTTATGAAGTGAAATGCTTTGTAAAAGGCCTTTGGCACACTTTTTCTTTCTTTATTCCACCCATGCTTTATTTTCAAGTTAAATATCATGGCCATTCTAATTTGGAGAAAGAGGAATAATTTTCTGCAAAATTTTGTTACAGAAACACTCCTGGAATTTCATTAGGGCTGCTTCTGCAAGCTGGAGTTCATGTAGATTCTGTGCTTAGAGCAATTCTGCAAAACTGAATCTTTAAAGAATGTAATAATGAAGAAGATCACAGGAGGAAAATGTGTAAGGGGTAAAAGTAAGTTGTTGCTGCCTCTTTACTGAGTGAAAGTAAGAAAATTAGAGATAATGCTCTGTTATGAGGCAGGGCAGAATGTTGTCAGTGCAAGTCTGGAAACAAGGATGCCCTGATGTCACCACTACATCACCATAACTGCAAGTCTATCCTCTTCTTTTTTGCAAAAAAAAAGGAAAAGTTTTGAATTCATTCATATGAATGAAAAATATTTTATTATAATATATTTCACCTTAGAATAAACAAAAATAAATTCCTACCACCTACACTAAAAATTACTAACAGAGAAAAAAAAAGGTTTGGTAACTCAAAAATGAAGAAGTGAAAAAAAATTCCAGAGCTCTTGCTGAAAACTAGAGTCCCAGCTTTCCTGCATCCTAAAATTGTTTGATTGTCTTTTAGTGAATGCCAGTGTATTTGACACAGATTATATCAGAGTACTACTGGGCCATTTACAATATTTCCAATTTAAAAACTTTTTTTTCTGCGAGGAAAATACTACTGAATATTTCTAAATAGAAAAATTTCTATATTTCTAAATATTTCTAAATTTCTAAAACTAAATATTCCTAAAACTTCTTTTCTTAAATATTCCCAGACTGTGTGTGCTATTTTTCAAAAATACTTATTTCATGTCACTGAGGACAAGTGTGGTAAATTATTATAAATCCATGAAATATGTGTATCTGCCTGGGTATATGTGTATATGTGGGTATAGAAACAAGAGGGCTACAGCAGTGTTCTTCCTATAATTGTTTTTCGCTCCAAAAGTGTTTTTTTTCAGTTGCTTTGTTCTCTGAGGAAAATGGTGGAAATGGTATGCTAGAAGGCATATCAGAATATCAATGCATTCAGATTCCTGTTGTTTTTCATACAAAGTTATTATCCAAACAGAAAATCCCTATATTCATAGTCTAAAACACACATTTTACTCCTGTTCAGTTCTTGGCAGATCTGAGTAGGTTCTTGCATAATTTTCCAGGATGAATAGATCTCTGTGTTTACAGTTTTGGCTGCTGTCTGTTGTTGCTCTAAGATAGCAGAACCTCTGTACTATGCCAAAAGACATTCATTAAAATGAAAAACACAAACAAGCGGTCTCTACCAGCTGATGAAATGGTACCCTATGATGATGTTGGTGATTTACCTATTGTGAAATTAATCTTCCCTAGAATGTCTAATGATATCTAATACTAATCCCATACAGTTTTTTCATCATATAAAATTGAATACATTGTTAATATTTCTACTTGAGTGGCTTGGTTACAGCATCCATTATCTTACATTGTAAAACTAAAGATGAGAAGTGTTTTGTAGGGAGCAGAATGTGAACAAAGTGCAGACTCTGAGAAATACTCAAGAGTCTCACAGCAATGACAGCAGTCTCCAGAACTGTTTGGTGTCTGTCTTTCAAAGGCTTACTATAAATCACTTACACAATGCTTTTACTGCTTTTGAATATGGTTTATGGGCCTAAAGCAGTTCTGGAGGAGGCTGAGATACCCTACTCTTGGCTGAATGATTGGGAATGAATATTATACCAGTTTGTTCCAGCTTGTTAAGGTCAGATCCCAGATCTTCTCAGGATTTTCAGTCTTGACAATGTTTCCTCCAGTAGTTTTCATGGACTTGCTGTAATGGGAAAGAAACACCAACAACAGTACTTTTAACACCTCAAACAGCAGCTACAAATGTGCATGACAGGAAGATGAAAAATTTGCTGAAGGAAAATGTCATAGTACCACAGCTCCCTGGACTGCCACTTCTCCAAAAGTCAGATGTTCATAGCCTGCAATAAAAACATTGTGCATCTTCATTTGTACCAACCCCGACTAACATTAACACAAAACTGAGCAGACCTGTACTAGTCTTGATAGGAGCAGCACTTTGATCCCATATCACTGCAACTTCTTTCTAATTCATCTTTCATCTAATTAATCTAATTCCTTTACTGCCATTAGGCAGTATCAGCAAAGTTTTTTGCCCATGGAGTCTAGAGTCTCTGATAATTAACCCACAATTTCTGGTGCATGACTACCAAAAAGGCTACATTTGCAATAGTCAGAAACTTCCCTTCTATTTTTTACATTTTCTCTATGCTTGTTATTTCAAGGATCATTAATTAATTTCTGTACTACCACAAAAATAATTTCTTTGAATGGTTGTCCCTCACCAATAGCTGGACTTCATTTAAAACAAGCTAATGTCACTTTGAAAGAAAAGAAGTGAACTGAGCAAGTTCCTGGTTTATAAGCCACTTCCAGTGATGCACCAAGTGATGCCCATTTAGAGTGTCGTAGAAGTGTTAGGTTTCTTAAGTTCAACACAGACTATCTCTTAAGCAGAAGCCTACCCTATCTTTCTGATCCACCACCACCAAGTACAAGCATTGGTATGCATAAAATGGATACATTATTCCAGGCTTGATATATTCTTGAAAATACCCTGTGTATATGTGGAAGGACCATCTACCCATGT
Organism: Sialia sialis; assembly: GCA_009812075.1. NCBI lineage: Eukaryota > Metazoa > Chordata > Aves > Passeriformes > Turdidae > Sialia > Sialia sialis. The sequence continues at coordinate 22,241,784 of VRYO01002355.1, forward strand.
TAAGGTTTTGCAGGTACATAATACCTACCAGTCAGACCAAAAGCAGTTAGTTCAAATCAAGATGCAAGTGTGTTCTTCCTCTCTTACAGAGAGGGAAGAAAAAAAAAAGAAAGAAAGAAAAAAAGAAAAAAAATTAACTTTTCTTGTTTTATAATTCCCTAAAAAGTTGAATGTTGCCCTTTGCTTTACAGTACATACACTATGTTTGCTACGTACAGAGAGGGAAACATTATTTCCTTTGAGACCCTGTTCTTCATTTATCCTTTGAAGAGGTTAATTTAAACATATGTTAGTGTATGAATGAATGGAAAGAAAAACAAATGAGACAGATTTCTATTTCATTTTTTAGCTCTATGCCTTGTTTTCCTGTATGCCTCCATTAATACTGCAGGCACAGGTTTCCAGATTGCTTACAGACATAATATTTATTTTTCAAAGTTCTACCAGCTTATTAAAATTATAGGAGAAAACAAAAAATTACCACAGCATTGCTGCAACTAGGAGATAAGTTTTGCCTGATAATCAGAAGTGACCATCTTAATGTAATTAGGCTTTTCATTAATTCTGTGAAAACTGATTTTAGTCTCTGTTTTTATTTACTGTCTTATATCTGTCCTTCCCTAGTTAGCTTTGTTAATAATCTGACCTTTTTGTCTCCTAATATATCTTGTTTTAAGCTATAATTATATGTTAAGAGTTTACATTTTTATGAGAATTGTATCTGCACAGATTTTATCATGTATATTTGCAAAAAGTGTGTAGGTTTTAAACATAAAAAATCTTTTAACTTCTGTAGAAACTGTCAAAGTGTAAAACATGCATCTTAATAAAAGTAAAAATAAATCTTAAAACAAAGATTTTTAAGTCTGTTATGAACTCTACACTAGAGCACATCTTTATCTCAAGATCCAAAGCAGTATTCAAAGGATTGAGGAAGGTGAAGAGCTGCAGCTGCATCTTCATTTTAAAAAGAAATAAAACTCCAGTAAAGATCAAAAGGTAAGGACACTTTGGACCAGAAACTTCACTTTTTACCATACTGCATAACCTACAAGTAAATTAAATGCTAAATATAATGAATTGACATGTCAAAGGCCAGTTTTTTCCTAAGATCAAAAAGGGACAAGATGAATTACCTATTGAATTTACTTCCTTTCCTTGATGTAGAAATAAAAAAAGGACAAATATTGCAGGTCAAGGCAGAAAGCAAGATTTGAATAAAACCCTGCAGATTGTCACATTTATGTTTCTCCAATATGGCAGAACAATTATTACAGGGAGCTAAAGTGAGTTTTGCATTTCCACTCATTGTTGCATTGCAATGAATGGAATATACTCCAAGTAAAGAAATTGCATTTTGAGACACAGGATGTTAATGTCTTGAATCAAACAGAAATGCTCAAACTTATCTTGGCATGGTCTAAGGAAAAATGAGAATTATAGATGCAGATTGTTACTTATGCAGTGCATGTGTCTGTACATGTATGTAGATGTATGTGTATTGTATGTACAATATTTCGGACTTTAAAAGAAAACCTTTTCATTACCAGTGGGCATGATTATGCTGTCCAAGCTCATGGGATTATTCAGAGACAGACAAGAGGCCATGAAAAATATTTTAAAGGAATGAAGTGACTGAAGCAACAGAAGGTACACCCTGCTTTTATGAAATAATACCCCTTTTCAGGTCTCTTTCACTGAAGAACATAAACAAAAAAGTATCATGAATATGGCTCAAGTCTCATGGAAAAGTTAAACAAAACTGGCAACTGTGTTGAGACAGCAATTTTAGACTTCTCTATGGCTTTTGCAATTCTGTCCATGGCATTTTAATTTTCTATAATGCAAGATTTTAATCAAGAGGAAACACATTAGATGAATTAAAAAAGATCTTATTGGCAGATATCAATGAGCAGGGCTGTCCAAGGAAGGCCTCCTGAGAGAGATTGCAGGTCCAACACTATTCAGTACATTCTTAGAAACAATCTAGATGATGAAATAAAATCTTAACTGATTAAATTTGCATATGACACAAAGATTAATGGCTTACTAAAATAAAGGAGAGCAATTTACTGTTAGAATTTAATCTAAACCACTTGGTCAGATTGTCAGAATCCAACAAAATGCAGGTACAGACTAATACATTTTGCAACAATTAATACACTTTGCAACAAGATCCAGATCCACGGGTTGTACTATCAGCTAAGAATTCTTGTCCATAGAAAGCTATAACTTATAAAATATTTGGGGGGGTCACCTTTTAAGGCTGCTTCACCATGAGCTCTCAGAGCAATGTTGTGGCAGGCATTACTGGAATGAAGTCCCTTGAGCACAATTTAACAACTTTAATCTAAAACAGAATATAATCATGGTAACTAATATAGGAACAGCTTGCAAAGGATGGTAAGGGAAAAAATGAACATTTATGGCAAGATGAGGTAACTTTATATGTAAAAGTATATAGTTTCAGAATAATTTTACTGTTTTTAAAACAGTTTATTCAAAAATAGTTTGTTTCTTTAGTTACCATTATGATCTCTGCCTTTAGCCAATGAATTACTGTGGCAAATCCACTGGAATCAACCTTTTTTATGCCTTTTTTCTCTTTTATGGGTAAAGATAACTTTATGTTCATAACAAGCACTGATATATGTATATATATATATGTCTGACATGCAAAATATATAATACATGTTGTGAAAATCTGTCCCTGTGTGTGCCTATATATGTCTAGCGATATATATCATGCATGTTGATATGCTTACACATCTTGTTATTTTTTTTACAAATGCAATATTTATATACATTTTTAAGTGAGAAAATATTTTATTTTTATATTCTAATGCACACCTGCAAATAGATCTTTTTATTCTTTAAGCAGGATATTGAGTCAAGAATTAATTTCAGAGAAAAATCACAAATGATGAATTAAAAGTCTTGTGAAACTTCAAGTTCTGTTTTTCACACATTATGTAGACAATTAAAACTGCATTTTAATTTTATTAAACCTGCTCAATTAAACCTGCTTTTCTAATAAACCTCTACTGACGTCACAGTAGTTCTGTAATTTTGCAGTCAATAATGTAAACAATTTTTTTCTTCAAAGCTAAATATAAGCAAAAGTCATACCACTTCAAGATGAACATGGAAAAGCTCTGACCTGTTCTGCTCCTTCTAGGACCTTTTGGTGGTGAGAAAAAGCACAGTGTGCACAGGACATAGGTTCCTATGTCCTTTCCAACAGCTAGTCCTGTGAAGTGAATGTAGGATCTTGCAGATGTGACATGAGAAAGAGAGCAGGAGATCTCATTGCACCCAATTTTATTATTATGGTTATATCAGCATTTTTATCAGAAAACCCACGAAGAAACTCTCCATATCAGAGCCACATGATGTGTTGAGGTGTATTATAACAAGGCAATAGAAATAGGCAGCAGAAATCTGTGAACCAGAAATTAGGAATTCAGCAGCAATAATTCCTGTCCACCTCTAGTATGTGACATACAGTATATTTAAACTACATGTGCTATGAGTTTAAAGAATATTTTACATTTAATTTTGTAAGTCTTGTTACCCTTTCTATTTTGGTTTAAATGGGGGAGACTGGGTATTAGATTTTTTTATTTTCTACAAGCACAATCTTTGAGTGATTGAGAATGACTACATAATTAATATTAATGAATGAATGAATAAATATATAGTTTTACTTTCAAGAATTTGGCCAGAAATTGATATTTATGCCATGTGAGTGAAAAAATATTTAACAAAAAATTACATATAATTTAAAGAGGTGAAAGCTCTAAGGTTTTGTTTGAAAATCTTGTTTATTCAGAAAAAAAAGTATTGTAACTTTTTTTCCCTCTGGATATTGTGAAAATGTGTAAGCAAGGATCTGATGTCTCAGTTTAACCTCAGCTTCTGGTTTTTATGCCAGAGAAATCTATAATAAATAATATAAGCTGCCAAGTTTACATTTCATCCACTTACAAGATTATATTTTCTCTGGAAGGGTAGATGGGTAAATCAAATTAAAACCATACCTGACTGTCATGCAGTAAACCCACTCTTCCAGTTATGTAGTTCATTTTTCTCTTACCTCTTTCAATGAGTTTCAATGTCTAATAAAACTTTATTTACTGGGAGTGCCAAGAAATGAGTCAATAAATTTATTGAGCAAGATATGAAATAGAAATGTCAAAGATGAATAAATTTTAGCACAGTGTTTACTTTATAATTGTATTTTTTTCATGGAATTCAATTTCTTTGTAGACTCTGAAGCATGACAACAGCAGAAGACGAAGTCACAGTACCCAAGATGAAAAAATGTAAAATAGTAAACTTTTTAGTGCAATAACTGAAAACATTATCAATGTTGTGAGTACTTAATAAAACACAGAATTTTCTGTATTACAGTCTAAATTCTAGTCTGCTGACCTCCATCTGTACATTCCTGTGAGAACTTTTTTTTCTTTCTCTTAATTTTTATACCTAAATAATTAATCTGGAATAGTCAGCTTGTCCATATATGGTCTGAGTTTCTGTAGTACTTTTCATTTGTATTGTGCCATAGGCAGTAAGAGTCAAAGCAGGAACATAAAGATTTAATCCAAGCTACAAACCAAAGCATGTTTTATATTCTGCCATGAGAACTTTAATATAATTATTCAACTTTTTTTGATTTTGGAAAACCAATAGCTTCTGGGATACAAACTGATATATTTTCAATCCCTATTTTAACCACAAAACCTTCTAGTTCATTCAATGGAAACAAATTACCAATTCAACTCTTCTCAATATAGCTGTGGCTTGTTCCTTCATCAGACTTAACTACATTACCATCTGAGATTTTTCTGTGTACATACTGTATGCTACACACAGCTGAGCCCATGCTTTTCCAGACAGCTTGGATTCACATAGACAAGTCTCAAAATTTTCTTGGACAGCAGGAAGGATATGTATGAACCTTCATCACCAGTGTCTGCATTACAGCTGCTGTCATTACAGTGAGATCTAGACAGATTTGAGTTAGCAGGGAAGCAAACCTGTCAAATGTAATGTTTGAGTCCATAGCCTTCACTGGACTTTGATCTTCTGAGGACTGAAGTTATCTAGCAAAAAATTAGTACAGATTTTGCATTACACAAATCATGGTGACAACTACAGAGTAGACACACGATTTGTTACTGTCCAGTGCTTTTTACAGTCTTAAATCTCAGCAATTCCCATTACAATGCCTACATGTTAAGTGCAAGTTAGGATTAACGAATTGTCAGCTGAAAAAAAAGTCTCAGCCTCAGCTTGTAAATAGACAATATTGAAACTATGTTATCTGATCCTCCAACTCTTTTTGTTTCTTTAGTCCAAAACTATAGAATATTAGAAAATGCAATAAGAGCATTTATAAGTCTTTCCTACAGGCTCAATGAAATTCTGTTCTTGACTGAGCTTTGTAAGGGCAATAATTATAACATTATAGCTCACAAAATATTTAAGTAAAGATTTTAAATCAGTCATACATAAAACAAAATAAAGCATTGGACTTTTTTAGCTGAGACTCAAATACATCTACAGAGGTCATAGACAGGTAAAGTAATGTGTTACCACTGACCAGCCTTATTATGTTTTGCTTCTCAGAATGAAAAACCCATTTATAAACAGTATAAAAATAAACATGATAATATGGATAACACTAATTACTTTAATTACAATTGCTTTGACAAAGAAAAGCATACCTCCTTGTCCTGGTTTAGGGGACAGGTGTTGCCAGAAAAAGGCAGCAGCTTCTCCTAAAATGGAGAGTGAAAATCCCCTCCCTCCCAGTTTATTATAATTTGGAAATTAAGGA
>VRYO01002355.1:22248628-22263207 GCA_009812075.1 Sialia sialis
TTTTTTTACCAAGGGAAAGAGTAGATCCACCCCCTCTAACCCCCAACACTCCTTTAAAAAATTAGGGAAAAATCACAGATTTTTTTTAAGAAAGGTTTCTTAAAGCAGACAAAAAATACAGGATTTTTATTTTTATGTGAATGTATGATACAAGAGAAGTGCTGAGAGGAAATTAATGAAAACAATTGTGTAGTGTAAATTTTAAATAGCTGCAAAGGTATATCAGGACCTGTTTTTGCTGCTGCTCACATGGACCTATCACGTGCTAAACTATGTCAGCTGAAAGCACTGCAGAAAACAGGTGAGATTTTTATCTAAATATGAGGGCTAGTCTGTCAACTATCTGGATTCCTGTCTCAGTACCACAGATGAAGATGTGAAAAAACTTTAATAATTTGCCAGAAATTTATGATCGTTTGAACATAATAGCTAATATTTTTGAGGGATAAATAATCTTTTTTTTTCAAAAGTGCTTTAACTTTACTATTATATTTTTATCAACAATATAATAGTGTATTTTCTGACATGAATTGCTTACAGACGATTTCTTCTTTGTGACTAACTGTTTCTAAACTGAGCAACTTTATTATGTTTAGCTTTTATCTCCTCTTGATCTCAGCTATTTTCCACATGCTCTACAGTACCTATAATCTTAAATCTTGAGTTCATTTGCAGTTTAATATTGGAATAATAATTTCAGATAACCAATACTGCTTCAGTCTTAGCCCCATATTGACTTTTTTACAGTCAATATTTACACATTTTAGTAATATTTTTGTATGAATAAAAAATTTAGTATCAAAAGTCAGTTACAGGGATGTAATCTTGCATTAAAAAATTAATTCTTCTTGAATACAGAGAAAACAAACAGTGGTCAAAAATCCACAGCTATGATTTCATCACTTTGAACTCAAGTATTTTTTCTTTCTGATTCCTCTAATGGTTTTATTCACAAATCCATCTCCAGGACATATGCCAAACTCTGTTGTTAACAGCCAGTGAAATTTCTAGTCCAGTTTTTTTGCTTCTAGTCAGCTCTGGGCAATGGCCACCCATGATAACCCTTGCAGGTGGCTTTTATCCTTTGTTCACTTATGCTGACAGGCTCAAAAATGAGATAAAGGATTGTTATTTATTTTACTTCCACTGTGCTGTTGCTACCAAATACAACTTCACATTCTGCCATGGGATTAGGGATTATTTTAGGTGATGATGGTGGATAAAGTGTTACAGGGTTTGAGTGCTCATTTTGTTAGGCATGGCATGCTTTAAAAGCCTTGTAATTTAAATTTTAATTCACACTCACTTTGTAGAAATCATAACACTTCAGCATTCAAAAGTACTGAAGATCAGACAGGTGTTTTAATGTACTGACACAACTATTATTAAATCCATGTTACCAGAACTCATTATGAAATCATGGTCCTGTAATCACATACAGTTGTTAGTAGCCTTGTTATTTTTACTTGCCTTTGACCTAAGCAGAATATCTCTTGGGTGCAACTTCCCTACTTAGCTCTGTGAATTTTTAGAACAAATTAATACCAGTTACATAGCAGAATTGTACCACAAGTATTTAATTTTTCTATAGAATTTTGTATTAGGTCAGAAACAATATTTGTGATGGTAGATTTTGAATACTTTAAAGTCAAAATTTGCAAGCAATGAGGTCATTTGAATGTCACATTTCTTGCACTCTGATGAGCTTTTTAATAACTTTCTGACTGTTCAACTTATGATAACAATAATAAATTATATCTAAATTATGTGTTTGCTTGCTGATTAATAAATGCTGAACTTTTTGTGGGTATGTGACACCCTTATGCATCCATGACAGGAAAAATAGCATTTGGAAGCTGAACTAGATAATTAAAACAACTACATTTCCAGGAAAATGTTATGTTCCAGTGTAAATTAATCTTCTGCTACAGCAAATGACCAAAATTGGTCCAGGCACTTTAATGAAAGCAGAGTGTTAACAGGCAAATATAGAGTCCTCTAAAAATTCAGTTTCCGAAATCTGCAGTTGGTGGTAAAAAAAACGCTGAGAGGACAAGTATTACATTCATCTTTCTCAATTATGAAAGCCCCTTTTTTGAGGTGGCAAGCTCAGTGGTGATTTTTTTACCATGGTAATGAAGCCATTTCTCCAAGTTTTTTAGTCTATTTTTACATTTTCATCAACAGATGATTGGCACGGGAAGCGATTCAGAATGTGAAAGGCATTAACTCTCTTGGTTTTGTTGCCTTATCCACTTCAGGTATAGGAGCCTGGATTCAATTTGATCCATTCTGATGTCGACAGATTATTATATAGCTCTTGGGTACTGAATGTATTCTGTGAACTCTCAAGTTCACCCATTGAAAATTTACCTCTGTAAGTCCTGAGAATAAGATAAGCAACTAGACTCATTATACTCCAATACAAAACATAGTAATTTCATTTGTCTGCATTTGAAAATCTTCAAGAAATCTATTTTTGATTACTAGGAAATATCCTGAAAGGTAGATTTTTCAATCTACTTGTAACTGGACAAAAGCAATACTACAAAGTCCCTTAAAACTCAGGTAAGTTCTCCAACAGCTGAAATACAGGAACTAACCTAAGAAGAATGGATTTCCACCTTCCTGAGGTTTGTATAGTCTGTTTAAATATGTGTGTTCAGAAAAAATTAATTGTGTTGAAGTTTTAAAGTTTTTTTTTCAGCCTTCTAGAATTAAAAAGCCTTTAGTATTTGTAATGACTGGAAATATAATAATTTGTTAATGAGGTTTTAGGTATTAAAGAAACTTAAAAAAAGAAAAAGAAAAGAAAAATTTCTAAGATTAGGGACTTTAGGGGATCCATGTTAGTTTTTTATTTCAAATTTGGAGAGTGTTTTGAAGAGAATCTTTCAATTTTACCCTCTTGCCATCCTCTGGTTTATGTTATGACTGCAGAAATTTGATGACATTGGAGTACATATCACTGGAAGACTCATTTCACCTGCTGAAGCACAGCAGTAGGTTGAAGTAAACCCAAAAAAATTAGTAATTTGCTGTTGTTAAGTCTTCAACACCAACAATTTCACAATATGGATCTAATCCTACACTACCACACTAATTGTGATCATCTTTTTGGGATCTTGGTTTTGATGGATATGACTCCAAAGTTGCCTCAAACACTGTTAAGACCACAAGACTTTGGCATGAGATAAGCACAGAGAAGAGCAGCAGGAAGCAGGTGGTTCCAGGCCAGGGGAGGTCTGGCTGGCACATCCTGGGTAATGCATCCAGGCAAGAGTTCCCACTGTGACAATCTGTCTTGGGTTACAATACAGGATGTGATAAAATGTATCTATTCTATCACCATGTGTTGAGGGTGGGGGCAGTGATCCTTATCTCTGTGGGAGATATTCTGCTAATGGGCCATCCATTGAAACCAGATGGGGCAGTGTTCTTTATCTTTTCACAACCCATGCTTCCTCCAGGGAGTTATCTTCTGCTAATGGCCCATTGAGTCCCATTGTGTGACTGATAAAATTACTTCAACCCATTGGAAGTTGCTCCAGGCATGGGGAAGAGCCCAACATTTCTTACCAAGAGAAAAACAGAGGTTTTTAGGACACTAAGATAGCCATTTTTTCCCCTGGACTCCAGAGGAAAACCGGACTTTTCCATATAATCGCTGGATCTTCAGAAGGAAACTGCACCCTTCTACAGGACCACTGCTTCAACTGAACCACATCTAACACTGCAAAAGGACTGCAGCCACCATTTAATCACACTGCTACCAGCACCCTGCCTGACGGGGTGTCAGGTTGTGTTCTGAGTTTGTCAGTGTTTGGGGTTTGTTTCTTTGTAGTATTGTATTTCTATTTCAATTTTCTTAGTAAAGAACTGTTATTCCTAAGTCCCATATCTTTGCCTGAGAGCCCTTTGATTTCAAAATTATAATAATTTGGAGAGAGGGGGGTTTATATTATTCATTTCAAAGAGAGGCTCCTGCCTTTCTTAACAGACACCTGTCCTCCAAACTAGGACCCAATCTGTGACAATCATGACCCCCACTCCCTCCCCTCCACTCTGAATATGTTTCTGTGGATTCCTGGAATGTGGAGTGTAAGTCATCTGATGGGAATATAAAAGAAAATAAAATAAAGGCAGTACTATCATCCAGGTGTTATCTCAGACTTACGGGGAGGTCAAGAAAGCTGGGGGAGTCTCTGATAATGGACACAAATAATCCATAAAGAAAGCCAACTCAGCAACTGTGCTGAACAGGTCTGATGGAATAAAAGGTAATTCCAGCAGGGGGGGATTGCGCACACTGACTCAAACAAACCCACCAATGCAAAAGAAGATAAAAAGGAGCATGGAATTAATTAACATTAGAAGCGAGGGAGTAATTTAGCCAGTAGAATAAGTGAACTGCACTGCCAAAGAGCATGAATTCCTTTGTTTGATGGGATGTATGAATAGTAAAACATTTTCAACAATTTTGAGACCCCCACCATTGAGAAGCCCAGAGTGAAGAAGGACAAACGGGATGTCAGTAGATGCACAGGTGGTGAATATCTTCTGCCTATGTCTCTCTCTCTCTGTCCCCTTTTTATTTATTTCTATCTCTCTGCCTTCTTTTTATTTATTTCTATCTCTCTGCCTTGAATTTTACTGTTAAATAAAATCTGCACTCTTGTCTTGTTCACACTTTAATTTGGGTAGAGGAATCTCAGAATAATCGGGTCTTAACATGTTCAAAGAATGTAAAGGATCTCTGGATTTTAGAAAAGAATTCAGACTATTCAGAGATATGCTTGGAGGAGTCCAGGACAGCTGGTTGATACCCAAGGATCATCTCCTGAAAACTCAGAATAGTCCATTCCAAGAAGTAGGAAATACAGCAAATGCAGCAGGGAGACAGCATGGTCAAGGAGTTCTAACTAAACTTGGATGTTGAAAGGGAGTGGGAAAGAGGAGCAAGCAGTAGCAGGTGATCCAGGAGGAATATAAAGCTGCAGTCTGATTCTGTAGGGGTGGATTAGGAAATCAAAGGTCCACCTGGGACAATCTGACAAGGGATGTGAAGGGAAACAAGGAAGGATTCTACACTATATAAACAGTAAAAGGGAAGCTAATGTAAGTGAGGAACCAATGCTGAATAGGCCCAGGTACTTGTGACAAAGGATGTGGAAAAGCTAAGTGCAAGTCCAGGAGAAGGGTCTGGAGTAAAGTTTATCCTCAGTGGAGGGGAGCAAAGCAGGGAGAACATAATCAATCTGTATATACATAAGTCCAAAGGCCTGATGTATTGCACCCGAAAGTGCTGAAGTGTAAACGGTATGTGAAGGCATAAGGACTTTTTTTTTGAGATAAAAAAGAATAATGAAAATATTAGCCATGCTAAGTTGTTCTTCCAGTATTTAAATGGTGCCTTGGAGTTTTTGAACTCCTGAAGTTCATATGAATGACAATCTAAGGCCAAAACTTAACAAGTTAGAACACAAGAACAACTCCACAGACATTTATTCTTACTTCATGGAAATAGGGGAAATTAATCCATTCTAATGATCAAATCAGCTTGACCAAGAGAGGCAGGTAAAATTACTTTCTCAATTCTGATATTGCATTGCCAAATATAATACTGAATTTAACTGCTTTTTACATGGAAACTTTAAAAATACTTATGTTTTCTCTTATCACTTTTATTAATTTGTCCATAGGTCTACACTAATATATCTCTGCCTATTTGTGTGATGGTGTGCTCAGCCCCAGCCTGACCTTAATTTCTCGTGCCTTTATTCAAGTGATATTCAGCAGTGGCAGTCGTAATGGAGGTGTCTGATCTAGTCATGATGGCTGCAACCAATTTGTAGGGGATTTGGGAGATACAGATAATAACACAATGGCAAAGAGCTAATCTGAGCAATGTGCCTGAGTAATGTGCCTCCCCTAAACATGGTACTGGTCAGGAGCCCAGTCAAGCCAAGCTGGGAAGAAACTAATTGTGTAGTAGGTATGCAACTGTGACTATGAAGCAATTATCTTAGTCCATAGATAATGGACAGTCCAGGGCCCATTGAGTTCTCCTGCACAGCAGTGGGCTGCAGACCAGGATGTCCCCTTGAGTAGTGGTGCCTCTAAAGGTTATTCCTTGAGACTGCCAGACTCCTTCCCACAAGAGAGTCTCATTAAATTGTCATGCTAAATTTTGAAATGTTGCTAAGTGATAGAAAGAATTTATTGTCCACACAGAATTCTTTAGCTATAAACCATTGATCAAGCTCTGAAACCACCTAACACACCTAAACTCCCCTTTGAGAAGGACAGACAAGTGTTTAGAACACAAGGCGGCCCTTTCTGAACCTCATGAATCAACAGGTCATCCTGACAGTTTTATTTGACCCAGTCCTCTGTGCAGTAAATACAGTAATTTCATGCCTATAAGGCGCACCTTTTTGACTAAAATTTTGATTGAAACTTGGAACTGTGCCTTATAGTCTAGTGTGCCTTATATATGGACAAACTTTGGAAATTTGCCAATCCAGAAGTGTGAGCCATGAGAGCCAGCGGCCCCAGCAGCTGCAGCAGGTCGGGAGCCAAGCCGCACGCCATGAGAGCTGTGCCAGCCGGTGCTGGGGGTGGCATGGGGAGGGCACCTGGGCTGGGTTTAAAGGCTATGCCGATCCATGAAAAATGTTTGCAAATTCAGCACCTGCCAGTAAACCCTGCGATGGCACGATTCCATTATTAATTTGTTACTTTGTTGTGTGCGGATCCTCACTGCAAAAAAAAAGTGCACCTTATACTCTGGTGCGTCTTATATATGGACAAAGTTTGGAAATTTGCCAACAACCCGGAAGTGCGCCTTATAATAGTGAAATTACGGTAATTTAGTGTACCTTGCCATAAAGTCTTGTTAAACTACTACTTCACTGTCATCAATATTTCTTAAATCACTAATTTAAATTAATAAATTTGTTGCTACTTCTGTCTTACAAGTGATGTGTATCCCTCCATCTGTAAAAATTTAACACATAATTTGTGTTTACAAATAATATGGAGAAATATGTGAATAGGTAAATATTAACAAACTGTCATGGCTTCTTAAGGGAATTTTGTCCATGCAAACATGTTGAAATGTGCCCTGAAGCTTTCTGGAATTCAGAATTCTAGCCACCAGTGACTGCTTCTGCTGTTGTTTTCATACTTAAGAATAAATGTTTAACTTAAAACTAGTCTCCCTAATGTCTGGTAAAATGTAGGATACTATGAAACTGTTCCCACTTCTCATGGGCTTGCACAACATATAGATTAGGTTAACTGGGCTCTGTTTACAGCTGGAAGGTTCAGGGGAAAATAACTTTGAATACTTTCTTACTCTGGAGTTCACGATAGACTGAAACAGCTTCAGAGTTTTCAAAAATTTTCTGATATAAGTAGCAAAGGCAGAAGTGCTGTCACTTTCAGATGAGCAAGCTTACAATAGAAAATTTGTCTCTTTTTCCATATGGAATTTATCCTTCCACTGCCTTAGGAAATTCAGACACACTGAGTCTCATTGTCTCAAATTTCTTCTTAAACTCAATCTGCTTACCATAGGAGGGAAGAAAAAACAACCATGTGTGTGTAGATAATTAACAAAATTTTTAAAGTCATCCATGGGAACCTTTAGCAAGTTCTTCCTTCAGAGAAAGCAATAGTATGTTCTGACCTAGCAGTTTCTTTGAATCAAATAAAAGATTTAAAAAGTACATACTGTGAAAAAGATTACACTAACTGTGCTCTGCAGCTATCACTGTTTTCTATTAGACAGCAAGAGCACTTACTTGATTACAGTTTTCTAAAAGCAAGACTTGTGTTTACGTGCAAAATATCTAAAAAGGAAAGCAGCTTATGATATGATTTATCAGTAATAACCAGCATCTGGAGCCAAAGACTGAGAGAGACTTGGCCTCTTATTTAGCCACTTCCAATGCCTCTCTAACCAGAAAATCAATTAAGTGACTTTAGACCAACACAGGCATATCTGCTTGCAAAACAGAATTTAGCCCAGAGGTATTGCTTTTCAGCCTCTAAGATGATGATCATCTGAGAGTTTACATGAAGGAGAGAGGTCAGCAACATAGTGAGATGATCAGATGGTGGACAGAAAAAAGGAAAAATAATAATAATAATAACAGTAATAAAAAAATTAACATGAGGTTTAACATGAGAACTGAGTGGGTAAGTAAGAGCTAAAAATTTTATTTTTATATTGTTTTCATGGAACAGTGACTTTAGAAAAGAGATTATGAGAAAAATAATTTTAACTGTGTCTGAGTTTGTCTGTGTCTCAGAGCATTAAACTGGAGTGTCTTCACGGTGAACTGAGGTGTGAACTGAGATAATTATACTAATTCTTCTGACTGGGAAAGCTGACGGTAATGGGAGGAAAAGAGCAATTTTTAGAGGGCGTGGAAGAAGCCAGGTGACACAAATCTTTTCCACCTGAAAGGATGCCACATTTTATTATGGATATTCAAACGTATGGAAGAACAGTAAAAAAGAGAAAGAGGAACATTTCACCCTCCCTGCCTTCCACTGAAATTTTGCAGCTTGTCCTGTACTAGAAGCAGCAGGAGGCATTTGAAAACCTCCTCAACATCTCCTCCTCCATTCTGATCACAGAATACAGCTGGTAACAGTAGCTAATCAGTTACATTAGTCTGCCCTGACAACTCTACTTCCTCTGTTTCTGATGCATTGTGTTCACTAGAGAAATGTACATGAGACACATGACAATGCACACCTACCCAAAAATATCTTGAACCTACTACGGCAGGACTTAGCAAGGAAAGGGTTCAAAGGAGACCCGAGAGATGGGGAATATAATGACAATTCTGTGATTACTGTTGTGATCACAGACTGTTATTCCATCATTTTGCTATAACTTTCAGTTAGCAATAGTGCTGAAATAAATGGTCCTGCACATAGCTCTGTCAGTTCATTTGCTAATAGCATTTGTAAGGCCATTAACAGAAACTGGGAGGAGGAATTAACCTGGAATACAAATTGAATTTTTTTCTATACTTTTATATTACTTCCTTGATGATATTTTTTCATCATTTTTCATTTCTTCATTGTTTTTGAAAGTAAATACTGTAGTATGTATATAGAAACTTATATATGGTGTTTCCATAAAGTATTATGGCACTTGAACTCCTACAAAAGACCTCAGTTCCTCTTGTTATTGGCCAGAGGGACATGAAGAACCACACTTTTTGTTCCTGCCGGTACTAGGTGAAAGGATAAAAGGTGTCTAGACACTCATCAGGAGCTATCAGTTCATATACTTGACCTTTCCTCAGTAGCAACAAGTTAATATTTCCAGGCAGTGAGGAAGATGAGTACTCATCTCAGACCTAAATCTGCCTCAGAAATATCAGAGCTTTCCAGTCTTATTAACCAGGGAGAATTTTTTATGGTTTGGGTTTTTTTAATCTAGGGATTTTTCTTCTTTCTTGAGAGTTGGAAGAAGTCTCCTAGTTGAAGTATGTGAGCACAAGGTCCGAAAAGAGTGAAGGCTCAAAGAGCCTATTTTAGTCAAAAACATCCCAGAATCCAAGCCTTACTAGTTTAATACATCTGAAAAATGTAAACAGATATATTTTAACATCAAATATTTACTTAATGCAATGGTGAGTTGCAAAAGCTGGAACCTTTACTTCAATGAATCAGCCAATTAGTCAGAAAAAAATACCAGTTGATTTTTTTGCCACAGGCTAAATCACAGTGAGAATTTTGTTCTTTGGAGCATGAGTCAAGTAAATGCACTGCATTACACAGAGGTATGTATATGGATGAAATGGGGAAAAGACTGAACTGTTCCTTCTACCCTCTACATCCAGAAAGACCTAGTAGATCTTTGAAAACCTTCATTGAGCAATTTGAATATGTCTTTCTTATGCTGCCCAGAACAAAGAATATTTTGATGTGCCTATTGCTGATTTCACCCTTTTGTAACACATTTGGGGCCAGGGAAGGTGAATGACAGAAACCATGGGGATAACAGCGATAACTGCTAATCAGTCCTAGATATAGAGAAAGTCTAGTATTGGCCTCAGGCTGCCTGATTAACAAGGCCATTAGCAGCCTGTGCTGATGATCCACTTTACAATGTAATATGGAAGACAATTACCCCATAGGAGGTGAAATCAGCACACCATGTGTGGACCTCGCAAATACCAAAGGCTGAGACCAAGATGAAACCCTTCTGCACAGGGGCCAGGACATCAGTCAGAACAAGGACAAGGGCACATCCAGCATGAGTATTCTGTGAGCCTAGATCCTGCAGCCAGTCTAACCCAAACCAGAGAGAAAGGGTTTACAGCTGATGTATGTTGTGTAAGACGGAAAAATTTGACTAGAAGTTGCTCTCTATCTGAGCCATCCTGCTTAATAAATGAATTCCCAATCCACTCAATGATGTGGTTCTCCACATGGCATGGAGAGGTGTGATTCTCTAATTTTGGTCTCCTACCCAAATCCAAAAGAAATTATTATTTTCATAGAAATCAAAGGAGACATGATTATCGAAACAATTTTCCCGAGGTGAAGCACATGCAGGTAAATTATTAGCTTGCCTATTTCCATGGGAGAAAATACATATATATGTAAGTACCACCTATCTGCAAAATGTGAATGAAATTACCTATGAAGGTAATATGTATTTTTACTCAGTAATGTGATTTTTCTTTTACAGAGCCTTGGCAAATGTTGCTTTACAGAAAACATTCTAGTAGATCTGCTTCTGCCCTCTAGAGTAAAAGAGAAGTGGTCATAGGCTAAAATGGCCGAAGAGATCAGTTCAGGCAAGGAGCAGCCAAATCTATCTTATTCTCTAATAATTTATCTCTTATTTCATATGATAACAACCAATTCACTTGTCATTCACCCCCCTTTTTAATGCATACTGACCATGTCAGCAGTCTATATTAGCAAGCACACTTGAGCTCAACCCTCCTCCTTGGTTCCTTCCACCTTCAACTTCTTCACCTTCCTCAAGGTTATCAAAGAATCCTTCAGCCCTGATAACATTCCAATCATATGATCTATCTTCATCTCCACTCTGGCCTTTTCTTTTGAGGCTCATTGCCCTCACAAAGCAGAGAGTCTAGGAGTACACCACTCTAGCCTTGGGATTCCCATCCCTGTGTCACACATTCATATTAACTAGCAGGGTCTTATGTATATCATTAAAATTTACATGCATATATATATATATATATATATAATAGCACTGTACATTTATCACATACCAGCTATGTCAGAAAAAGAAGATGGCACTTTGAGAGAAACATTTTACTCTTGTCCAATATAGTAATCTTTCTCCACTCCACATCGCAAGTGTAGCAGAGATGTCTGTGATGTTGACACAGCAATTCAAAAACTACATCTTTTGGTGAAGAATTACTTTCACATTACAAGGGAAACCATACATGTAATTTTGATTTATTTTTTTATTTTATTATGTTGGGAAAAATCTTACATTGTTTTATTTTAATGAGGTAGTTCTGACAGTTTTCACCTGAAATAGCTGAAAGGGAGGACTAGAACTAGTCAGCATAAAGCTATCTGCCAGGGAATTTGTTTTTAACACCTGGAATGCCTTTGATAATATCCCAGACTTTGTAAAAACTTTTTTCTTGCTGAAATGAAAAAATGAAAGAATAATAAAACAGTAAGGTAGTGTATATATATATATATATATATATATATATATATATGTAATAAAAATTCCGTTTGCTTCAGGATTCCTAAAACTCAAAATGAGGCAGGAAATATTGTTGACCAAACATTACAGACAGAAGTAACTGATCTGCCTTTTCCCTTTGTTGGCTTTGAGTCAATAGAGATAACATTTAATTACATGTCACAAATGGAAACAAGAAGAAACTTAACTCTTTGGAATTGTCAAATTCATTAGTCTGTTAATCATGTTTATTTTACATTGAGGTTCTTGTAGATCCACATATCCTGTATGATGTTTACTTTGTCAGTTACATTAATATCTTTGGAGTTACATTATGAGAATTACAATGAGAACACATTTTCAACAAGGACTCTGGTTTTGAGAACTTGCCACAGTCTTCTGTTTTGAAATAGGTATAACTGATGAATTGAATTGAATGTAACCAGATCATCTGTCAGCTACAGATATGCGTTAATCATACTTACTTGATCCAATGTCAGTTTTATCCTCGACTGCTCTTTCTTTAGCTACCAGCACACTGGATTCAGACTTGTTCCACCTCTACCCCATAAAAATCGATAAACATGTAGTTATTTAAGAGTAAATATAATGCTTGGTTGCAGGCAGCAAAATTGACTGAGAAAATCTGAAGCAGTTGAATGAAAGAAAATCTTTGCAGTTACATTGTTAACACTGGCAACTAAACAAAATTAAAATATTTGCCTCTGGCTGTTTGAGTATACTTCGGGTATTTGGTATCACTGTTATAAAAAATAAAGATAACAAATAATATCTATCAATTTTTTTGGTTCATTTTGTGATTTTTTTGGTATTTTTACTCTGTGTATTCTCCAAAAAAAAATTTCAAGTCCAATCTATAGACCACAAATTCCATCACTGCCTGTGCAAGGACTTACACAAAAAATCTTACATAAAGACTCATAGCTACTGTGATCTTAGCTAGACACAAAAAAAAGGATGGATTTCAACATTTCTAAATGTTAAATTCACTAATGCAGAACAGAATAAACCCCAGGGTAAGGAGTGGACTCTGGGAATGGAGTATCTGTTATCACTAAAAAATATTGTTTACTTCATGGAATCCCATTGTTGGGATAAGGAGGAGCAGGCCCTTGGCCTGTAAGAATTGTCTCTAATTTTGTACTTGAAGGTCTGGCATCTTCTCTCACATAATTTTACCCATAAAATGTTAAGACTAAAGTCTTAGACAAGGAGTTTTGACTCTTGCATTGTGATATTTTTCTATATTTTCTATATTTTCTATATTTTTCTGTATTTTCTATATTTTTTCTATTTCTATATTTTTCTATATTATTCTATATTCCTTTACTCTGTCTACATGAGTTTATAGACATAAATTCATTGATTACTGAGAAAAAAAGCAACAAAACAAACCTCAGTTTCTTTTTCTGGCTGTTATATAATTCTAGAAAAATATGATGCAAGTCCATAGACATTGACAACAGGTAGGTGAAAAAAGGGGCAAAATTGTCTGGCATAAGTTTTTATTAAATAAGTTAAATGTAATGTAAATATTTCCAAGATCACAGTAACAAATACAGTACCTTAGAGAATTGGTGTTTATATAATGATGGATATAGTGCTGTTCCCTGTGGGAAAGGAACAGCAAGAAAAGGAATAAACAATTCTGAAGATATGTCATAGGAAAAAAAGGTAAGATTCACCAAATCTTTCACTGCCCAGAAGTTAATCAGGTAGTCTAAGGTACTTGGCTTAACTTCTTTATGTATTGGAAGTGAGAGAGAGAGGCTTCTCTGGAGGATAATTTATCTTACCTTACTTAAATGTTGGTCTTAAGAATGGATGAATCAGTCTCATGAGTCATCTCTTTTTGTTTCTTCACTTTGAAGAAAAAGTTGGCGTGAATGGCAAGCTTGGATTAGGCATCTAACTTTGAGGACTAAATTAGGTGACTTGCATCTTACCTTCTTTCAAGGCATAACTCCTATTCCAAGGGATACATGCAGTAACTTGGGCTCCTAAAAGCATAGTTTTCAAAGGTCTTTATTCTGCTGCAGAAAGGCCTCTAGTGGATTTTAAATGTGTATAAATAACAACCTCAACCTTGCAATCATTTGAGCCCAGAAGCACAAGGACTTTATACTCTTAACTCATGTATATACACTTAGTTCTAGGATCCTACTGAGAGTTTAGTTTTTGAATGGTACTTTTTGATTTTGCTGTATATTTGGACTATTAAATGTCTGTGGAAAGTTGGCCCCACATTGCCACAGAAAAAACTGGATTGCAACATGATGTCAAAATTTTTAGAGACACCTTTAATTTATTTCATGTGCTAAAAGATCATCAGCCCACTTTGGTTCACTTTTTTCACTATGATGGTGCATTGGAACAGGTTGCCCAGAGAAAATGGATGCCTCATCCCTGGAAATGTTCAAGACTAGGTTGGATGGAGCTTTAAGCAATCCAGTGTACTGAAAGCTGTCCTTGTCCACAGTAGAGGGGCTGAAACTAGATGACCTTCAAGATTCCTTCCAATCTTAGCAAGGAATGTCACATTGCTGTCGTATTATCTACACAAACACCAAGCTACAAGAAACTGTATTAAGAAATAAAAAAGCATTTGTTTTAGTTTATCACAGATGGACAGAGCTCAGTCAAAATTACAAGTGCACATTGCAAAAGAAGAGAAAGCAGTAAATGAAGAAAAAGTGCATTAGCGAATGTCATATATATGTGTGTGTGTATGTGTATATATACATATATATATATGTACAAAAGGCACAAGGCACTTCAGTATCCTCAGTAATTCATTTACAGTAATTTCACGATTATAAGCCGCACCTGAATATAAGCCGCACTT
>VRYO01002355.1:22264207-22289841 GCA_009812075.1 Sialia sialis
CTTCAATGAAAAAGGTGCGGCTTATATTGGTGAAATTACTGTATGTAGCAAGTATGTGGGGAAATGAATAATGGAGATTCCTAATACAATACCAAAATTGTAATTTTTTGGGAAGAGTTTATATAATTTTCATTCAAATAGAGGTTTCTGAGACTCTTTCCAGGGGCTAATGCTAATACTTATATGTCACATTCTTTTCTGAAATCTAATAAAAGAAGCTACCCACCTTTTCAACTTTGAAAAATTAGCACATTTGGGGGAAATATTCCTGCTACTTTATTTTATCGACATTTTCTTCACAGATTGTCCTACAGACACAACAGCAAAGAGAGTGCAGAAATGTCCTGCTCAAAGGAAAAGTAATACGTAATAAAATATTTCTTTATTTGAGGAAAAAAGTTATTGAGACAGAAAAAAAGTGCATCAAATTGTTTTGCAATTGGAGATGATAATGACACAATTGAAATGAAAAATAATAAACTACAAGATGTACAAGTTGAAATCCACTCCGAATTACCTAAACATTTAATTTCTGTTACTGATTTTCTTCATTCTGGGACAGTCAGTGGTTATGTGTCTCTTAGTGTTTACAAAAGGAATTTTTTTACCTGAGATGTGGCAATTAAATCAAGAAGAGAAATCTACTCTTTTGATCTTCAAAGATACTTTTCTCATTTTTTTAATTATCAAGAAATTCACACAATTCAGGCTTAATTCAACCACTTTAAAACGGGTTACTGATGGCTTTCTCATGTCTTTTGAGATGGGTGTCAGTAACGAGCACATATAACCAGTCCTCCAGCTTCTGAGAACAGTGGGTCTTCAGTATCTGATACCCTCATGGCACTATCTTATATATTGAAATATTGAAAATGTTTCAAATGGTACTTGACCTATATATCCTTATTTTTGAGAAAGTGAATCAACATCTTTAGGAATGTTAGATCATCAGAATTTAAACATGAGTGTAAATTTTATGCCTTAAGTCCATTGAAATTGTCCCTCAGCAAGTAAAGTCCTACTGGAAGTGAGCATTTAATTAAAAACTACAGGTGATAGATGTATTGTCTCATTTAAATTAGCAATTTGATGGACCTTAAAGAAACTTACATATAATTTAATTTCAACTGATCTTAAGTCTGTCTTACTTTGTACATGAAAATCACCAATGCACACTTTCAAGTGCAAACATGTAGTGCCAAAACACAATTTAACAGGATTGCTTACATTTAATTGCCAATGAAATATAACATCCACTACCCTCTGTAATGACTTCCAGCACTGAGGCATATTTTGGCATACTCTCTTTCCTTCTCTTAGATATTTCTTCTGGAATCTTAATTTAAGTTGAAGATGTTGAGCTATAACAAACTTAGATCTTAACAGAAAATTCTATTTATTATTCTACGTACCTAAATGTGTCAACATACCTAAATGTTGCTAAGACAGAGAGAAGAAAAGGCAAGAAAAATCCTCTCAGAGAGCTGTTAAGTGATGCTACAGACTTTATTGCATATAATATATCTTTCACCCCATGGCTCATTCTGACAAGTTTTGTCTCAGTACTAACCTCTGTAATAAAGTCAGATGATTTGGATATAGTCTAATTAGTCTGCAGTTTTATTTCACAAGTTGGATTTCTTGTAGGTATTCAAAAATGTAGGCAAAGATGAACTCTCTGTCTGTAAGGAAAGAAAGTGGAAAGGAATATTAAACAAGAGGCTTTGAGAAAGAAGCAGTGGGAGCCCGAGTGTATAAAAGGGTCTATTGAGTTTCCAGGGGTTGTTAGAAATTTTCAAAGATTTTGAAAAGTTGAAGGCTTTGCTTGAATTGCTCTTTTTTTAGGATTATTTATTATTCTGTTTTAAGTATATTCTGTATTATAAGTTTTAGACATTATTATTATCTCTAGGTTCCCTGGATTTCAAATATTTGCCTCAGAAACATCACAGTGTCCATTAATATTAGACTGACACTGATAGAGATAAGATTGCTAGTTTGTTAAACCAAGAACACCATGTCTATATTATAGCCAGTTACCAGCCCACTGATTTCTTCCTTAATGTCCAGGAAACTTGCAAAGTTGTAAATATCATAAAAAATTCAATACAAGGATATTCAATACAAGGATAAAAACAAGCAGCAGTATAGATGATTTCTTTTGTTTCTTGAAAAGAAAGCAAAAGTAAAAAAATCCCCCTCTTTTATTTCTCCCCAGTCTGACTTGTACTGAGAGATGTTGAAAGTATGTGAGTACTTAATTTGAGTATTTTGAATATTTTTTGAGAACATTAATTTTGCACATATACGGCGCACCTTTTTGACTGAGGTTTTGATCCGAACCTGGAAGTGTGCCCTATAATCTAGTGTGCCTTATACATGGACAAAGTTTGGAAATTTGGCAACCCAGAAGCGTGAGCTGTGAGAGCCATGGTGAGAGCCAGCTGGCCCAGCGAGAGCCGGGGTGGCAGCAGCAGTGGCGAGCCGGGGCGGTGGCAGCACAGGGGGAGCCGGGGGTAATGGCTCTGGCAGCTGGGCGGGGAGAGCCAGCAGCGGATCCTCGCTTCAAAAAAAAGTGTGCCTTATGTGCCAGTCGGTGCGCCTTATAGTGTGAAATGACTGTACTTACTTTTCTGGGCATGGATAATAGTGTGCTGGGTTTATGCTAAATAGTAATTAGTACATTGATGACAATATTGTCTTCAGTCTGTTAATTTTTTTTAATTGTGTTATTTTGTCATGTTATTTATCCATGACATATCTACAACATTTGGGAATGAGTATTGCATTGACATACTTCAAGTAGATGTTTTATATAAAAAAGTATGTGCACAGTCAACCTTCTTATGGAAAGAAAATAATTATGAAAATATCTGTTTGAAAACTTTTAGACTTGATCTAATATTTCTAATAAAATATAAACAAAAAAAAAAAAACAAACAAAAAAAAAAACAAACCCCACAAAAACAAACAAACAAAAAAAACGGAACGAAAAAAGGTATTAATACTGCTTTACGATATATTTTCAGTGAGTGAAAATCACAGAGTTCAGAAATTCAGAGAGGAAATAATTACAGAAAAATCATTTTTTCAGGAGTAAAAGCTGGTGTAGAATGTCTAGTCTGTAGAGACGTCCTGAGCCTCCATCCTGTAGGAAGGAACTTCTTCACATCACTTCATAATGTAATTTTATGTAGGTTAGAAGACTAAAATGATCACCTGATTTACAGTCTGCATATTTCAAACTAAAGGCTCAAACTAAATTGCCATCACTTCAAATATTTCAGCAGTGACTTACTCTGGATATGCAAAATAATCATTAACTGTGTTCCAACTAAGCATAAAAAAAATAGAAGTAGAAAATATATTTGTGTACTCTCATACAGAGAAAGCTGTCGCTTCCCTGTGATACCATCCTTTAGTTATCATTTGAATTTGTTTTTCAACTTCTTAGCTGTACTCTCCCTTGCTTTCCTAGCCAGAAATGCTTGCCTCTGCCTGTGCCACTGGGCTCTCCTCAGTGCACTGCTGGACTTGGATGTCATCCAGTGAAGAGCTGCAGAGTTTGCTCGTCCCCTACCAGGAGGGGATCAAGATCTGGTGCATATGCAGTGTGTCATCCAGTTTTCTCAGAACCTGTGAAAGACCCAGCTGTGCTGCTGATTTGGTCAGGTCTCAGGCTTTCCACAGCACATCAGTTTTACTTGATTTGCATTCAGGAGCTCACATTAGATTTCTAGGAATCAGTGTGAGATAGATTCTTACAAGGTCCTCACACTGAAAGGAAAAAGTAAGGGTCAAAATAATGTAATGGATATAATGCATTCTGTAAACATGTTTTCTGCATATTTGCTTGGGAAAGTTGTTTTTTTTTTTGCAGTATATCTCACAAGAAAACGGATCAGAGAGAAAATATTTTATTTTTAACATTTATATTATTAAATTTAAAAAAGCAAACATAGGAACAGACAAACACTGGCAATTTGGCTACTTGGATATAATTTTTTTTTAATTGCTCTGAATATACAATATCATTCTTTTTGTCCTGTTATTTAAAGTTATAATTATTATAATGAAACAATTCTGCCAGTTGTTTACACCTTTTTTTTCATATCTTGATAAGAAGCATCTTGAAAGCAAAACAATTTAAAACAAGAAAACCTGAAAGCACAAAGGCAGCAAATTCAGATGGTTACTGCAGAAAATTTTTACTTGAATAGAAAAGTTACCAGGAGTGTTGCAGTAAAGTAAACAACAAATTATATGCATATACTGAAAGAGGATATTTTCAAAAGAATAGGGTACAAGAATCCAAGCCCTTCAAAGGAAGAAGGAGCATTTTGTAAACTAAGCAAATAAAGAAAAGTATACTTTTCTTTAAAATTATTTCAGGGTGTCAAATTTTTTATAAGAAGGAGAATTGAAGTATTGAGAAATACCTAATTAAGATATTTGTTATTATGTCTTTTGGGAAACTTCCTGTCTGACCATTCAGGAGCCACTCTGGCAACTACAGTCCCACCACCTGAGGCTTTAATTCCTGGGACTGAAGTTCTGGATAGTTCCAGTGACCGAGGGGACCCACATGACTGCTTACCTCACCACATAAGCACAGTCAAACCAGGTTTTTCTACCAGCTCAACACCAGGCTTCCCATAAGTAATTTTAATTTCCCTTTAAGCAATTTTATCATGGTGCAGCAACAGAATAACATCTCAAGCTGGTGTTTCTGAGGAGGGCCCCCTAACACAGGAAACACAGGAAGCTTTCATACCCTCTCAGCGTCAGCATGAGAGTCTGTGGCAATTGGTTTCTGCATGTCTGAGTGTCTGGCCACCTGACTGGTGCCACAAATTCTCACACTATTTGCACTGTGAAGATCAGTGCCAGTTCAGAGCCTCTTTCCTCTGACTCACACCACCTAGAGCTCAACCTGCTGCGGGCACTGTAGCACCCCGCTGAGCTACCTGCACTAAATGTATTCTTTGGCGTATTTTGTTGGTAATTGGACTTAATAATCAAATGAAACAACTGAATACCGGAGGGTTGGGGTTTATGTTTAGGTACACATGGCTTTGGTAGCGCCCCTTAAGGAATACTGCAGAAATTGGATGTTGAGAATTTTTATTAAATTATGTATGTATAACACCTTGTGACATAGAATCACAAAATTGCTCAGTGGGCCAAGTTGGAAGTGATCACAAGGGGTCATCTGGTCCAACCTTACTGCTCAGGTAGGGTTGTTCTAGAGCTCATGGCACAGGACTGTGTCCAGATGGTTTTTGAATATCTCTGGTGAGGGCAACTCCAGAACTTCCTGGGTGACCTGTTCCAGTGCAGGGATACCTGGTCAATAAAGACTTTATTTCTCATATTCAGGTGAAGCTTCCTGTGCATCCATTTCCACCTATTGTCTCTTGTCCAGTTTAGCACCACTGAGCAGAGCCTGGCTCCATCCTCTGACACCTCCCTTCAGGTACTGACAGACATTGATGAGCTCCCCTCTCAGTTGTCTTTTCCCAAGGCTGAACAGGCCCAGCTCCCTCAGCCTGTCCTCGGAACAGAGACGCTCCAGTCCCTTCATCATCTTTGTCACCCTGCTCTGGACCTGCCCCAGGAGCTCCATGTCTCTCTTGTCCCGAGGAGCCCAGAGCTGGACACAGCACTCCAGATGAGCTTCACCAGGGCTGAGCAGAGGGGCAGGATCACCAGCCTTGATGTGCTGTGTGCTCTCCCTAGCGCACCCCAGGGTACCACTGGCCCTCTTGGCCACAAGGGCACTGCTGGCTCATGGACACTTGGTGTCCAGCAGGAGCCCCAGGTCCTTCTCTGCTGAGCTGCTCCCCAGCAGTTTGGCCCCAGCCTGTGCTGGTGAGTGGGAGTTCTTCTTCCCGAGGTGCAGGACCCTGAACTCACCTTTGTTGAATTTCAGATGGTTCCTCTCCATCCATCTCTTTGATATCAAAATAAAACTATATTAAAACTTTAAAAAGTGAAAGAATAATTGACTCCCTAAAGCTGTTAGTATATGTTTTAAATATAAGAAACAGAGTTACTCATGCATGTATGTATGATATTTACAGTCTCTCTATAATATAGATATGAGAAATTAAATACACTTCTTGTAAATGTGAGAAGCAACTGGAAGAAGCAAGAGGAGGAATACTAAAAATATTTTGACATTTGAGCACTTCTGCAGGTTGATGGCAAATTTGCTTTAGTTTTATAGGGCAAAAAATCTGAAAAACAGTCCCAAATGTTTTAGTTTACTACCAAAACAAAATTAAAACAGTGTTAAAAAAGGATTTGTGAAAATGTGTAGATGACATAATTATGCAAGTTTATAAAATTTTGAACGGTCATTAGAACCCGACCTTTCATTTTATTTTGCTGTGGCTACATTTGTGGCTTTATTTTTGGTTCAATATGGCTGTTTCTCACTGTCATCCATCAGCACCAAAATAGGATGCTTTAGTCATTATTTGACTACCCAGACATCCTGATTGAATCAGAAAAATAGTTTTGCTGGAAATTATGAAAAAAAAAAAAAAAATCATTCTTTCTTCACAGAAATAAAGATGAGGTAACCAGTTTTTTATCTACTGATGCATTTTTGACGAGTGTCTTAAAGAAAATAGGAGGCCAGATACAATCTTTATTTCATCCAATTGGATCTGAACCCAAATTTCCCAGGGAACAGGACTGATCCTATTTATGTTTCTCCAGCTGTTGATTTTTCCCTTGGGGCATAATTAGGGTTTCCATATGCCCAGTTCCTACTTCATGCCATATGTGTTTCCTTTATATCTGTACTTGATATCTCAGCATTCCGATATTTAAAGAACCTTGAGCTCATTTGACAAAGTATCAAATAGGGGTAATATGATTAAAGTGGAACTTTAGTTTAAAATTTTCCAACTTGCAACAAGAATCTAAATACTCAGTTCTCATTAAAGTTGTTGACAACTGTATATGCAAATGATTAGAAGCTAAAATTAAATTATCTAAGATGAGAATCTTCCCTTTCCTCCCTTCCTTCCCATCTCTGTCACTGAACTGAAAGTTCTACTATTTGTTCTATTCCCATATGAAGAACTGTGACTGGGAGAGATTTTGAGGCCAAATACTTTACAGAAAGTTACAAAGTCATCAAAAATACATTGTTGTGTTAAATAATATACTTTTTAACTAGAAAAATACTGAATATACCTATCCATAAATCAAAGGTCTCAGTATTAATTCATGCTCAGGTAATGATGGGCAAAATCTTAAAGAATAACCACTTAGTACCAACAAGCATAAGGGCCATTATGTTTCAAGAAATATGTTTCTTAGAATAAGTTTGGAAAACAAAGCATAAGAGCCATTTATTGTAATCCAATAAATGAAAATTTCTGAATTTTCATTTATTTGACTTCAGAAATGAACATTTCTGAAAATAATCTTATAAAATGGCTGATTACAAAACCTCTTACATTTTGATTCTATACTTCATATTGAATTGACTATGTGGCATTACTTACTTTATTTAATACAGGTTCAGTGGAAATATGTGAATAATATCTATGAATGCATTCCCAGGTACTTATGAACTTGCAGACATTCTCACTTTCCACACCCTTCAGAAACCATCTGTGTTGTAGGAAGTGCAAACTACCATCTCAGGATGATAAAGGAAAGTTATGTCTCTTTTCTTCTGTTGTTTCAGCAGAAGTATTTGGATGAAAAATACATCATGTTGGAGGCCGTTCTGTGGTCTGAATTCAAGTATTATCCCTGACTCCTTATACAGTAAGAAGACAGCAAACTTTAAGTACTTAAACCTCCTACTAGTTGATGACATGGACACAAGCATGAAGATGTACAAATAGACGATAGTTCTTTTGCTCTTGTTATGACTCAGCGAATCTCCTAGCTTTAGAAAAGAAGATACTGGATTTGTTTAGTATATTTCCAATAGAAGACTTATATTACCTTTATAGTATCAAAATAAAATTGCCAAAACCCATGTGAATGACTAAAATTTTCCATAATAAATCATCCATTTATGTCCCCCTTCTGTAGCTTCATACTGCTAAACATTGTCTTAAAAAAAAAGTAAGCAGTATTTTTACCACTTCATGCAATTATTGGTGTAATGGATTTTATGCAGAAGGTGCTGAGATAATACATGAATGCGCAGCCCCTCAGAGTATTTGCCAGTTATGACCTGTCCCAAAGGATAATGCTGTGTCTTGAAATATGAGAAAAGCCAATGCAAAATATTAACACCTCCTGAGAATTTAGGACTCTGTTCCCTCTGTGATGCACAACATATTAGAGTTTAAATGAGTTACAGCAGTGATTCACTGCACATTAATACAACTTAAGTTCCCTGAGGTTCTTTCTCCACATTTTGCAGAGTTCTGCAAAATGTGAGTTTCCATTAAACAAAGAAAGGTCTCTAGCTCTTCTCCTTCTAAAAAAGATCTTTAATTCTGCAAATAAGTGCACTTACATATTCTTTGCTCTCTTCCCAGAGAGTAGGAATAATAATTCCAAAAAAATTGAAGACTTTCCTTATTCATCCATCTTAGTGCTGAACTGATAACAATAACAAATTGAAAGCTAGCATTACTAGCATGTATTTCCAAACAGTGGAAATTAAATAAAACAGAGGATGCTATTATATACTGCAGTTCACATTATGAGAACAACTTTTTCTTAGTACCTTTTCATGGCTATGAAAACTTCCAGGGACTGGGCATCCACAACTTCTCTATTCCAGTGCCTCACTGCCCTCACAGTGAAGTATTTCTTCTTACTATCTAATCTGTACCTACTTTCTTTTGGTTTAAAATCATTCCCCCTCATCCAGTCACTACATTCCCATGTCAATGTCCCTGTCAGTACCTTTAGGTAGTGACAGGCTGCTATACTTCTTCTGCCAGTTCCCATAGAACCTATAGATGGATCTCATCAGGTCCCATGGACTTGCGCATCCTTGGGTTCTTTATATGGTC
Source organism: Sialia sialis (assembly GCA_009812075.1). Classification (NCBI taxonomy): domain Eukaryota; kingdom Metazoa; phylum Chordata; class Aves; order Passeriformes; family Turdidae; genus Sialia; species Sialia sialis. Next base: position 22,273,210 of record VRYO01002355.1, read on the forward strand.
TCAGACTTGATGTTATTCTACAGTGAGTATTTCTTCATTCTCCCGGGCCCTGCCTATGCCTCCTGAAACTTGCATGGCTAGAACACTTGTCACTGAAGCCCAAGGCAAAAATTATTCAGTTTCTCAGTCTTCTCCATATCCGAGGTCTCCCATTTCCTTCTGGGAGAGCCCTGTGAGAGCCTGGAAGGATTGCTGGCTTGAAACATTTTGGGTGTATGTGAGGGCAAGGGGCAGGCTGGACCTGCTCTGCACAACCCACACCCTAGACCTGTATTCCAGCCTGGCAGTGGCTGCCTATCCCTGGCACACTGGAGGCAATGTTCCACACTCCATGCCTGCAGCCTCAGTCCAGCCCCAGAGTGGCCAAATGACCTGGGGGAAGGAAAGCCAAAGGGTACTAGATGAGCTTTCATATGATTATGGAATCAAACTTGAATATATTTTCCCACCTCCTCAGAACAAAGCATGAAATCACTATACCAAAGGAAACACATGTGGTAGTGGTTCGCAATGTGTAAAACATGATTGTGCAGAGGAAAGGGATGTAGAACTATTGGTTGCACCTGCAAGGAGGGAGAAAAAAGCCTGATAGAGGAACAGAAGTAGCAGCTGGAAAGTTCTATCCAGCTGTAAAGGAGGCATAAATGGTCAAATGAACAAATTGAAGAATTTTCGATTTGAGAAACAATGAAGGGTTTGATAAAGTTGGAAACATATTTTGTTGCATTCACTGACTCAACATATGTTTGCCCTTTGATCTGAGGATCTGACCAAGAGGAAGAAGATCCTATCTCCTGACCCCTTCGACCCCCTCCCCTTCCCCTGTAAGGCTATATAACCTGTGTACCATGTGCTCGCTCTCTTCCTTTGTTCCCTCACGCATAAATCTTGGAACCAAGCTAACAAGGGGAAGGGGCCCTCGCCTTTGCTTATTCATGACACAGAGTCTTTCTATTTCTAATTAGCTAGCCGGGAATACTGGAAATAGAGATAATATCTGTGTCAATATTTGATTTGAATCTGGGACTCTGAAATAATACTCTGAGGAGGTTGGAGAAACTCGAGTTTCGTAATAATCAGTAAATAAATAAAAAATTCATGTCCAGGCAATTTCAAAAAAAACCAAAAACAAAACCAACCCCCCCCAAAACAAACAAAAAAACAAACAAAAAAATTAAATACAAAATTAAGACATCCTCACAGCACATCTTCAATGATAATAAAATCAAACTTTTGCAGACTAAAAGCACAATATACACTCTACTGAAATCCATATAAAATTTCTAGTGAATCTAAAGTTATCAAGTTCCTCTCAAGAAATAAATTCAACAGGTAGGTTTCCTCACATTCTATTCTTTTGAAAATTTAGGACATTTTTTGTATTTTTTTGAATTATGGTATAAAGGATTTTTTACCTAAAGTTGAAGAACTTGAGTATGTATGGATACATGTGCATATGATCACACAACATGCATATGTATGACTGTGTATTGATGATCACAAATTATGTTCATAGAGATAAAAATATTCATGGAAAAGGGAGGTTCTTGTTCATTTCATCTGTTTTAGAACAAATATGTGAATAACACTGGAATACAGAAACACCCAAATTAAACACCGGTAACCTTTACTCTGGAATGGGTTTATAGGACTTCTTTTCAAAGCATGTAATACAATGGACTCCAAACTATATAGTGTACAAAAGAGGAGTGCAAATTGCCAACAGGATATTAGGAAAATAGGAGCACCAAGTCAGTGCTGGTGATGGTGCGTTACTTATTGCTTTACTGTAATTATTTCCCAAATAAATTATGTATGCTTTTTGGCTATTATAGCTGTTTCATCTTTTCTTCCTCTATCTGGTTTCACACCTTTCCTAAAAAGTCAGGACTGATCACTGACTAGTAGGGGGAGAGGCTCCCTGAGCTGGGAAGAGATTAGAAAAGAAGAACCTAAAGAAACAAGGAGGAGAATAGGCCTAGAGCTTGTGATGTTTTGTTCACTGAAAAATAGATATGAAAACCTGCATATATAGGCATGTTCATCATTGTTGCTGACAGTATGCAGGAGAAGGATCAGCCATGTGTAGTTATGATTTGAATGAAGAATTAACTTATTTAATTGATTATTTGTAGTTCTCTACACAAGCTTATGGGGTAAGGCATGTCTTGTTACACTTTGATGGAAAGCAGGAGAGGGCTGCTGTAAGCTATTGCTTCTCGAAGGGTGAACAGAGATAATGATTTTATTCAGTTAAAGTCTTTGATCAAAATATAAGTAGGACTTCCACCCCTGTAATGTGCTTTGAGGATGATGTGTAATGGTGTTTCTTCACTGATACTATAGATAATTCATCTCACATGTATTTCTGGGTCATGCAGTGTACCTGTAGCTGCTCCTGATGGTCTTATGAATACTCAGTACTTTAAACTCAAGGTCTAATAACCAAAACAGCTTCTAAAATTGAGCACTGTCTGATTATTCCAACATGTGGAGAGATACTAGGGAATCTCCAGCTGCTTTGGGGCTTGTTAAAGTCACTGGTGCTCACACATCCTGAATTTGCAAGAGTTTATGCATTCCATTTGAAAGAGAACATTCTGATTTCAGCTGGAGTTAATTTGCTCATCAAAGTAGCACAAATATGAGTTTTACTCATTTGAGATTCTAAACATGAAGTCTCCTTCTAAAGGTTTAATACAGTAAATAATAGTTTGAGAAATCCAAGCCTTTAGAATATAATATCAAAATTATCTCAAGATTATGAATTTTTCTAGGCTAGTGAAAAAAAACTACACAATTTGTGGGTTTAAAATAAAAATTAAAAAAAAAATAAAAGCAAAACACCAAAATCAAAACCAATGAACTTGACTATCAGTGTTCTCACAATCAGATTCCTCTCTCTTGGGAGTTGTGCAAAGAAAATGTGCAGTAAAGAGCAAGACTAGCACAATAAAAGCAATTAAAAAAAACAAAACCTGCATAACTGAAGATTAGTGTTATGATTTGTTTCACATGCATCTTGTCTGCAGTGTGACAAGGTAAATTTTGTAGCATACCTAAAGTTTCTTCCTACGAAGAAAGACTTTAAGTACAGTAATTTCACGCATATAAGGCGCACCCTCTTGACTAAAATTTTTATCTGAACCTGGAAGTGCGCCTTATACTCCATAGCACCTTATATAAGGACAAAATTCAGAAATTTGCCAACCTAGAAGTATGAACTGCCAGCCAAACCATGCAGGGCCATGGGGCTTGGGGGAAGAGGGGTGGGGAGTGGCTCGCGCGGGGATGTGGGGCTCAGCAGGGCTTGGCACATGTCCTGATTTGGAGGACAGGTGTCTGCTAGGAAAGGCAGGAGCCTCTCTTTGAAATTGAGAATGTAAACCCCCTCTCTCCAAATTATTATAATTTTGAAATCAAGGAGCTCTCGGACAAAGATATGGGACTTAGGAATAACAGTTCTTTACTAGGAAAATTAAAATAGAAATACAGTACTACAAAGAAAGAAACCCCAAACACTGACAAAGTGTCTTGGGTTACAATACAGGATGTGATCAAAGTATCTATTCTATCACTATCTGTTGTGGCTAGGTGGGGCAGTGATCTTTATCTCTGTGGGAGATACTCTGCTAATGGGCCATCCATTGAAACTACTAAGGCATTGTTCTTTATCTTTGAACACCCCATCTTTCCTGCTAATGGCCTATTGAGTTTCACTGTATGACTGGTAAAATTACTTCATCCCATTGAGAGTTGCTCTAGCCAGGGAGGAGAGGCAAGCCTTTCCTACCTAGATAAAAACTGAAATTCTAGGACACCGAGTAGCCCTTTCTCTACTGGACTCTAGAAAAAAAAAGATTTCTCCACATCACTACTAGACCTCTGGAAGGAAGCTGCACCCTTCTACAGGAGCACTGCTTCAACTAAAGCACATTCGTCACTACAAGAAGACTGCAGCCACTATTTAATCAAACCACTACAACCACCCTGACCGACCGGATGTCAGGTTGTACTCTGACTTTGTCAGTGTTTGGGGTTTGTTTCTTTGTAGTACTGTATTTCTGTTTCAACTTCCCTAGTAAAGAACTGTTATTCCTAAGTCCCATATCTTTGCCTGAGAGCCCCTTGATTTCACAATTATAATAATTTGGAGAGAGGGGGTTTGCAGTCTCCATTTCAAAGAGAGGCTCCCGCCTTTCTCAGCAGACATCTGTCCTCCAAACTAAGACACAAAATCAGAGTACAACCTGACACCCCATCAGGGTGACACCCAGCAGTCAGGGTGTTGGTAGCAGTCCCATTAAATGGTGGCTACAGTCCTCCTGCGGTGACAGATGTGGTTCACTTGAAGCAGTGGTCTTGTAGAAAGCTGCAGCCTTCCAGCGATGATATGGAAAAAAAGTCCGGTTTTCCTCTGGAGTCCAGGGAAAAGAGGGCGACTCGGTGTCCCAGAATTCCAGTTTTTATCTAGGTAGGAAAGGCTGGTCTCTCCCCCCTGGCTGGAGCAAATCCCAATGGTATGAAGTAATTTTATCAGTCACACAATGAGACTCAATGGGCCATTAGCAGAAGATACCTCCCTGGAGGAAGGATGCGGGGTGCAAAAATAAAAAACAATGCCCTTCTGGTTTCCATGGATGGCCCATTAGCAGAGTATCTCCCACAGAGATAAGGATCACTGCCCCACCTGGTCACAATGAATAGATACCTTTTATCACATCCTGTATTGTAACCCAAGACACCACAGCTGTTACTAATTGGTTACTTTGTTGCGCGCGGATGCTCGCTTCAAAAAAAAAAGTGTGCCATATATTCTGGTGGGCCTTATATATGGAAAAAGTTTGGAAATTTGCCGACACCTGGAAGTGCACCTTATACTCGTGAAATTACTGTATTTGAAAGTAGGAAGTCTTGAAGCATATTTAATTTTAGGTAGAGCAAAGCTGAAACATTTAGTGGTTAGGCTAGGGAGAAAATAAAATTCACACCACAATGTGAATGAATTCCTTTAGTTTCTTCAAAATAGGTTTTAGAACTGCCACTATCTAGTGGTTTGTTATGCTGCTCCTCATAGCTATTTTCAGAACACAAATCTCTGCCTGACAATGTTTGAGTCTTAAGAGCTATGAAAAAGGAAAATATATAGAGATATATAGGAATAGATACAGCCATTTTGTTCCCCCAGCTGTATCTAAAAAGAAAGTTTAAACTAATACTGACATTTGCATTTTATTTTAAGAATATATTGTTTGATAAAGGCTAATTGATACATCAATGCTGTGGAACAGTGCTGGTGCAAGTGCTTATATTTTTTGCTTTTCTCCAGAAAAGGAATACAGGCTGATTTAAAAACTGAAGGACAGAAAGAAATTGAATTTATTTTTAGAATATATATTTTCTGCATTAAATTACTGGATTGTTCTTTTTTTTTTTTTCTGCTATGTTTAAATTTTATATGCTTCACAGTCATGGCAGAAATGAGTGAAACCTGTCAGGCTACTATTCTCAGGATAAATTATTTGGATGAGTTGAGTAGATCCCACAAAGTTGGTAAGAAATAACAGGTGGGAATGCATTGGGGTGGGATACGACCAGCTTATACCTATAATTATAGTAGATACAAATTCTTAATGATGGAAGTTCATATCTCTGAAAGTGCTAAGATTTTTTGTATCATTTTGTCCTTGTCCAGGAATGAAAGACCCATACATTTAGTATGTTACACTCAAATTATATTTTTCTGGAAATCAATACTGCCTAAACAGAGTGGGTATGGCCATCAGTAGGTAATAAAAAAAGTGTTATGTTGTCTATTAAAAAAAATTATCATATGGAACTAAGATACTAAGATATATTTTCTATTTTTCAAATACAGTTTTTGAGTACAAATTCATTGTTATCAGCACTAAAATAATACATTAATTGAGTATTTTGGATGTGAAGTAGAATGTCTGAAATCAAATCAAGAACTGCTTCAAAGTCAGTCAGAACTGATAGGAAGAAATAAACCAAGTCATTGCAATGCTACAACCCACAGAGGTAAAGCTGAACAAGGATTAGGAAGAAATGGTAGAATACATTGAGGAGGGAGCAAAATTTGCAAGATATTTAGCAATCCACAGCATTTCAATGTGTGAATTCAGTAGGAGAACTTTGGCTCTTTATCATATCCTTTTTGTGCAACTCACATGAGAGTAGTATTTTGGGAAGAGATTGCAATGTTTGAAGTGAAACAAAGCAAATAGTAATACATTAGGGAAAATAGTGCAGAGGATCACAGAGTATAGACCATAATCAGCAAATATTACCTATTTCAGTAGTTGGGTCTAAAGAGAATGCATATTGCTTGATTTATCATCTTAATTTTTTTTTATTTTCAAAATCTCAGAAATCAGACAGGCAGTTTGAGCTTTATACCTATGCGAGAATAAATTATGTGTTCATGCTTGGGTATGTAAGAAGTCAACTATTTGTTAGTGTTTTTATTCACCTCTCATCTCTGTTTTTGAAACCTTATTACTCAGGAACACTGTCTGTTACCAACATGCTACTTTAGCACTGTCTTCAACTCTGTCACACACCCCCATAAGGTAAACATCTAGCATTTCTTCTACTTGTTGACTGAAAACGTGAAATACCAAAGTACTTCAAGCAAAATGCAGATAGGCAAGGAAGGTTGCAGAGCCCTGAGAATGACCAGCCACAATTCAGTTCAGAAACTGTGATTTTTGGTGAGAAAAATTACCTTGAAGAACACTGGTGCATTGTATACATGTTGTTGTTTCCAAAGGCAGGTTGGGGGTTAAAAAATTACTTAATAAAACATGAAGATGACAGTTACTATTACTTTTTTAATAAAGATTTTAAAAATATTCTACTTGGCCTTGCTCTATCTTATCAAATATTTCTTTCTCATCCTTGATCATGCTTGTTCTTCTTACAAATAAGGAAAGTCTGCATCTGATATACAGATGTTCAATGCACACTGCTCACATTGTAATTCTTGTGTAGGCAGTTTTAGTTGAAGTAATGAACTCTGAAGATGGTCTTGTATGAAAGACTTGGATACTTTTCTGTTAGTTTTTCTTAAGGTATGCATATGATTTATGTATAAAGAAAATTTTCTTCCTTAAAGGACTAGGATAAGTACAGAGGAAATAAAAAAGGTATTACAAACCTCACAGAGACTGCATGAGAACTGACTATGGTAAACGTGAAATCACTGATTTTACATAAGATTAGCAGATGGCTCTAGCAAAACTCACTACTGTGCAGGCAGTTCTACCAAGAAGGGCACATGAAAGGTTGGTAGAAATTCTGTACAGAATTTAGATTAGCTACTTTAGTGTACTAATATAAGTTTTAATATCTTCCTTAATAATAAAATTCATTTATATCCCAGACGTCAGGTTATTGGTCTCTTGGCCCCTTCGAGGAAGTAATTGAGCACCTGTATGGGGACAATGTGAATTGAGGAGCTCTGATTAGTTTTCTCTAGTTATAAATTATTTATCACCTCATTCCATTTTCCTCTTACACCTATTGGGACGTTTTCACAGTCTCGTTGCATAATAAGAAAGTGAACATCAGGATTCTATTTGCTATGGTTCACCCTCATGAGCCATTTAGCATTTTGTAATTCCACAGAAAAAGCTATCAGATCAGCAGAAATGAAGTGAGAGTTTTATAGAGGCTTTCTGTTATATGATTCCTTTTTTAAAAAGGTAATGACTGACATATTTAAAAATGAGTAAATTGGCTAGCAAATCTTAACCTGTGATATTATACAGGACATATCCTGCTGAGAGAGAAAATACCTGTTCTAATTCCAAAATACATACATCATAAAATCCATACAGAATGCTTATATTTATCCATGATGAAAGCAAACACCATGTTTTAACGTAGCTTAATACATTTAAAGTACATTTCTGATTTTTCCATTTTGGAAAATGGCTTTCTTAGAGTGGAGTGTTATAAAACAGTAATCTTTAAACTCGTGAGATTTTTCACACTCACTTCCTTCTGTACACATTTTATCTTACAGGAACAGACCACAGTTTCTTTCCCATCATTTGCAAGTGAGACAAGATGGTGTCGTAAAATCTGTGATAAACATTTAGTCCTGTGAACAGAAGATAGCCTTTTGTGCCCATTGACTCCAGTCCATCAGTTTGGACTAGGAACTGTAGATTAATGCCTTCTCAGACGTCTTAATTTATCACATAAAATTCAATAACATAAAATACAGTGTCATGTATTTGGGTTTGAATATGAGAGATCATACAAAAACCAAAACATCTATAATCAAGAACTCATTAGCTGGAAAGGACTCAGTGGCTGCAACCCTTGTTTGTAGCACAGCTGTGACATGCCACTCTGCTTTAATTAAAAGCCAATACAACAGCATATAGTTTACTAAAATTCTGAGTCAAGTTGTGAAGAAATCATAAGCTGAATACTGTGTATGCTTCCAAGAGTTCATGTTGCCAAAGGGTGTAATGAAATATGACCAGAGGAAAGAAATGGTAAAGAAACATCACCAACTTTGAGGCCTACTTCTGAGAATAGGCTAATCTGGCTATTCAAGCTCCGGTTCTGCAGCAGCTTTCCAAGGTGGGGAAGACACCAAATTCCCTGTAATTGCAAGTTAAAAGGTGTGGGATGAATGGCTATGGTAGCAGACAACTTGATCTGGGAGCCCTCTTAGCTCAATCTTCCTATGTTGCTTTGGCGTTATTCCTAAGAATTGCCATTGTTGCATGCTGAGAGTACTGGATATGCCTAAATTCCTCATGTGATTCCGGTCTGCTGGACTCAGCACCTTGTTGTCTTACCTGGAGAAGGTGACAGGTTTCCGCCAAGGTATGAACTTGTTTGAGACATAAGAAAAACAGTTTTGCTTCATCTTGTGTCACATGAATTTCAGTCTTACTAGATTGAAGTAGTTTATTTCTTTTTAGGAAAAAAAAAAAACAACAAAAACACCTGCAATTCTGTAGGCTGTAAAGTCAGTTGGAAAACTTACAATGACCTTACTAGTTAGGCCAGGCTGTGGCAGTCTCACATAGTTATTATTGCTCTATTTTGAGGGTGGCAGGAGCTCCTCATACACTGAAGTCTCATCTAAAAGGAGTATATGAATGACAGTATGTTCCTCACCTCCTGAAGAGACAATGCTTCCCTGAGGCCTCATCACCCACTCCTTTATGGGTCTTTATAACAGCATTTGTAGGAGGCAGTATAGCACATGTTGACATCCATTTGGCTTATTATAACTAATTTGAATAATTTGATACTTTGAACAAAACCTTCCTCTTGTGGATTGTCAACAATACAATATATATGCAGGGGAAATAATAAATTTCTTGTTAAGAAGTTACCAAATCCAGTTTTATGGATAAAGACTGTGCGGAAAGCACTCGTGATGTGTGATGTATTCAGTAACTGATCACGAGAAAAAAGGAAACAAATTGAATAATTCTACACCTAATTTATTTTGTCAGAACATATTAATCATATAGGACCAATGCTGCCCTCAGACTAATAAATTAATTTTCAACTGGTATAATAAGGATTGTGATCAAATGTCTCAAGGCAAAATTAAACGCCCAATCTGGATATTTCTTGAACCTGGGTAGCTGCTTGACTTCCTATTCTTTCCATTATTCTATGGGAAAATAATTATTTTTGGTGGATTGCATAAGGAACCATCTCATTTGTTTTGCAGAAAGAAGAGACACACAATTTGCAACATCAAAAGGCAGCTCTTCAGAGGGAAAATGGCAGGTCAAATCTTCTCTTAATGCACTGCAATACAGCCAGGTAGATAAAACCTGACACAATATTTTTCAGTACTCCTGTTTTTCATTACATCAAATTCAGGTTTATGATCAAATAAAGTTCCAGGCAGGAACTGTAAATTCTGAAAGAAAAGGAAATTCAGATAATTTCTGAAGAACAAGCCAGAAAATGCTTAGTTTTAAGAAATTACTGAGTACTATTACTATATCCAAAAAAGGTCAATGTGCATCCACTTTATCGACTGACTTCACAAAATCCATCTGGAAGGAAGAATGTTGAATAGTAGAGGTACTTAATTAAGAAATATTATATTCACTGTGAGATGAGGATACTTGAAGACTGATGAAATATATATATTATCTATATATTTATATTAATGGCTTACTCAAATTGTTTTGATAATGCTAGTCCTTATTCTGGCACTAAAAAGGAACTTAGCATTCCCATGGAACTGAAAGATAATTGAGAAATGCTGTTGAAAGATATATTCCACAAGCTCTTTTCTGGTGGGGATTTTGTGGAGGTTGTTTGTTGTGGGGATTTTTCTTTTTCTTTTTCCTTTTTTTGATGAAACTAAAATTTAGTTTATGAGGCAATTTTGAGAATAAGAGAGATTGTTTAGGATGTTTAAATTGAGTGATTCCTAAACAATATATCTAGATTCAGTATTCTACTCAGATTTTTTTTTGACACAGATGGCAACTGAGCCCCATTAGACCAGAAAAAAACCCTAATTTTTTGTGTGTTTTGTTTATAAACTAACCAGCCAAGAAAGAAAATGCATCTGCTTTCCATTCTTACCAACTTTGACTGCTTCCAATACTGAATTGGTTTCTTACTGCAATTGGAGACCGTGCCAAACTGTCTGGAGCACCTTGAGAAAAAAATGTGGTTTTGCTTTTAGGAAAACCCAAAAACTCTCCTAAAAAAAGATACATAATAGACTTAATAATTTCTGTTCTAGAATGAAATACCTTATCATGAATTGTGTTCACAAGCATGAACTGAGCAATAACTATGGCTCAAATGATATGGCACTGAGATATATGATTGCCACCTAGATAACCTTCCAGTCCTGTGCAGATGAGGTGCCTCTCATATCTGCAATCAGATCAGCTTCAATTATGATCCCTTTGTGTTCTTTCCATTCGAAGGAAACAAAGGTGAACAAAAATACTTTTTAGGTTATTGACAACATTTTAATTTCTTGTTTCCCAATTTTAAAGGAGAACTTGTTGCAATTTTGTGCACATTTTTGGTTTGGTTTCTTTGGTTTTTTTTTTCACTCTAACATTTAAGTCCAACTATTAAACTGATAAATGAAAAATGTTAATCAACTCCCTTCAGACACATTTGCTGCATACTGAAATTAGAGTGTACCTGAGTCATCCAACAGTGAGGACAATATGGGCAGAGAACGGATTCATCAATTCATTAATTTCATTTGGTAAATCATTCCATAATATATTGGGCAGACTCAATGATCTCAGAAGTCTTTTCCAACACAAATGAATCTTTGATTCTGTGATTATTTGATATGAATGTGCTGCTACTTTTTTCAAACTGTATGTCCATAAGGCACAGTAATTTCACACTCATAAGCCGCACCTGGTTATAAGCCGCACTTCCGGGTAGCCGGGAAGGGCACTGAAATTGTCCATAAATAAGCCACACCGGGTGATAAGCCACACTTTATTTTATTTTGAAGTGAAGATCCATGTGCAACAAAGTAACAAGTTAGTAACAGAATTGCGCGAGCGTGGGGTTTGGTGTCAGGTGCACAATTTGCAAACAGTTTTCACAGACCGGCGAAGCCTTTAAACGCAGCCCCAGACACCCTCCCCATGCCATGGGCCCCTGCACTCCTGCCCCTGGCACTAGCTGCCGCGGCTCCCCACCTACTCAACAGCAGTGGGGGCTCCCCGTGCCACTCAAAAGCAGTGGCTTGCCGGTGAAGCTGGTGGTGGCTCGGCAGGCTGGCCACGTGAAGGCAGTGAAGCCAGGCTGCCTGTGTGAAGCCAGCTCGGTGGGCTGGCCACAGGAAGCCAGCGGCGGCTCGCTGCCCGCTCGCCAGTGGCTCCAGCTTGCTGCCCACCCGGCAGTGTGAATGCAGCAGCTCTCTGCTCGGCAGTGGCCCCACGGCAGCTCCCTCCTCGTCCAGCTCGCTTCCAGATTGGCATTTTGCTGGAATTTGTCCGTAAATAAGCCGCACCTGGTGATCCCTTATGATCCCCTTATGATCCCTTCTCAGCTGCCTCACCATAGTTGAGCCAGTAATGGTCCATCAGACCCTCTAGGAGGGGGAGGGAGGAGAGGGGGGAGTTTTACAACTGAGGGGAGGGCAATTAGTGTGATAAGGAGCACCAATTTGCCTTGCACACTTGATAGTTGACCTCTTCTGTGCTATGCAGACTGGCCATTACACACATCTAAAAACTCACCTCCTCCCTTGGGGGGCACAAATCTGGGTTCAGAAAGGCACTCTAGTACTTCCAAAAGTAGGCAACTATTTTGAGTCATTAATCACTAACAGTTCAGTCTCTCAAAACAAGTCACCATATCTGAAACTTGCTCTGTCAATTCCACATCTTCCCATTGTCATACGGATAACTTCCATGTTCCAGGATCGGCTCAGTTCTTCAGTGAAATAGGTGTGGCTTATCAGTGTGAAATTACTGTATGTTTGTAGACTCATGATTCACATATAATTCCAACTCTAGGTAAAGAAGACAAGAATCTAGTTCTAAAACTCTAATTTCTTATGTGGGTTTTGTTTTGCTTATTTTTACTTATTTTCACCCTATTCTTCTAGTCTACCATATTTCAGACAAATAGTGTAGAGTAAATTAAATTTCTTTCCATGGTTTTCTTTGTGCAGACTATAATTATAGAAGTACTTTTTTTACAAAGGATTGCCTGAGAATTGCCAGTGTGATGGCTATTACTCTGGGTAGCAAACACTGTGTAGAAGGAGACTTCTTGGATTGAAATTGCTTATTTGTCAGACTGTGCTATAAAAAAGCATGAAAAGAATTTTTTATAAAAGCATTCCACTCTTCATAAAAAGCATATTAAACAGCAATTAAAAATCTGATATCTCTCTATGCCCTCAGAGACCAGATGAATAGGATCACTAGAGAAATATTAGACACTTTACTAGTATCATATTTTAATTAACAATGATTAAAACAACATTTTATATAAACCAAAACATTATTACCCTCACAAGATATAGTAAAAACAATAATAAATTGTTGCATTACAATAGTTATGAAAAATAGGAATAGTTTATCATCAAATTGGACAGTTGTTAACAAATTCACTTTACCTTCTCACTGATGATTTCTTCTTGCTCAATACTTCCTGAGCCATTTGTTTTTTCTGTGATTTCTTATCCTAAATAAAGTACATTTTGGGATTATGTTACAACTTGACCCAGAAGTCTTCAGTATAAATCTGGGTTTGTTCCCTCCTTTGGGTCTGTGCTACGAGTTTATACTGAAGTAGTAGTGAATGAAGAAAAAAGCTATGGCTAAGGATGTCTGCCTAAATAATAATTTGATGTGTAATTTTCTTCCTCTCTTTAGATAAAATTATTTTGTTTTCAAAGAAAATATTAATAACACTTGTTCTATTTAAACTTAAGCAGTGAAGATAAGAATAAAAGAATGGCAATGAAGAGCTGAACATTGAAATATTTCAACTTTTGATTTTGAAATAATGTATAATTTTGAATTTTTCCAAAATTAAATTATCAATATAACTATTAAAAATAATCAAGAGGAAATAGGCAAAAAAGTTTAAGTGCTAATGAAGAAAGAGTGGTTTCAGGTAAAAGTTTTTGGAAGAACGATCCATAAATTCTAGAGAATTCTAAGGAATCTAGATTTGTGTTGTAGTTTATAACACAAGCGTAGTTTCAAAGAAACTTTCCTTAGCAAATCAATGTTAAACAGTATACTCTGCTTTTATAGGAGATCGTATAAGAACATATCTCATGGCCTTCACACTGATCTCCTTCCAATGACCCTAAGCCATAAGGGAAACATTAGGTGTGTACCTGATGTACCAGAAAACCTAACAAGCCTTTGAACCACAAAAACACTGGAAAGCAAGCACCCACAAATAGTGTAAATATTGTACACCCAGCACCCTAAAGATGCATCTCCTAGTGCCACACTTTTTGTTGATACATACACCAGCTTTGAGCTCTTATCTTAAGAAGATTAAATGGAAGGAGAGAAAATGCAAGTGATATCTAAACAAAGGTTAGAGAAGAATTCTACCCAGAGACTGGCGCTCTAGTGGAAAAAAAACAACATAACGTTAGCTTCCAGAATGAGTATTCCTCAAAAAGTGCAAATAAAAATTATCCCTGAGAAGATTACCAACGGAATACATCCAAATTCAACATACATGGCATGGTAATATGAATTTTGGAATAGCCACTTTTTTTGCAACCTATTTAAACAGAGGGCAGTAGTCACTCAAATATGTTGAAAATGCTGTAACATGAGCAAAAAAAACCCAGAACAAAATCCCAAAACACCTTAAGGTGTGTTGCTCTTAGATATCAACTGAGAACTGATATTGTTGAAGTGTGTAAGCAGCTACACAGGAAAATGATTCATATGATAATGGTGCTGTGTAATCTGGAGGTCAATGACGTGCAAAAAATTATGTATTGGAGCAAAACTTAACTATATTCCAATTAGAAATAAAGCACACAGATTTAACAGTATGTCTAATTAACTATAGAACAAATCATTAGAAGAGTGGAAGATTTTATGTCTCCTTGTATCTACACAGTACAACTTTTAAATGCTCCACTGTGTTGTCCTTTGGGGCGACTGATACCTTTTCCCTGTAATTTGTCAAATCTGTGAACTCTTTTGTCTCAGTATCAATAGATCATGGATGATGTGTGAAACTTGGTGAACAAATTCAGTACATTCTTTCATAATTCTTTTCAGTTTTGAGCTTGCCTGTATTTGTCTAGTTTTACCCTCAGTAGAAATTTTTTAAAAATTTTTTAAAAATAAATAATTCTGTACAGCTTTTTGAGAGATATGTAACTATGGAACTAAGAAAAAGGGAGTAGCAGAAACACAGTTGAAGCCTTAAGATTTGTTGGCTTGTAAGGACAAAAACTCTTGAGCTCTACATTGATGAAGTGGGAAGATTAAACATATGTTTTACTTGCTACCATATTTATTTGCATATGCTGCCTTCTAGATGATCATATGGTCCCTTTACCTTTTGGCAAGATGACATATTCCAAAGAAATACGACAATATGATCAAAGTTTTTAAAATGTAACTATTCCATATTATGCTTTCTTCATCTATTTATTGTATAGAACTGCAAAAATGATTCACAGATAGTTAAATACATTGCAATTTGTTTTCCAGTGATGTCAGTTCAGTCATGCTCATATGGATTCTATAGTATGTCAGGCCCAGGTTTACAAAAGAAATGGGATCCTTTGAAATAATACTTTTGTTTCAGAATACAGATCAACCAGTATCCTCAGATCTGTGTCTTTACTTAGATAATCAGTTTCCAAGCCTTCTGGCTTTAAATCAACAGAGAGATTGGGAATGGTCAACTAAGACCCCAAAAAATTGGAAGGAGTCAACTAAATCTTGCTCTGTCAGCTTCAGCAGGGAAAGAAGGGAACTAAAAGTCTGGCATTACCAGACTTTACCATGCATTTAAACATAACAATAGCTCTTTTAATAAATTGCACTATATTCTCAGCAGTGTGTTCAATTCACACAAGACAGTTGAGCATTACATTTTCCAAGTAAAGGGAAAAAATCATATTTTCATGTTTCAGTTTGATTTGCTTTTGTAAAAATGAGAAAATTAAAATAGCCTTTCTGAGAAAACCCTCTGTGTCTCTTCTCTATTATTATGTCTTCCAGAGAAAGGGCAATTCACTGGATCATAAAACACAATCCCACATAGAAATACTAGGGCTCATTTTTTATATAGATTGGTTTGTCAGTAGATCAAAACCATAACATAATGACTGCAGTAGCCCAGATCAAGGATTCATTTAGCTCACCACTCTGTCTGTTAGGTAACTATTTGATGTTCTCTTGTTCCAGAAGTGTGTGAAAGGCTAGTGCCATTTACTTGTTCCTTGGCACTCAGAAAATAGCAGAAATCTGTCCTTCTGCTCCCTGCTATCTCTATTGTAACATTAAGAGCATGGGTCTGTGTTTAGTGTTGTGGGTTTCCCCCCTCTTTTTAAGAGTTGCCCCATGTTATTAGTTTTATCAGCCATTTATCAGTCTTTTAAAATTTTTGTTACCCTTTTTTAAAGCTTTGAACAATAATCTGATTTACACTGAGACATAAAGATACTTTCTATTTTATTTTCTATTATATTCTTAATAAACTGTAACATTTGGGGCTTTCTTTTTCCTTTACTTTTGAGACAACACTCTCACAGTACTGTCATAGCACCAAGATTTCACTTCTGATAAGTCTGTTCAGAATTCATCAAAATAGGTAAAAACAAGAATATGAGTTGCTACGGTTGAGGTGAAATATTAATTCAAACTAAATATAGATTATTCACTAAGATTCCTGCACACAGTCAGCAGAGAAAGACTATTTCAGAGATGATTCAGACCAGAAATCTGAATAGGCTGCCTTCTTTTTCCTAGCAATATGATTGCTTAAGACACAAAACTGGCTTAATAACAGGGCTGCCTGAGGCTGTCTTATTTTTAAGGGATGATAATTTACAAAACATGTTTTGTTGAGACAGAATCCTATTGAATGAATGAACAATGAAGCCCCAACCATGTACAG
>VRYO01002355.1:22290841-22353415 GCA_009812075.1 Sialia sialis
TTATGAGTGTGAAATTACTGTACTTAGCTTCCTTTGAACATTTTGTCTAGGTATAGTTACTAATATGTGGATGCAGTTTTACTGGTTGTGAAGGAAAGGAAGCTTTCCCATTGCCTGAGGAATGGAGTGCTCAGGTGACATGATGCAGCTTTGCAGAGGCTTTTTGAGCCCCCATCACGGCTGGATTGAGCCTACTCTGAACCACAATTTGTTGCTTTCTTCATGTAATGTCATGTGTCAGTAATGAGTTGTGTCAAGCAACTTGCTTCATAGCTGAGAAAAGGGATATTCTGAAATCTTTTATTTGTTATTCTCAGATTCTTCTGTGAAAATAAGTTGTCTCAGCTAAGTGGGAAACAAAACATAAAACAACTCTGTTAATGTTCATTTTTTGAAAGTTTTAAAAGCTATCTAGCCTCTGCTGTCAACAAAAATATGAAACAATATGCTGAAGTAGCTGGGCAGGTGGCAAAAACTTCATGCTATATCAGATTTGAAAATTCATGAAGCTACTTTGTTGCTTATGGATACAGCTAATGACCTCTCGGTTTCTTGTGAGATATTTTTGGTTTGATTTATTTTGGTTTTTATTATTATTCAAATTACTATCCAATTTTCAGAGGAAGATGTTGGCTTTAAAAATAAAAATGGCAATGAACAGCTAGAGTTCTATCAGTGGAGTGGTACAAAATAATGCAAAATTTCATATACTCTGTTTTAGCCACTAGGCTATGCATTTAAATGCATTAGACCAGAATAGACACTGATAAATGAACATAATGGTACCTATACATACTAATTTCCAAAAGGAAAGAGAAACAGATAATGGCCTTAGTGACAATACTATATAGATTTTGCTTAGGAGAAGGAAATCTTAGCTGTGCCTTGAACAGCATTTGTTTCAATTCTATCTAGACGATCACAACAGCATTATGCCACAAATAGAGTGGTCTCTGGCTGTCATAAAACAGAACCTGAAATGGCTCCTTTAAAATACCCCCAATTCTATGATAAAATAGCATAATTTTGAAAATAATTAGAAGTGATTATTTTCTTATTTTCTTCATGACTGACACAAATTTGGTTTATATGTGCAATTTTGTTCTGGAAACATTTTTATCATTCGCAAATTTCTGAGATTCCCATGGAAGATAATCAAATGCAGAGATAACTTTAAAAAATATTTTTCCTAAGGTCAACTACGGTTAGAAATGAATGTGCATTCTGTTTCTGATTCTTCTCTCTGTAATAATTCAGACTAAATTATAATGTATTATGCTGTAAGTCCATAACCTTAGAAAATAAGCGCCCAGTTGGTGCTTGACTTACAAGAACAAAACAAGCTCACAGAGCACAGGTCTGTGTTGTTTGGCAAGTAGTCAATAAAACTGTACCTTATGAATTTCTTTCCTAAAGGTTCTAATCAAAACAATTTATTTCAGGCATGTAAACTGTGCTGTTCAGACTTCAGCTACTGTCAGTGTACAATATCAGCATCCACAGGAGCTTCAACCACATTAAACTGAGTCCCAGAGCTCCCCCAGCTGTCTCAGTAACAGACAGATTTCCTGCTAGATCAATGTAGTTTGTCAGCTACAGTAAAAGAGATGTGCCTTTTTTCCAGCTTTTACTAGCTTTTACAATAACTGCTTGAATAACTGAAATCTTCCCCATTCCAAGGACTGCATTTCAGACACTTATACAAAGGAAAATAATTAAAAGCATTATTGCACTTGAGTAAACTATGATGAGGAAGGAATGCAAATTAAAACCCAACTACACATAATGAAGTTGGACAGAAAATTGTAGGCAAATATTTAGCAAATTAGAGATCCTTAAAGTGAATGTATGCAGTCACAGGGAATTGTTTTTCACAGTAAATCTGTTCCTGGTATGTCTCTGAACTGTGTTTATTTAGGGCTGAAGCAGAGTATATAAACATGTATAGGTTGGCTATTTTTCTTGAACCTTACAGTAATTTTATTTTATTTTTCATGCTAGAAATAAGGCTCAGATGGCATATATTATAAATTTACTGATCTCTGAAGTTACATTTTGATGCATCTTCCTTGATAAAACCAGCAAGCAGATTCCAATCTCAGCAACATTTTTTTTTTCTTAAAACAAAAGAAAGTATATATCCTGCTTTTCTGAAGACCCCCTAAGGGAAACATACTCAAAGAAAATGAAGTCTCCTATTTTAGATTCTTGTTGTGCAAACACAGTGGGTTTCCACCAGTCCTGACACGCTGTCAAACTTCAGAGGATGATATCATTTCTCTAAATGAGTTCAGTTCTGATTTCTCACAGATTAACAGCAAATATCTTTCAGGTGAGATAACTTTTATTGGAGATTAAAGGGAAAAACAAACAAAGTAAAACATACAGTACATATGGAGGAATATCTAATATTCGGCTTTTGATATCACCAACTGTGTCAGCCTAGCTCCTAACTCATGGCTCTGCTCTTCCAACAGGGCTCACTTCACTCTTAAAGGGGTAAAAAATAAGAAAACAGCCTCATTCCTCTTTCATATTGACTGACCTTTTCTAGTTAATCTCCTGCCAAGGAATAAACAAGAACCTCATTATTGTTCGACACCAATTGTTGTCACAGGAACATGTCAGCTTGTAGAAAAGGTATTTAAATTTTTAAATGGTTATGTGGTGAGCCTAAAAATAACATTACTAACCAAATTATTAAATTATTGGATGTTTTTTGCTTTGTTAGGGACACAGAAATCATTAATTGGTATAAACATGTGCAAGGATTTGTGGATTTCATGCATAGGAATATTTTTATAGGAATATCATACTAATGAGGCAAGTAAGTACTCATGTCTGGTCTTCTAATGTAGCCACTAAGAACAGAGGTACCTATGCACTTACAAATCTTGTTTTCATCCATTAAATTTATTCAATTCTTTCAGAACAGACAAAATGATGCATGATATTGATCCCTTGTGCTTTGGTTCTTGCAGCACCCAGCTTTGGTCGTCACTATCCAGCTGTGCAACCTGTGTCAGGACTGGTGCTGCCCATGTCACCAGGAGCCTGTCTGAAAGCAAGCATGTATTTACCTTCCCACTTTGTCACTTCTAACTGTATTTTTATCCTTATTTGATTTTTTTTTTTGGAAGCTGCTTTCTTCAATAAGGTGAGCAGAAAAGTTGTTGCAGAACTCTAACAGTGTTAAGGAAAGATATATGTAATTATTTAACACATTTATTGAAAATGTGCTTTAATAATTTTCCTATATGAATGAAATCAGATTTTTTTTTCAAAAAATATGCAGTTGAATATTGAGGACAATTAGAGGTAGTTTGAAACTGGTCAAAAATGTTTGTGCAGTGAACATGGATCAGTTTAACACATCCACATTATCTCATTAGTAACCCTTAAAAAGAGTTTATTTCCTTTATTTTATTTCTGATTTATGAAACAATTTCAGTACAATTTAAATGTGTGCTAAAGAGGCAATTTCCACTATAGAGTCATCATGACTTCACTGAAAAAGCTACCTAGGCTTATGCATTATTTTATACTATTCTTTTCACAAATAATAAATGCAAAAGTATTTGTCTAAAATTGTTTCAGCAATTCACATCATTATATTTCAGCTTCTTTACAGACTCCTCCTTCAGAAGGTGCTCTTTGCTTCATATAATTCAAGTGATAATGGTATGTTAAACTCAGGTTTAATGATGAGACGTCCATTATTCCAACTGCATTAATGAGAAAACATACAAGGAAAAATATCAGTAGGAGTGCTATGCAATAAATGGAGTTGTTCCTCTACGTCTCAGATACAACTGAGATGAATGTTGCCATGCCATAAAATCATAGCATCAAGCAAAACTTAAGTTAGGAAGGAACTCTGGAGGTCATTTAGTGCAAAGCCCTGTTCAGCTAGATCATGTCTAGGCAGTCCTAGAGATTACCAGTTTCAGTGGTAAGGGAATAAGAAATACCTCAATCTTTGCAAGCAATACAAATTCTAGATGAATGTATGCTGATGTAAGCCAAAACTCACAATATTCCATTCTGTTATTTTTTAACAGAAGCAAGCAGATAAAATTTATGCCAAATTTAGGAACATATGTTATTTGGCAAAATCTATGGAAAAATATAAAGCAGCTATTTCTTCTTGTTGTTTAATTGATTGAAAAAAACAAAATAATTTATCTTTCAGATGCTTAAAGAAAGCAAATATTAAGGTAAGAAAAACCCTGAAAGATGCTGGATCACTCTTAACTGAGACAGCTAATGGTGACAAGCACTCATTTGTGATGGTGGGGGATGGCCAGAGCAAGAGAGAGGAGAGCTTTCCTATACGTGCACTCTGCTATACAAACCACAATGTATTTATTATGTCAATGCTGGAACTGCTGAGAAAACAAAAGACTCTGATCTGGAATTTGGAAAGGTTATTTCCACCTTAGGACCTAGCTGAAGCAAGTTTCAAGGACAAAATCAATTGAAATTGAGAACATGGCACCTATCCTAAATGCATCTCAAAAGGTTTATTTTATACTAGATCTAGTGAAATCTTATCTAATATCTATTAGCAATTACAGGCTCACTGGGTACTCATCTTGTGTGCTCTGAAAATTCTCTGCAGTGCAAACAGGGGTAGCAAATGAGAACAATGCTATAGTTTTAAAAGATGATTCTTATATCTAAAACCCTGACATAGGAGGACCAAAGAAGTCAGAATTACACATATGGCTTCTTATATGCAGAATTAGGAACCTAAATTTCTTCCAGATCTGGGAGGGCATCTGTATTTCTCTCCTGTTGGCACCTAAACTCATTATCTGGTTTGGAGTGCTAGCCAGCGCTGTGCAGATCCCAGCAGGATCCTTATCCCAGTACTCCTCCACCTTCTCAGATCCAAAATGTCAGTGTGATCTGATTCCACCGCTGATGTGATTTCCACATTAGAAACTGACACCATGACTGCTCTCATTCAAAATTGCTGAAGGGGTATTTAATAAAACAATTGAGACATTAAAACTGAGAAGATCCTTAAACCTGAAATCCTTTCTTACAGGAACCTTAACCTAACAGGATGAACAAAAAAAGGCAGCTGTTTATGAAGGTTTACTGGATTTATTCAATTCACTACATCTCCTTTGTAAGGAGAGACTAGGTGTGCCTTTCTGTAGTGATTTATGCTGTTGTTAGCCTATGTTGTGATTTCTATGAAATCAAATCGTTTTAAATATATTTAATGAATGTATTGTGTTTAATATTAGAGTATAACTCTCAAATTTTGCAAAAAGACATGTCTGATATTAAGAACAATACTATGATACCTAAGCCAAAGATGTTTGCACTGATTGTATGATGCAAAATCATGACCCCTCTAGGTGGGCATCTAAATCAGAAAATTATACAGAGAAGTTAGTATTAGTCTTCTGCAAGGTGGGATAACATTATTAAGAGCGAGGTGGAGACTCACCCATTCTCTCAAAAAGAAATGAAAAACTAAAGCAGCCCAAAACCTTAATCATATTCAATGATTCTTCCTGAAGAATTGGACATAAAACATTTCTTTTAGAGCAGGAGCATATTACTACTTTTCCTGTCTCATGACTGGCTACTCACAACTTCTCAATTAATTGAGAGAGGTCAAATAAGGTCCATATTTTGTCCTGTATTTAACTTGCTGTGCTAAAAAGAAAGAAAAACAAAAAGCAACAGTAAAAAAGCAAAAACAAAAACAAAAACAAAAACAAGCCAAAGAACAAATAAAGGAAGCATAGTTATCTATAATGCCTAAAAGACAGACACTGGTACAGGGAAAATACCTGGTTTTCTCTTCTGTATTTCTTTTTTACTGGTTTATTGATTCTGCTACCTTTCTTGTTGTTTTGCCTCCTGTCCTGAGGTATCTGATTTCTTTTATCCCTATTTAGGAGAACTAGGTAGAATTATGGACTGTAGAGCTAGAGGAATTATGATAGTGGCTGGCATATTGATGTTCATCATTACAATCTATAAATCCTTTTATCAAATAAAATTTACCTTTCATTCTTCAGTATAAAATTTAGTGAGTCTAACAAAGAAACAATATACATCTCCCTCCCTCAATCTTTTTCTATTCTTCTTATTTCTATTGGTAAAAACAGCATAAATCACCTTATTTTCTACATTTTTACCCCAGAAATTTCATTGTAGTGGAATGTTATGCAGATGAGAGTCAACATCAAAGTAATGCTCTCTGCCTTGTACTGCAAGAATTTCACATTGTAAGTTCATTAGTTAATAAAGAAAGAGGCTCTAGCAAAATATAGCTTTAGAATTGTAACAGCTTCATTAAATCAGTCTTTATCATTGCAAAAAGTGGCCTTCTATACCCTGTGGGATTAAACAGCAGATCTCTCCCAAACACTTTGGCCTTCCTGCCACTGTTGTAACAGCTTAATACTGTGAAGAAACATGGGTATTCAATGTGTTGGCTCATACACACAGGAACAAGACAGTCTTTACTGCCAGCTCTGCAGTCTTTCCACAAACAGAGAAGCAGACCTCATGATGTGCAAGTATAATAGTCTTTAAACTTATACATTTCCTCTCTGATGCACTGTATGTACAGATAAGCTGAACTGTTCACTGCTATTCATGTTCTCGAATAGGGACTTTTGAAAATCTGTCACAGAAAAAAATGATAATTTTTTCTTACCCCTGCACTTTTAATGTTGCTGTGCTTTGCTCAGTAATACAGAATTCTTTCTCCATCTCTCCCCAACTCCCCAACCCATACATATGGGTTATATATGAGATATATATGTATATATTTTGGACATATTTGCCATTGCTTATCTGGAAAACCTATGAGGCTGGCTTGTAATAAACAGTGGGGAAAATTTTCATCTTCCATCTTCTTGTCAATACAGGCTTTGTTATTTTTGACAGAAACAGTAACCTGTACTTAATTAATCTGCAGGTAACCAAGAAAAAAAACCCCTTGTTTTCCTTTTTCACAAATGGTAGCAAAGCTGCCTTCCATCTGATTCTTCATTTTGGTTGTACTCTCTTGTAAGGGTTACAGGTGCTGGACCTATATTGCTGCCTTCCCTTGTAGTTCCAGAGACAGGATAGCTTGCAAAAGAGCTTCACTGTGAGCAGAGCACCCGTAGTGTGCTGATTCCTGTGAAATGTTTCCAAGTAGTTTGTCTATCCCTTATGATTGTATCACCTTTTATATGCTTCATAGCAGGAAATAGACTCACTGTAATATACATATATATGTGTGTGTGTGTGTGTGGTGACATAAACGAAGGCAGAGGGAGAAAAATAAAAATAGTTGCCAAAAATAATCGAATCCCATGATATTTCCAAATACATAACCTGCTCAGAAAGCCACCTAAGGTACAAAATGTTAATTATTGGTAGAAGCACAGTTAAAAAGGTGTAATGCCTCCCACCCATCCTTCAGCCTACAGGTCATTCCTTTGTCATTGAATGCTTCTTTAATTGCTCATGTTATTAGCTGACAGAACCTGTTCACCCTAGCAAGGTTAAATTCTTTTATTTAAAGGCAGAAAAGAAAATGAGGACAGCATAACAGGGTAGAGGTGTAAAATTAGTCACAATCATGAAATGATGCTTGCAATAGGGACATTGGTCATTTAGGTACTTGAACCTTTGGAAGTCACTTGGCTGGGAAATTAAAACAAAGAAACAAACAGAGCCTCTCCTTGATCTTTAAAGCAGAATTTTCTTCCATCTCGCTACTTGGACTGCAAGAAGTGAAAGAGGCAGGCTCGTTTCTTATCTAGCAAGAACTAAACAACCAGCCGTGAAATAATGCAGAAATAATTATGGTTTTACAAATCAAAATTCCTTTTGGAAACTGATCTGGTATTCTGTTTGTTTAGGATAAAACAGCTAGTTGGAGTCAATGAATTGTTGGACTGAAAAAGCTCAGCTCTAGGATTCTTTTTTGACTTCTTTGCTTTACTAAGTGTTCTTGGACAGCTCCAAAGAACATTGTCCTGACCAGAAAAAAAGATTACTTTATTCTCAAGTTGCAATTATCTTCCCCAAACCTCAGATGGCTCTGATGCAGCTCATTAAGATGTCATGCCCACTAGTTTCATTCTTTCACCCAGTCCTACCTCTTTTTTCCCTGAGGAGCTTTCCTGCTCAGCTCAGCTGTGCGCAGTTCTTGCTGCTCACTGTGGGTCCTTCACACCACCAGTGTTATGAGAACACTTTTGCTGAGTCTGTGTGAATGAAGCTTTGCACATGTGCCTTTTCTTTCTGTGCTAATTGCTCAGGTGCAGAAGACCAGAAACTTCATCGCAGCAGACTCTGGATTAAGGTTGATTTAGGTCACTGAGTAGCAGTGATGTGATATACATTCTTCAGAAGCCCTCCACAGTTTCCTGATGTGTTGTGCTTAATGAAGAGTAGTAATTAACCATGACCAACCTTGTAATTATTAACATGCTATTGTTAATGAGACTATAAATTCAGCTATCACTTTGTAAACACAAATTTAAACCATTAAAAAAAATTTAAAGTATGATGAAAAATATAGGCACAATGACATCATAATATTTATTATGAAATTACCAATCTTCAGTAAAAATTAAGTTTGAAGCAAATTAATATTGTTGATGCACTGAAATTTTAATTAATAGCAATAGTTGTTTTAATTATTTTGCAAATGTAGGTGATACTTTTAAAGCAGATTTTTCCATTGTTAAGCCTTTTCAGCTTTCACATTTGAAGTTTATCTGTTTAGATGTTGACCTTCATTGCTCTGTTCTCTTTTTGGGTTTAGGTCAGTTACTCATCCTAAAAGATTTTTATCTGAACTAACTGGATAGATACCTACAGAAAAATAGCGCAGGGGGCTTTGATTTGGGATTCAACTTTTGCTTCTTTAAATTCATTTTCCCCTAAGCTTTGTTTTTTTTTTACTTCCTCTTCAAGTTTTTGTAATGGTAAGCACTGCTCTTCAAAGTAAGAGCTTCCCTATAGAGGAAATCTATAGAGGTTATTTTTCAATATCACATCTATTTACACATTGACCCCAGTAGCTATTCCGTTCAAGTGTACATTAATGGTCTGCTCATCTTGGAAGAAAAAGCATTCTTTTAAAAATTTTTGTTCATTCCATTGTAAAAGCAGAATTAGAAGAAAAAATAAAGCAATCTTAATGAGATATAGGAGGAAAGAGAATTAACAAAGAAATGTGCCTACACATGTATTCTGGGCCTTTATCTAATGCCTAGCAATGGGCATTACAGAGGCCTAACAGAGCAGTTCTGATTTTCAAAGTACATAGTGATAAAGAATATCAGAATTATTTACTGGGACTACTTCAGCTCTTCTAATTCACTTATAGTATTCAACTTATAGCCTGCTTTCAGCTGCCTGGTCTTGCTCTTCCTAAGTTCTTTCCCTTTCAGGAATTCAGATTGCAAGTGCTTTCCTTGTTAGAACATGTGGGTCTGCTTATTATTGTGCTTGCTGGGGGTACAATAGGAAATTCAATTTCTGAGTTTAGCTTTGCTAAATATACATCTGACGCTGATTTACTGGAATTTTTTTGTAAACCTAGTTTGACATTGTCTGTGTTCCCAAAGAGAAGAAAAATCACTGACATTTAGAAATTGTTCCCTGTTACAAGATAATGTTCTTTCTCATCAGAAAAAATAAACAAGACACAGGATGTCAAACAGATCCTTGAAAATGCCACTCAGAATTTTCATTTCAATTTTACTTATTCTTATCTTGAAACTAAATATTAGCCCCACTGAAGTCAGCATTGAATTCCCTTTATATAAGGTCTGTCACAAAAGTATGTGGGTGGTTTCTGACTCTTAACGTCTTTTCCAAACATCTGTCTCACCAAGTGCTGTTATGCTGTCACAGAGGCTCTCTGAGGCTGACCATGGTTGACTGTGTCCTTCTATTCAGGGAAAAGGATTTAAAATCTTCTCTTGTAATGTCTTTCTCAAAATACACAATCTTCAGGATATGCTCAGGAATGAAAGAATTTATTTATATAGGAAAAAAACCTGAAGCTATGCATTAATCACAAGCCCAAGAAGTCAGATTTACTATTTGTAAACTTTCAGCAACAGCACTTCAGTAAAAAAGAAAATGTTCATTTATATAGCTTTTATAAGGGATGTTATGAAATTAATTCATTGTACCCTACAAGGATCAACAAAAAGCATCTTTGCAAGTAGCTGGTTATTTTGTTTAGTTAGCAAAAGCAATAGTTGAAAACTGAAGCCAGTCACGTTCTGAGAGGAAGATGTTTTCTTTAAAATAAGGAAGCAATGACATTGCAACCATTTTGCTCAAAGACATTTTCTACTTTGAAGCCATGTTAAAGAGGCAGTAAGTCCAGGATTGTCTGATTGTTTTCAAGCTTATATGCTGGTTTATAAAAAAAACTACTGTTTCTTCCCAGAAACTGTTCTTCCTTATGTCTATATTCAGGTGTCTATATACATTTCATGGCAATAAACACAACTTTCATAAACCATTGAGCAAAATGCTATGAACTTGAAAAGGATTATCAAAGTATGACCTTAAGTGTCTCCCTGAGGTTGATTTCTGTCAATTATGTGTTTATTTTTTTTTTTTTTAATTAAAATCAATTCAACAAATCAGCCAATAATGTCTTCATATTAAGAAAACCAAGAATCAGTTGCTATGTGAGCTCATGGCCAGTGTCTCCATTCTTTGTGAAATTAGATCTGTAAAGTCTAAAAGAGTTCAGATTTCCAAAAAATGCACACTGTGGTCCTTATATTTTTTAAATTTAAAATTTAGTTTATTTAAACCTTATTATTGCGAAATTTCTTTGGAAATAACAAATTTTCTATGATGTGTCCTCACGTCCTTCAAATTTTACACATTTGTACAAAAAGAATTAGAGATGAAAATTAGCTCAGACTCTCCTGTGTTTCTAAGATGGGAAACAAAATCCAACATCCAAAATTTAAAGTTCAAATTTTTAAATGTTTCTCACAACTGCAGATGAAAAATACCAAGAACCTATATGAGGTGCCTTCTATTCTCCCAGAAATGGAAGTACTGAAGTTGATCCTGTCATACCAGTAAACTGGAATTTGAGGTCTAAGTTCAGCTGTTCCAAAGCTGCTCCTGAAGCAAGAGCTTAGAGACACCTAAAACAGCTGCAAAGGCATCCCAGCTGCAGTTTTGTTGAACTCTCGCTTATCCAAATGGCAGGGAAGACATTGCATCACCAACTGCCAAGCAACCTGACGACAAGGTGGATATGTCATTGCCTCTTCATTCAACCACCATCATCAGTGTCCATCACTGTAAAAGGAAGGCTGAGTGGGAGCTAACCTGCAAACATGAACAATAATTCCTAATTCAGTATTTAGCTAAGGCTGGCAGAGTTGGGAGTTAAAGGGAAGGACATAATGCACTGAATTTTCTGCAAATTTTCCACGACCTAAATTGTACCCCCCCAAACACTGAAGTATGACTCTAGTTTGCATCCCAATTTGAATACAAACTCTGATACTACTCTTGAGCAGAGGGACTCAAGGCCCCTGGAATCGAAGGAATCATTGTCTTTGGTTTTTTCCACAGTTTTGGCAAACCTGAAAGGAGAGCCTTTCAGTGGAAATGTTAGTATTAATATTAGATTAGGATGAATCACAATGGTTGAGGTTAAAGCGAGGTTTGCATATAAAATTATGGATTGTAAGGATGACAATGTCTTTATCCTGCTAAATGACTGAAGCCAGAACAGAGTGTGTGGGCAAGCTCTGACTGGGCTTTTGCCAGGGAGCAACTACTAAGAATGGAGACAGAACTGGTTTAGGAACACATGTGCACATGCACAACTGCATGAAAAGTGTCAGTTCATCATTATGCAATAGCCAGATCACAAAACTGGTAAGGAGTGGCTCAGAATTTGCTCCACCATGAACCACTGATGCAATAATGGTACAATTTTAGTCTTGGGAAAAAAAATAGGTTTCTTGTCAAATTAGCAAAGACTAAATTAAGGACTCTTGTTTGACATTACAACAGCTTTATTGTGGGCTATATTTTAGCTGCAACAGTAGGTTACTATTAAAAGTATGTTAAAGGTTAGAAACAGCATACATTTTGGGACAAAGACCTCAATTTACTGCTTTTTTCTGCAGTAAATCTGGACACTGAAGTCACAAAGAATAGTTTAATACTTAGAGGCTATGTAAAGGGTCACAGCTGGACTAGCAAAAGTTAGGTATAGAGATCTAGTCATCGAGAGAAGGGTTTCCTACATTTTCAAATTCTGTGAGGCCTGTGAGGATATTGAAAGATAACTGCTTCAAATCAAAAAATAAAAAATTTATGAATCACCACATTACAGCTCAGTACAGAAATAAAATTAGGCCTAGAGCCATTTTTGATGGAAGAGTTCAGGTTAATGTCCTCACAGGTCTCAGGATGTATGAGTGAATACATCCTACCATAATATGTCATGTTACTTTTTCTTAGATTTTTTTCTGGCATTTATTTTATAATACGTTTCTGTAAAAACTGTAAATATAGCACAGAGAAAAAGAAAAACCTCACTGTTATGTATTTTCCTGTATAAGTCTATAGCAAATCAACTGATGGAGAAAAAGAAGTCTCTTAGACTAGGGAAGAAGATTTCAGAATAAATTAATTCAACATATGTTAAATATGTCTCACAGTTCATTTAACACATATTTCTGAGCTCAAATTGGCTTTCTTCATTGCTTTGCAATTTTGTTTTACAAATTTTGTGCTTGACACTTTCTATAAGATGGGAATCGCACTCCAAGACTTACAGTAATACCAGTGTAAATTGGGCATAGAAGCATGGAGCAAAATGGTATATCTGGATATATACTGATGCCCCTGAGATTCAAATATACACCACTTTCTTGGACAGAATTATGAAAAAGACTGAGCTGAGAATAACCTAGTGTACATACAGAACCGTCTGCTCTTCTGAGCACGTTCTTTCTAAATCCTATATACTCTGACAGATCCATTAAATAAATGTTTTACAGTGACATCACTGGAAATATTTTCTTTCCTTTTTTGGCAGGTCTTTGCCTTTTTATTTTCATCTAGGTGCATATTATATTTTTGAGATAGAAAATGAGATACTGAATATTATATTATCTGATAACAGTTTTGAATATTTAAATGGGAGCTATTCACTTCTTTATGACCTTCCAAGTTTAAAACACCCTTAGTATGTGCTTGAGACTTAGTGTTGTTTGCACATATTCAGAACTGTGATTCTGAAATGAAATTTTCATTAATTTCACCACTGTTGTTTGTTTAAAGAGTAAACAAAATTCATTAAATTCTCCTTAATAATGTTTTCTTGCTTAAAACTTCTTTTTCATTTAAACTGATGAAGGAAACCAATAATTAAAATGTCTAGACACACAACATCTAGTTGTGTTTAGTCAAGGCAAATGGTTCGGATTTAACCAGTTGGAGGAAATATAATTGTCGAAACGGCTCAAAAATTCAGATGGCTTTGTAGACATAAACATTCATGCAATGAAGGTTTCAATTCACAATACAAACTGAAAACAGCACTCTATAGAATGCATTATCAAGTGTAAACAACCACATACAGACTGAGAGCCAAGTGTGTGGCTCTGTGCCACGCTGTGTCAGTGCTTCAGTGCCAGCCTAGAAGAGGCCCTGATGCCAAGGACAATGGCACTAGATACAATTCTGTCTGTACTAGTCAACCCAAGTGAAGAGTATATCCCAGTATATTATCTTTCAAAGCTTGTTTTTCCTCAATGGTCATTACAATTTAATCCTTTACAAGCCACGATTTTTAAAATTTGCATTTTCATACTTATATTAATACAAAATGAAGAAGTCCTAATAAAAATTTTAAATTGTGCTTCTAACCTGTCCAAAACCACTGAAAATCTTTCTAGAGCTGACAATATACATTTGATTCCTTTTCTTTGCATTATCTGAAACCACACAAACTGGTTGTGAATAGTTTAGCTCATGTATTGAAATCACACTGGTTAATAGTAATAGAGCACAGAACTCAAATTATGCTGTTTCAGGTTTCTAATTGAATAGATGTATGTTACAAAGATGGATAAATATTTAAAAAAAAAGATATTACTGATTTACTGCAATTTGGGCTCCAAATAGGGAGCCCAAATGCAACTCTTCGTGTAAGAGTTCACATTTAACTCTTAAATGCAACTCTTTTACTTGCTCATATTTTTCATTTGTGATTTTTCTTGGGGGAAAGAAAAAATAAGGATTTACCATTACATTCAATTATTATTTATCCTTAATATATGAATATATATGCAAACTGATCCTGCATGCAGCATTTAGCTATTTTGAACAGAGTTAGAACACTTTTTGGACTGAGATTGCACAGTTCCTGTGTTGTAAAGGATTGAAAATATTTTTGAAGAACCCCAGTCCCCTTTTGCCTCATGCATTCAGGCATGCCACTGAAGTATTCTAAATGGATTACTTTTGTTTGGATGCAGTAATTGCAGGTTAAGAAGCAGGTCTGCTTTTGAAGAAAGATGAACCAAATCTTTTTCTGTGATCCCTGGATATCCAGTAAAATATAGGAGACTATGCACTTATTTTTTCTCTGAAATATTACAATAATGAATGAATAGAAAAGAAAAGATTAAAAACATAATGCAAGAAAGACATGTACCCTATCATACTGAAAGTATTTCTGGATTTTTTTTTTCCTTTTTCCTTTTTTTTTGGTTTTTTTTTTTTTTAAGAAGAAATTAAAAAATACTTTGCAAGCTTCGTAAGAGTGCGAAGCCACCATGACTCACCCATGAAATCATGGATGAACTCAAAAATCTCCTTAGTGATTAAAAAAAAAATGATAAAGAATTATAAGTCTTTTTCTCCCTATATATGCAACTAGCACTTGTAATTACTCCTAACTTTTGATACAGTGAAAGTCCTATGGTGGCTCTTAAAGTCCTTGTTTGTTTGCTGCTGTGTCCCAAGTTATTCCTCATATCCTAAGGAGAAGAATATTAAATGACCTCCTGGTTAAGACAAATGTGAAAAGGCACAATTTATTCATACCAGCTAGAATAGATAATAGAGTAACCAATTTCACAAAGACACAGATGAATAAACAAAAGGGAAAAATTTACACTTAATTTGATCATGTCAAGATCAGCTCATAAGAATATCTTTCTCAAACAGCTGATTTGCCACCTGCTTCTTACAAGATGGCAGTCATGATTTCATGCCTCCTGTTCCATTTCTATTTGGAGACTCTGATAAAAGCACCCATCCATGAGAAAGAATGTCCTTTCTTTCACAGAACACATTTCAGGGCCCTCAGGGACTGCTCTCAGCTGTTCATCGGGGACAAGCCTGTTCACTCAGTTAACCTGTTCTCCCTTCAGTTCTTCTGGAGAGTTCAGGCAGTTTTAATGTCTTGTCCCAAAGGTGATTTTATCCACTTTTATCCAGGAGTTATTCTGGCTGCACCTCTTAACTATGATATGTATTGGTCTTCTTCAGATGTAGAAATTATACTGTCTAGACTTGATAAGATTACTAAATGATTTACTAAACAATCTATTGACTCAACAGAGTTTAAATCTTCCTGACAGAGTCCAGAATGCAACTTCAGTTCCATGGGTTTAGTTAAAATAAATTAAGGACTTCAGCTAGCCAAGGCCAATGTTAGCTTCCTCACTATAAGCTTTTGGGAAGTGAGATTAAAAAAAGGATTTAAATAGCTTTTTCCAAAGGAGTTTTATTTAGTCAGCAGCTCTGCAGCTTGATCCTGAGCTGCACCACAGCTGGAATATTCACACCTGAACCTGACACTTTACCTGCTTGACCCAGACTGGGACATGCTTCCTCATGTTACCTTGACTCATCACAATAGACTTGCTGAATTTTCACTGGCCTCAAACTGGCCCTGGTATCTCTTTCCAGACTTACGTCAGACCCTGACTTTCCTTGTTCAAAATGCTGACACCTTGCAGGTGAGCCAGCTACTCCAGCTGCCTTGCTGCCATCCTCACTCCCTTTGGGCACAGCCTTCCCTGAGAGCGCCTGCCATGCCCCTCCCTGCAGTGATGAACAGCATGTTTTGCTGTGGATTGTGTTAGGGCATTTTACTTCACACGAATCTGAAAACTATTACCTTTGATAGAAACCTGATGCAAGTAGTTCAGCACTTATTTCTTAACTAATACCAAGCTTTGGCTTTCCATTTTCGTGGTTTTAGTGTGTTTGAAATTATTGCTTCCCAGTGCTTTGCCAGGAGTGCTGTGCTCTCCATCCCATCCTCTAAGCACCAATTGGGGCTTGGTCCCTAAATGTCTGTGCATCTGCACCTCAGTTCCTTCACCAAGGGATCTTTATTCCCTGTCAGATGCAAGTGCCAGACAAACACATAGATAAGCATGCCCCGTACCTTTTGGTTTGAGAATATGTTTTATTCCTTGTAGTACAGCAACTGGCATTAAGTTTATCCCAGTTTTCCATATCTGAACATTTTGAACAGACATAAGAGATGTTACAGGACATGTTCACAAGAAGATGTTAGTCTAGATTTGCATCTAACCTCAGAGATGTACATAATGCTATTCATGTTAGCCTGAGGACAGCATGGCACAGGAGTAGAGAGAAGTACAATGACACAGTAGGGAATAGCATAGATTAAAATAGCAAATGAGAGAAGAATTTTCAAAAATTGTGGAACTAGCAAAATGCATAAAAATAGGAATGCTAGGAATTCAAAGGAGATATAAGCCATTTTCATGAAGGAAAATTATATTAACCCAGAAAAGCTTGATAATCATTACCCCCAATATCTGGAAGAGCTGCAAGGGGACAGTTTAATAATTTATTATTACAAAGCAGAGTTTAGCTTCTCTGCAGTAAGTGCTAGTGTGCTTCATCAAGTTCAAGGATGAAGAATGTGATTGTAATTTCAGATTTTACATGAAGTCCTCTAGTAACATCTCTTTCTAATTACACGGTTTATAACATATAAAACAAAAATGCTTAAAATAACTCTGCTTTTGACTATCTGTGCACACTTAAGAGACAGTAAAATGAAATTTTAGAAATGTATGTATATAAGAAGGCTAAATAGGAAGAGATAGTATTACATCCTAGATTACAAGAGCTCCATCATATTTCCTGACAATTGCTACAGAAAATCTATATTCTCTCACCTTTTATTCCTTCTGTATTTTAACAATATTTCCCAAAATTTCTCTGTCCTACTTTTTTTCCCCAAAGCAGCTTTATGGAGCCGAGTCCAAGATCAGCGCTTCTATTCCTGCTCTGCTACATACACTTGAATATATGCCTGTAAATGGATGAAGAAATCTACTTATTCAAGGGTCATATCCACGCTCCCAATTCAAAGTTCAAATAGAGCCACTGATGAATTAGACACTGATTTTCTACCTGGACTTCTAGAGAAAGTATATATGATATATATGATTTCCTGCTGCAAACCAATTTATGAGTCCTTAGATACATCTATGAACATTTCTGGGAGAAATTCTCTTTGTTTTCAGTAGTTCTTCTTCAAATTAAATATATGCAGAAGAGATTCACAGGCCTCAGCTGTATAAGCAGTTAAAAGTTCTATTTTATATTTATGTTTAGACAACTACTACTTCAATTACTTACTGGTGGAAATTCAGCCTCGTGGCTCTCAAGGAAATTTGAATATTAAGAAATCGTGGGGTTTGGTTCATTCAAGTTGAGCAGGAAGGACTTTTCATTGGTATGATTTTGGGTTGCCTTTTTTTTTTTTTTTTTTTCCCCTCAGGAAGAGAAATAAATGACTAAGGATGATTTGGCCTAGAGGTCCCTAGAGGATTCTCTTGCCAAAGAGCAAGTCCTCATGGACACAACATTGGAACAGCCTGTGTGCAACATATCTGTCACTTTTAATGATAGGGGATCACAGAAGAGCATTATGCCAGTCATGTTTTTCTTGAAAACACTTCCATGCTGTGTGCATCACCAGGTTTTATGGCATGCATTCAGGACACTGCAATTCCTTTCCTGACTGCTGGCAGCCCCACATCTGCTGTTGGATTTGGGGGGAGCTTAAGTATGGTAGACACTCAGCCTTAGGCCATCCCAGTATCCTGAAACCTTTGCAGGCAACTAAACAGGAAACAACATGGATATTTCTTATCTACCCAGCATAGGAAGGAACCTGTAGTTCAATGAACATCCTCTGCTCGCAAGTAGCATGCAGTACCATTTAAAACCTGATTTAAAATGGTAGATTTCTTTTGTCTTCCACAGGTGAAAAAGAATTATGAACAAAAGGTACATGTAGTCTGAGTATAATTACCGGGATATAAGCTATATATGGTTTTTTTTCTGGATGGTTCTTCAAAACAAAACTTAAAAATGAAAAAAAGCTGAAATAGTAGGAATAGCTCTTTGAAGATTACTTTTATATATGCCTCAGAAAAATATAGAATGGAAGATAAATAAAAATAACTCACTGCAACACAGTATAAAATCTGACACTTCAAAACAGTATGTTCTTTTATCCCCCAGGGAGATAAACAGAAGAGTTGAAAACTACATTAAGGATACTTTATGGTATAGTCTTAACATCTAGGAAGGAAGTTTGGCAGTCTGCCACCACCTTCTGAATTAGACAAGCAACTTAGAGCAAGAAAATTCATGCTTATTCAGCAGCACTTTAGGGATGTTCTTCTTTAATATTTTAACTTGCAATGAAAGTTTTCTTCAAGATGTTAATCAAGTCAGATGTGATTTTAAAACTTTTGAGTAGAAAACAAAATTGATGTATAGTTTCTTTTCAGTTTAGACTAGTTTCTCATTTTCTATGTACCATATATTGTCTTTCAGGTTCTACCTTCAGGTTTTGAATATGTATGTGGATTCCAAACACATTTCAGCATAAATTTCTACAGATTTTATGAAAATTTTCATTTGGTGACTGGACTAGAGATGCACAAAATATCTCCTTTGAGGTAAAGGCTTCAGCATGGTTGTACTGCACTACCATTCTTGTTATTCTTGTTCTTATTCTTTTGGTTATTATTCTTGTTGCTATTGTTGTTGTATAATAATAAATACATTAACATATACAAAAGAAAGATGTTATAATCTCTACAGCAATTGAAAATAGGTGAATGCTAATAGAATTAAACAAAAGATGACAGTTTGCATTGTTCATGAAAATACATATATATGTAAATTTCCTTGGAACTACATTTTCAGGCTTTTTTCATTTTTTCAGTTTTTTTATGAATTCATTAATTGCATTATGAGATTTACGAATCAATACGGAAGCAAGAAGGTAATGTGGAGGTTATGTCTTCATACAAGTTACACAACTTGTATGGTGGCTCTGTAGAATAGAAGAATTTAAAAAACCTTGAAATGATCTGGCCCAGGGACCACAACTTGTGTAGATACAAGGTCCCAGAACACACTGCAGGTTTACTTCCTCTCATTCCCTCTGTATGCCACTGTAAATCAGGAGTCATGCTAGAAACTGAATGAGTATAAAATCTATATGCAAACAGGTTGATCAAACACATTTACCATGATCCATGAAACATTTTAGAGCCTTTGAAATGGCTACTATCCAAAAAAAATTAATAAGCAAGATAATCCAGGCCTTTTAGCCTCAATCCCTAACATAAGGTTTTATCCAGTTACGATAAAGGACACAAGCACTCTCGCTAATTTGCTCTTCCATGTTACAAATAAAGCATATGAGATAATATTAAATGACTGCTACCACTCTGTTAGCATTCTTGTATGAAAGAGAGGTTGATGACTGTTGGTGCCAATAATTACGCCAAGAGGGAAGAGACTTCAGTATGCACTATGCCTTTCTCTACTCCACACCCTGAGGTGTAATGGGTCTCTGTAAGAATGTCTGGTTATTTAAAATATCTTCTTTTCTTCTGTTGTTTTTATCTTTTTCTCTTTTTTGTGTATGGGCTGGATAGCTGTCCATTTTATCCATCTGCAGGTGTTTTTTAAAGAGGTTTGTTGCTATTGTAAGAACAGAGCTGAGTGGGCTGCAGCATAATTGCAGATGGGATGCACACTGTGAAAAAGCTGATGTTTTAAATGTCAAGTCAATTTTTCAGGGGAAAATGGCCCAGAAAAAATATAGATCTATGATTTAGGGACACTATTTTTAAACAGCTGATTGCTGGTAACTGAAATAATGTTCTAACTTCAAGCAATTATAAAGTAATTCTATGATGTTGAAATTCAAATTGGTACCTTGTAAGGGAGACTCAATTTTCTTTCTCATATTGCCAGATGACTGACTTTATAAACTATGAAAAATATTTTAGCAAATAATAATTTTAATGGAATTACATATTAATTTAATTCCATTCAGCCTTTTAAAAAGCTTTATTTACTTTCTTCATACTTACATATTATTTTGAATTAAGGATGTAAAACAGGTAAATTCTTAATACCATTTTAAGGTTTTCCACCTATGTGTCAGTTAAATGTAATTATTGTTTTTTCCACTGCACACACTAATTTTGTTTGTATATTTTTGTCAGTTTTTTAAGGATTTTTTTAAATTAGACTTTATCATGTATTATCCAAAACAGGATTTCATATAAAAGTAATTTTTTGTAAAAAGCCACTTTTATTAAAAAAAACACTTTTTAAATGCTACTATTATAACATCAAAACACTTCCCAGATATACAAAAGTATTTCCACAAAAGATCCTCGAAAATAGGTGGCACTAGTTTTTTCCCTTTCTTGTTTTTATAAGTACAGATGTAAATGAAAATTAAGAAAAAAAATTGTTAGCTTTGTTTGTCAAGCATTTAAAAAGAGGGAACTTAGGTTTTTAGCTCTCTAAGCATTTTAAGACATTAAGATATATTCAAAACACAAGTTCAATTAGTTTAAAATGCAATGAAAGAACAGAGAAATTCTGAAAATATGTCTTCAAGTGGCTTATCTGTGGTAAAGCAAAATATTGCAAACAGAATTTTGTTCAGAAGGGAATAACAAGATAGGAATATAATATTCATCTCCCTAGTTTTGGGGTGGTTTTTTGTTTTGTTTTGTTTTACTTTTTGGGTTTTGTTTGTTTGTTTGTTTTTTGTTGGTTTTTTTCTTTATTGTTGTTTGTTTATTCATAAGAACTTCACTGTGTTTTCTCTTTGCTTTCAGCATAAATGCTTAAAATTTCTGCAACCATAATCACTGAATGCAGCCGGGACTAAGTGTGTGGTCTGGTCTTAAGTGTCATTCTGCATGTGAACAAGCAGGTGAATTTACATTATGGATTTTTTTTTTAAATTCTAAAAATCCTATATTTCAGCTCTTTGATTTTTTTATGTAATTATATGGCAAAATCCACATTACAGTTATTGAATTGTGAAGGATATTTACAGGAGTAGCTGTTGCTCCTGATTTCTATGGAGATACATAATAGGTAGTGATATTTGCCCTTTTCCTAAGTCTACAAATCACCTGTGTTTTCTAGACTTCACGTCTCTGATTTTAGACGAGCTGGATGTACACACAGGCACAGTTCACGCACGTTGGTGCAATGTAAGACACTGATAGAGCAGGAGTGGCAGAAGAGCACAGTGTGCCATGACAATTTCCTTGCTTGGGTTTGCTCTCTGCTCCAGGCTGTGAGGAGCCGTGGACTCCCCTGGGGGCAGGTTGGGCAGGTCTGGGCTGGATCTGGAAAGCAGCATCCTACTCCATCCTGCATCAGAAACATTTGGGAGGCGCAGTAAGGGGACCACTTCCCTATCCCACACCACCACACTTCTGTTCTTGAACGGTGCTCTTGCATGGAAAAATTTCTCCTCTGCCTTCTTTTCCTGTTCAACAAGTTTCTCAATGTGTCTGCGTTTATGCAACAGAAGTTGTTTTCAGCCCTGTGCAGATGTTTTAGGTTCAGCTAATCAGAAGCTTGAAACACAGGGTACCAGTTCACAAACTATTATCAACCTTGCAAAAGATTGGCTGGTCAAAAACCGATTTTGAAACAGAAACAGATTTTGCACACATTCTTAAAGCTGCTTTTAAAATAATGACAACATGTACAAATAAGTTAGAGGAAATCTAGCTTATGTTCCTGCATTCCGGAATATTTAGGGGAATTCAAATATATACAATTAAATTCAGGAAGAATTTAATAACATTTAGTAGCTAAGTAGCAATTTCCTTTTCAAATATCCCAAGGCATATTATGTATTCTGACTAGTAATGAAATCCTAGTATTTGTTAGATGAAATGTGGCATCTGATCTGCCATAGCCCAATAAAGCAGTTTGCCCAAAAAGAAACTGAGAAACATTTCTTCCTTTGCAAGGTCAAAAGTTTGCAACCACAGAATATAAAAGGAAAATTTAAATTGGGATCTGGGCAGAACTAGAGCGTAAATATTTATTGTCTTCTGCACCATTCCATAGGATCATTTTCCCAGCTAAGAGTGGTCTCAGTGTATTATCCTCAGTGCCCATCTGAATGATCTACTTAGAATGACATATGTCTAAACAATGCATTGCAATAGATAAAATCTGGGGGTTTTCTTCCTTCTTTAATACATGTATCAAAAATATTACAAAGGTATTTCATTTACTTTGATTTTATATCACAATTTTTTATGCACAATGAGGAAAATCTGTCTATAGGTTCCTTGTGTTTCACTGATTCCTATTAAAGTTATGTATGCCTTTTGCAAGTGCTTTCATTTCAGAATCAAGATTTTCTTTGGAAACTGATGTATTTCTAAATGTCTCTGTCTCAAAACAATTTAAAACTCTGCAAAACAATTCTGAAGGACATAACTTTGCAGTCATTGCAAAGAACTCATTGCTTTCTCAGTTTTAAAAATCCTTTTTTATATATATCCTTTTGTAAGGGTATGTCATTTGAAGTACTTTATCTCAGAATGTTTTTTTTTCCCACATTTATTCTCTATCAGTTTGAACTGGTAAGAGTTTAAAAAATTATTTTCAAGCTTAAAGAATTAATTCTGGCTTCTCTGCCGGTATTGTGAGATAGATAGTATTCAAAATATCTTTTCTATTACAGTCCAGTTTCGAAGCTCATTTCTTCTTTAAACTTGGTCTTTGCAAAAAGTAAAAACCTGCATATTTTACAGTTTGCTTTGGACAATACATGGCATGCACTCCATTGACCTAGAATACATCATTTTTCAAGTAGTTTTGTATTTCTTTTTTTTATGATTATACTGCAAAGTTACATACTACCATTTCCTATGTGAACAATTACTATTTTCTGAGAGGAACTCACAAATAAACTAGAAAACCTATTTCACACAAACTATAAAATTTAGACTTATGTAAGAGGACAAGTACATTTTGTTCAGAATCTTTTTCAAACTCCACTTTTTTTTGGCCTGGTTCGAGTTAAATTTTTAAAAAAACTAAAGGTGCTGCCAATGTAATGGGAAAAAGAAAAACAAAACAAAAGCACTCTTGTTCTTCATTGACTACTCTTTCTTTTCACTGATGTAGTTAAAGAAGAATACCATAATATTTCCAGCAGCCAAATGTTCTGCAAGTCTAGAGTTCTTTCCTCTATGACTCTACAGCAGCTGAAGAAAAGGAACAACTATGAGGCACTGTTACCCAAAAATTCACAGCCAAATTTGTTTCTAAGGAAACTGTACTAAATAAAGTTTGACATTCTTTCATCAGGGCTACTGTATCAGTCTGTCCTGGGGAGACAAATTTAGTTTCATTTTTCTTTCTTCCATCAGGATGGTAATAGCAGCAGTTTAGAGTCATTTTAATATCCTCTCTATGTCACTTTTCACTGAGTTCTTAAAACTGCTTTGGGGATTATTTTTTCTTTGTCTATGGGTGGTTAATTTCCTTTAATCCCAAATCTTTCAACCTCTGAAACACTTCAGATGTACAAAATTAGCCTCTCTCTAAATTACTCTTCATAATCTGTCACTCTGTATATTTCACAAAAATAGGCTCTTTTCCAGAAGCATACATTTCCGCATTTCACACCCTTTAAGTATATGAAGGTGCTCAGAGCCTAACCTTTCTATAAGTATAATTTCAGTGCACAAGGTATTGACACAATGGGTTCAGCTCCTTGCTGACTCCTTCTTGAGAGGAAGTCAACATCCATTTGAATTGCTTTAGGATATCCTGGGTATGAGTCCAGAGTGGCACATCTCTCCTGTGGGCTCTTTGTCAGATATGTCAGTCACATATAAATCTCTCAGGTCATCTCAGATGGCACTGGACACTTTTGTTTACAAGGCAAAATCAAACACTCCACTTCAGCACATCATTTTTCTGTGGGACCTAGATAACAGTTTAAAGCTAAACACAGCTCCAGGGCACCTCTGAATATGGAAGGTATCCTTGCACTGCTGGAGTCTGTTCAATAAAACCCCTGATTTGTCCTCACTAGCCTGTAAAATGAGCCCCAAAAATAGCTGCTTGAAACTTTTTCCAGGTAATGCAACAAGCCTTTTTCTCCTAAATCTACAATGCAGCAATAAAACACACAAACTTACAAGTCAGAAGAAGCACTCAAAAATAAGAAATGAGATTGAATGACCTAATAAACAGTAATGCACTATGCAAAGATGGTGATTGGTTTTGTTCATTCCAAAATGACATAAGTAGTTAGACAGGTATTCTGCTTTTAGAACTTCTCTCTTTTTCTGTAATTGCTTAGCAGGTGTTGCTCTCTATTGTTTATCTTTTGGCACTTTTGTTGTGGGTTTGGGCTTTTTTTTTTTTTTTTTTTTTTTTTTTTTTTTTTTTTTTTTTTTTTTTTTTTTTTTTTTTTTAATTTATTGCTTTAATCCCCTGATGGTGAAGCAGGCTTGTTCCAAATTGGAAAAACCTTCAAATGTATTTCACTCACCTTTGTCTTCAAAGAATTATTTATTTCTGTGAACATGTTGATTTTACTTTGTACTGCAGGAAATGTCAATAATTTTCAGTGAGAACGGGGGGAACTAATTTGCTTCAGAAATTCTAACTTTTCTAATAAGTACTTAAAAAAGTCTAAACATGACCAGCAACAATAAGCACCTGGTATACTGATGACTTAAATATATCTGATTTACATAACAGTTAAAAACTCCTGTTCCTTTGTTCTGCAGAAAAACTTTTGAGGAGCACCTGTTGACATTTTCACCAGGCAGTAAGAGTAAGAAACACAGGAGAAAATTAAATTAATATACAGGAAAAAAGAAAGAGAGACTAGTTTCCTCTGTAGATAAATTTACAAAAAGGGCATGTTTAGTCTTCCTGGAAGGTTAGCTTAGACAATAAAAATATAAGGCCTTGTGAAAACTGATTCTTGTCTAAAACATTTTAGATGGGCAGTATATTTATGTAAAAGTTTAAGTAATATTGTATTTTAAATAGGAAAATTGAAGCCTAAAATTTAAAATCAGAGTCCAGCTTTACCAAATGAATCTGTAGTAGAATCTTCCAGACTCTGCTCTGCAGTAAGGGGGTCAGTGAGTGACAGGCTGTTTGGTACTTCATTGCCAGCCAGAATTAAACCATGACATAGAACAACAGGTACATTTTAAAGCTATGCATATATAACTGCCTGCATTTCAGTGCAGTTTTACTTACACAGTATCCTATATAAGCAAAACTGAATCCTAGAATACCTTATATAACATGTTTTGTTTGTTTTGAGAAAGCCTCGGAATTTCAGTGCAGTAATTTGACATTTCATCATTTTCTAGGAGATTTAAATGTTCTGAAGTGCAGACTAAAGCTTTCTATTCATTTGCCCTTTTGGCACGATTTTATGTTTTTTCTAATATTTGCAGTGGGCTACATCAGAGAAATCACTGTGCTTCTCTAATTATCACCTTTAGGATTTTAATTTTGTTTTTCCCAGCGTCCTGGGGTGACTTTATGATGCTTGTATCCCCAGTTGTCTGTTCTGTTTGTGCTGGATATTGTTCTGCACCTTCAAGGCTGGTTCAGAGAGTGAAGGAGAGAAGAATTGCACTTTTGGGGTTTTGGAGATGGAATTTGGGATTTTGGAGATGGAATTTGGGGTTTCAGGGATGGATTTTCGTGTTTCAGTGGTGCTTTTTTGGGTTTTGTGGGTGGATTTGGGGGTTTTTGGGGATGGAATTTGGGGTTTCAAGTGTGGATTTTTGAGTTTCAGGGCTGGTATTTGGGGTTTCAAAGGTGGAATTTAGGGTTTTGGGGATGAATTTTGGGAATGGAATTTGGGGTTTCAGGGATGGGTTTTGGAGATGGAATTTGGGGTTTCAGGGGTGGATTTCTGCACTTCTCTCCCCCTTCACTCTTGGAACAAGTCTTGAAAGTCAG
This sequence comes from Sialia sialis, assembly GCA_009812075.1. Classification (NCBI taxonomy): domain Eukaryota; kingdom Metazoa; phylum Chordata; class Aves; order Passeriformes; family Turdidae; genus Sialia; species Sialia sialis. The sequence goes on from VRYO01002355.1 coordinate 22,317,197, forward strand.
AACTTAATATCCAGCACAAGCAGAAAAGACAATTGGGGATACAAGTATCATAAAGTCACCCCAGAACACCTAGATAAATTAGGAATATTTAGCTTATTAAGCACTGCAGCAAGAGCTTCACAGACTTCATCTTAAACAAAACAAAACAAAAAACCAAACAAAATGATGTGAAGCATTTATGTACAGTAATTTCACGATTATAAGCTGCACCTTTTTCATTGAAGAATCCAGCCTACCCCAGTAGTGCAGCTTATTTATGGACAAATCCCAGTGAAATGCCAACCCAGAAGTGAGAGCCAGCCAAGGAGGGCACCTGGGGCTGCCTTTAAAGGCTTCGCTGGTCTATGAAAACTGTTTGCAACTTGAACACCAATTTGTGTCTGTTACTAATTTGTTACTTTGTTGCACATGGATCCTCAATTAAAAAAAAATAAAAAATAAAAGTGCTGCTTATATTCGGGTGGACAAATACCGTGGTCTTCCTGGCTATCAGGAGGTGCGGCTTTAATCAGGTGTGGCTTATAATTGTGAAATTACTGTAATTAGGTTATTCTCAAAAAATCAAAAGCAACTATGGACTTAAAATTATTACATCTTTTTTCTCAGATTCCTACTCTGATGTGCCTATAATACAGATATTAGTTACACATATGATTAGTACATCATTTTTTCAGAATTCCCATTTGCTTGTCTCCATTTCACTGCTTCTTTCCTTTCTCTTTGTCTCCGTTTCATAAAACATTCTCCTTGAGGTTTTTTTTTCTTTTTACTATGCTTCATTTAGGAACTCTATTTTTTCCCCATTTTCACTATTTATGTGCTTCTCTTTTTCCTTTTAATTGGAATCTACTTTTCATATTTTGTCTCCCAAAGGATTTGCACTGGAACAGAGGAAAGGTTTGAGGAGGAAGGAATGACAGAGATAAACTACCACGAACTAACGATAATCCCCTCTTCCTGCACCACCTGATTGCTTGCTGAAAATGCCACCACCAGGCCAGTGGCAACTGCAAGATAGGGGAACAGAGACTGGAGTGAAGGACTGAAGTTGAGATTGCCAAAAAGGGAAAGAACAAAAAAAGACTTAATGTATGTCTTTCTGTTTCCCAATCCCCAAACCTATGGCTAAATATTTATTTGAATTGGCAATGAATATAGTCAATTTTCCTGAAGCCAAGCATGCCTTTCCTACAATGCTAAGTTGTAAGTGATCTTCTCGTTGTTGTCCCAACTCCTAAAATTCCTGCTCTCCCTGTTTTCCCCACTATTACTGTCTTCTTCCCCAGAGGTGGGTGGAGTTGCGCTGGGTGAGAGTTTGGCTCTTAGCCAAGACTAAGCCGCCACACCAAATCACATCAAGATGTGCATAAGCTTTTTTCTGCAGCCCGCAGAAGAAATCATACTAAACCTTCATCTCAGTTACAATCATCAAAATCAATGGTTATCCTTCACTATCTCTAAAGAAAGCTGGTGGAAATACTTCTACTATAAATGCTTGACTTTAAACCAAATAGGAACTGATCAAAAATCTTAATTTTATTTATTTCCACTTTTTCTTTCTTTTTTCTCCTTTCTATCTTCTTCCTTTTCTGCCACAGTCTCTTCTCTTTTAGCTTTTTTCTCCTACTCTCTCTCCTCATTTTCCTGTGTCTGCAGTGCCATAAAGTAATTAAATTTTACCATCATGTAATATTATGGTCAATATTTTAGTCATATATGCAATAAACTGCATTTTTTAACAATGTGTGTCACTGAATCTCCATTAGAGTTACTGTATCTATGAAATTATATAGCAGCTAAGATCTGGTCCAGAATTCTTCACGGTACTTAATGGAGCTATTCTCTTTTTATGTAATCAACTGATAAACAAATTATTGTATTCAGACTGAGGGCCTCTGAAAAACAAATAGCCACTGGGTTGGTTTCTTTCATCCCATGATGCAATTTAATAAAATCAATGTTATTGGTTTTGTCATGTTTAAGTTATCATAGCTAGCTTAAGATATAGTTCTTTAGATAATTTTAAAAAGTAATAAGAAAAAATTGAAAACTAACCTTTGCTGATTACCACAGTAGATTTTTTTCCTTCCATTTTTCCTTGTGATGTAAGCTGCAACATATGAAATTATTCATTGCTACTATCAATATAGTAAACACAAGAGAATGTAACATATATTTACATAGAACATCAGATGCTCTTTTACAGATTACTGAAACAGATGAGAGTTTATTGTCAATGACATTACCTGAATTGGCTATGTCATTGCATGAGGAGTATAGTTTGAGCATGCATTGACATAATGTACTGGCAACTCTCAGAACAGCAATTTTCATAAACCCCAATTAGAGATGACAGCGCCAAATAACCATAAATCCTGCTGAAGACTGGGAGACAATGATTTGTGTTCTAACAGCAGAATGACAAAAAAATTACAAAGAGTAATTCATTGAATTCCATGAAAATGAGCCAGAAATCTTCTGAAGAACAATAAATCTATACAGAGATGCCTGTCTCATATGATTTGAAAGAAAGATAGAGTCCTACAAAATTAAATTTGTCATGAATCCATCAAAGGAATATTTTCTGTGCCTGTAATTATTCAGGATAGATTTTTGTAGTAAAGATACATTTCAACCATTTTTTCTTTGTCCTTTCTATGATTTGTGACTTTCACTGTGTTATGTTTGTAACATGAATTTGTTTGGTCCTGAGATCTCACTGTAGAAAATGTAATCAGATACCTCTAAGGAATACTAAACTGAAACACAGTTGGCATAAACACATTTGGTACTGACACCCAAACGAGTAGTGTGTGGGCAGCAATTTAAACACCAGCTTGCAAAGCAAAATGGCAGTATAACAGAGCAGGAAGGTGATCATCTTTCTCCATATGGCTCTGCTGAGGCCACACATACAACCCTGAATGCTGAAATTTCCTGGGTGTTTCAGTATGAGGGTGGTACTGACTAATTGTGTCTCTATTCTCAAATATATTCATTGATATAACATAAGGTCTTCTGGAACCTTTCATGAGATATGTGCTTCTTTATTTTTGTCACTGGCATTCCACAGTATTATCCTTGTGCTTGTATTTCTGAGTGGTTATTTTTAATATTCCACTGAGCATAATGAACATGCATCAAAACAGTTCATTGTTTTCTTTTAGAAATTAGCAAATTATTTGGGGATTTTTTTTTTTTTAATTAAAATAAGAACTAAAATTTAAACAGAATTCATATTAAGCTTTTCACAAAACAAAAGTCTCTATCCTTTGTCCAGCATGAAAACATTAAGGTTCCACTTCTATCTATCTATATTTTTTTCTCTAAACAATTTAATTTCCAAAATAAGAGAAAATTAAGGAAAGTAATTTGCCCACAGTGTTCTTTACTTTCAGAGTTCCAGAGCTGGGTTTAGTATGTATGTAAGTAGTTTTGAGGTTGCTGAAAGTTGTCTTCCAAATGTAAGGTTGTTAAAATGGAAGAGTGAACTAAGCCCCATTCTCTTCTTTTCTGTTCTGATCTACTTGTATTCTGTCCTAGTCAAATTTAGTTTCTATTCTTTTCTCAGGCCAAGAGTATGTCACTGCTTTAGAATCTTATCAACTCCTTGATGGCTTTTCTATGTCAGAATGCTTTGTATCATGAGAACAAAATAAGCAGCCACATTTCTAGGTATCCTCAGATAATAATGAGTGCATTAAAAAATATAATTAAAGTAATTGTGTTGACATTACAGCACCATCTAAACTAGTGAACTTCTGTATTTTACCTTTTGCTTGAAATAGTTTAACTAAAGTCTAGTTACTTAACCAAGTGGAATGGATCTGTACTTCTACAAGGAATTATAATTTCCTATTTTGTTCAGACATATTTTATTCTACTACTTATTTCGTCATTCATTCCTGCTCTTATCAGTATTTCACATTATTTCGAATGATTCATTGATTTAGAATGGCTGATTTTTTTTTGGTGAGGAATATTTGCTTTTAGAAATAAATGCCTCCCTTTAAAATATAGGAGTCCTTTTCTAGTAGTAAGTAAATCATCACCATCATGATTTATCATCAAAATCTCATCATTAGCCTTGTCCTCATTAACCTACTATTAATAAATAAATTGAAAGTTCATGCACTGATGTTCATATCCTCTTAAATATTAATAGAAAATATATTAAAAAAAAAAGTGGAACACATTCATAGCACCTGTCTCAACCATCTAGTGTTGTGCAAATCATGTAGCAAAGCATGTAGCTTGGAGGACATTGGCTCAGAACACAAATTAATGTAAATGAATCCTGTACTTGATCAGTCAATATGAAGATCCAAAGAAAAACTGTCCAAAGACTTAGGGCATGCAAATAACTTGTTTAACATTTTAAAAATTTTATTGGAAAGGAAGTACTAAACTAGAAAATGTCATTGCATACTGCAAATGACAAAATTTAGAAAAGGTGCAAGCAAGCGGTAGTGAGATTTCCTCATTCAGCACCCTTTGGACTAGACCAGATCATCATCTAGTTACTAAGTATAAAGTTCAAAGCATTTGGGAAGAGAATGCTATTGTAGAAATATTGAAGTACTACATAATTTCAATTTTTTGACTAAGATATGCTTTGGTTATTCCAGAGGTTTTTCTACAGATGCTGTGACACAGAGGCACAATTGTACACAAGGTCAATGCTGTAGCACAAAAGTCCCTGAAGGAACAATTTCAGCTGTATAATGTCACCATACAGGGCAAGAAGAGAGCCACATGCTAGATATTTGTAGAATTAGGTTGACTCATGCAAGATGGGAAGAACTCTAAATCTCTATTATGAAAAATCAAAACTCTGTCTGGGGTGAGATAGAAAGGCAAAATCATATGCACCACCACAGCTTTGTAATACGTTGATCATCCTCATGAGTTTGGTGACTACCAAAATAAAGTTACACAAACACAAAACCACAATTAAATCAACAAGTCAAAATTGTACCAAGTTAAACGCAAAACAGAATTTTAGCAAGATAGAGAATAACAAAACAGATTCTTCACTGAGACTGTAGTCAACAGGCTTCCCAGAGAAGTGTACAAGCCTGTCACACTTCAAGGAGTGTCTGCAATACACTCTTCATCATATGATTTAATTTTAAGTAGTCGTGCAAGGAGCAGGGAGTTCTTTGATGATACCAATGATCCCTTCCAACCTGAGATATTCTATAAATCTATGAAAATAATATAATTAGAAAATTGGAATTTTTTACTGCTCTATTCAGTATTTAAATCTCTCAAATAACATCACATGGCACCATTCTTCTTCTTTCCTCTCCTATAAAGTAAGGCTGAGTACCTCTTCCTTTGTAACCTAACGTCCTCTTCTTATTCTTTCTGCTTAGGGTTGCTCTTTTTCACAGAATATTGGTTTTCCTTAGATAATATTTTAACATTTTAAGCTCTTTTTCTTTGCTCCCTATTATTGGTCTCCATTTTGCTCATTCAGAAATTATATTTACTAGAGTTAGTTGTAGTGGGTTTACATGGTTTTTGAAAGTGGAGCAATAACTAGACTATCTCTACTTAGACAAAAATTCATCTGGCAAGTGACAATAAAACTATTATGTTGGCTGTTGCCAGTATTTACATTATGGCATATATTTGTCTCTGCAATGTGCTTATCATAGGATTAGAGTCAGGCAAGCAAAAAAAGTTGTTTGAAATATTACTCATGATTATGCTTTAGATGGTGATGCCATGATTACAATATTGGGCAAACAGCCAAAACACTATCTTCCCTTCCTTGGTCAGGTATTTTATGATAAATATCTTCAAGGTAATTCAATATGATTTTTTTTCCCTATAAGTCAGGGGGTTTATGTCTACACTACCAGTAAGCACAGCAACATCAAAGATGTCTAATTTTGAATTTGGTGATTGCTGCTAGAGAAGCAAGCTAAATAATCTAGAACTGCTTGGAAGAATCTCTACATTACATAAATTACAGAAATGTTAAAAAAATTACTTTTTTTTTTTCTTATCTGTTCTTCATTATTCTTTTTATTATTATTACTATTTCATCATGTATATGTGATTTTGGGTAGGACCAATATCTTCTGCAGAAGTAGAAATAATGAATAATAACAGCACAGGAAGGATCCAAAAATTAGCTGGTGGTTTTCATCATTTTGAAGGCCAGAACACTTTGTGAGACATAAAATTTCATCCAGTTATTTCTATGGTATTTGAGAGATTTAAAGCTTGACTTCAAATGCTTCAAATAGTATTTTTTAAAGGAGACACATACTTTGAATTAAACATCTCGAGTAAGACCAAGCCCATCATACAAGATTTGTTCCAGCAGCTAATTCTGTGTGCTAAAAAGTTCAACTTTATTTGGTAAACCTGTCTAACTATAGTTCTTAAATGGTGGATTTTAATCTGCTCTACTAATGCGGCATCATAATATGAATGGACTGTGATTAGACATTATTAAACTCCTGTTAATGAAGCAAATAAATTACAGTAATTTCACAATTATAAGCCTCTCATCCAGGTAGCTGGGTAGACCACAGGATTTGTCCATATATAAGCCACACCTGAATATAAGCTGTTGTTTTGTTTTGTTGTTTTTTTTTTTTTTCTTTTTAAGCGAGGATCCATGTGCGACAAAGTAACGAGTTAGTAACAGAATCGCACCAGTGCGGGGTTTGGTGTCAGATGCTCAAGCACACAGTTTTCATAGACCAGCAAAGCCTTTAAAGGCAGCCCCAGGCGTCCTCCCCAGCCAGCTCTCACTTCCGGGTTGGCATTTCACTGGGATTTGTCCATAGATAAGCCGCACCTGATGATTAGCCGCACTACTGGGGTAGGCTGGATTCTTCAATGAAAAAGGTGCGGCTTAAAATCATGAAATTACTGTAAATATCTCAAGTTTCCCAGAATTAATTTGGGCAGTTCCTTTTTTTACATCCTCTAGTTTTCCCCATTCTCTATGAAGTCTGGGAAACAATGCACTATTCTATGAATGGCCTCACAACAATGAACAAAGCACAGGTTTTACTGTTTAACATCAGCTTAAATGCTACTAATTTCCTATCTTATTTATTATTCTTGTTCTGATGTTAAAGTACCTCACAATTTCATCATGGTATTGAAGTGAAAACTCACATCCATTATTGCTCTCATTGATACAGTTTGCCACTCCATGATCTCATTCTTATTCTTTTACTTCATTCTTTAATCCCAGCAGCAATTTGTCTTCTTTCCAATTATTCCAGTTTATTGAATGGTGCTGATTATTCCACTAGCCCTTAATGATTGATCTGTTGTTATGCTTCATTTTGCTATTTACTAAATGAGATAAACAACACCTTAATATATAGGTAGGGTTAGTTACTGCCCAAGATGAAGGAACAGGATGCTGTCTCAGTTCTGAAGAAGGTGGTTTTGGAATATACTGACAAACAATGGAGATGTTGTTTACTCTGGAATTGAAGAATATTAGTCCACAGATATTCTCCATCAGATATATACAGGCACAAATGACCCTAAAATATTGAAGACAAGCATGGAATTAGACATTTTCAATTTAATGTCATCTTTTCTATAGCTATATTTTTAATTTTTTTTCTTTAAAAATCATGTAAGGCAAAAGATTAAAATTACTAGATTTTTTTAAATAGCAAAACTTTTATTGTATTCACAAGCTGATGTGGAAGTATCATCCTTATGAAGTATTTATGGACATGTTTTATTTATAGAATGCTCTGACAGTTATATCATGCAGAGCACTGAAAAACTGGCAAGGAATTTTTATATTTTATAAAAACGTAGCCCTTAAGAAAAATCATTATGTCCTTCTAAAATTGATAACAAACATAATAAACTCTAGCACCTGATCATTTTGTTAAAGATACATAAATTTATATCAATATTATCCACTTTTACAAGTGAAAAATATGCATATGGAGGACACAAGACAATCCTAACTACATTGAACAGATGCTTCATACTTTAGTGTTTTAAATTATGTATGATGCATGAATGTTTCTTTTCATTAATGTGCAAATTGGAACTGAAATTTTGCACAAGTTTTGTGTGTCTTGCATCCCAAGGAATATAGCCAATTAAAATGTGATTTTTTTATCCATATGAAAACAAACATGCATTGGATACTGCTCATTAGAATGCCAGTGCTTTCAGTAACTTCTGCATTGAAGTTTTCAGCGCTTTCCCCCCACAAAGCAGATACTTTTAATGTAGCCATTCCTAAGTTCTGTCTGAAAATGCTTCTGCCCACTCACTTATAACCTAGGGCAAGATTTGGTTTTCTGGAGCCTCAACATCGAGTTCTCTTCCTTCCACCAATTTTAAAATCTGATCCCATTAAAGATCTGTTCCCTAGCAGGAAAAAGAGAAATAACACCAAAACAACCAACCAACCAAATAAAACAAAACAAAGCAAAACAAAAAACAAACTCAAAGAAACAAAACAAATAAACAAACAAACAAAAAAACCCCAAAAAATTCTCCACACTAATTTTGTTGAAAGCAGTTCTTCTGAATGACATTCATAAAGGATGATAAAATTTCCTCCTATGATCTTGAACCCATTTAGGTCAGTGTTAACAGCATCTCTCAGTAACAGATCATTCATACCTGCTATTGCTATTATGCAAGTAATTAAAAAATGACAAGAGGTCCAATTATTGTGAGGTTATCATGCATATTTTCAGCTAAAAGAACATTTTAGCATATAGGCAGACATTTTTTAAAATGGATAAATAATTAGTTTGTGAAAGGGAAGACAGTTACTAAAAGCCAGTTCTTATCAACAAGAAAACCTTCAACCCTAGTTTAACATTATTTCACACCTCTTTACCATTGCAAATTATTGAAAAATTGAGTAGCACCTCTATAACTTCCTAAAACTTGTTGAAGGCATGCCTCATGGTGACAGTTCTATTTTCACTGAAACTGTAGATATGAAATGAGAACTACTAAATAATTTCTGTTTTGGTCTGTGAAGATTTTTCTCTTTTGGGATAAAAGTTTAGTACATACCTACATCCAATCATGTACTGAGTTTTATTCCTAAGAAGATAAAATATGATAATTTTCATTTATATTTATTGCAAAAGTTGATTTTAATCTTAACGATATGGCAGAAAAATACTCATTAAAAGCATTTTTTCTTAGCATCAGTAGTCCCCATAACAAACTATATCATAACAATATGTTTCAGGACTAGAATTCTAATTTGATTATTCCTGTATGACTTTCATAGTCAACATACACTATTTGGCTTTGAGACCTCAAAAGTTTGCTCTCTAAAAGAAAAAATTATTCCATCCTCACAAGAATTAAAGTATAATTTCTATTAGCGGAAATTAGAAGAGGAGAATATGTTTTAAAAAGTCTAATACAAAGCCTGTTAAAATCAATAAAAGAACACCCCATAATTCCATGTGCATTTTATCATGCCTCTTTTTATATCTAGGGCTTTTACTGTCCTTGCCACTTAGCACAACACACAACCCTGCATTACACATCCAGAAGTAGTTATGCAATACACAGAAATAATAAACATCCAAAATAGAGGTTCCTAAAGTGCAATACACACATTTTTTATATTAAAAGGCAATTCTATGAATTGAGAATGAAAGGAAAAGGCAAGATAGTAAAAGTCTTGGATGTGCCAGCTTGATGAACACCAAGACATACTGATTGCTCCTGACTAAGCGGAAGAGTAGGGAATAGAGACCAGCAACAACAACAACAACAAATTATATTCTGGTTTAGTAACAGACATGAATTTCTATGACACCCTTTACTCAGCATCTACAGTTATGAATGACTACTTGCACAATGGATTAGTGCTGGGGGTTTTTTGTGCATTGCATTCACTCTATTTTGCAGTTAGGAAATAGTGATTTAAGATACTCAGTGGTCAAAGGTGGAATGTCAAAATAACTGCAGTTTTTCAGTTCCATATTTATCTGAAAGATTCAGGTTTCATAGTAATTACGACATAATAATTTTATTCAAAAGAATGTCTCTGAATAAACAACAAACCATGGCTCAGGTAAGTGAATGAAAGGATAAAAGCAGGTGTTTGCATTCAAAGTATGAAAATCTGAGTTTTGCCTGTGAAGATTTAACATTTAAACAGTGTTCCACATAGAACTGGTTGGTGAGAAGTCACAGATACTGATCTCAAGATTACAATGGAACAGGTAAGGTCCATGATCCCATTTAGGAAAATTTGGGCAACTCCTGCTTTGTGAATCCTTCTCATCTGTTTAATGTTGGATACTGAAATACCAGGCGTGGTCAATTCCTAGAAATTTTTCTGTATACAACCCAGTACAGTCATAGGCATGAAAGGAGTTTTCTAGCAACAGAGAAGATCTTCTTAACTTTACTTTTTTCTATCAATTGTTTACATATTTGCTTACAACAAAATATATGCTGATAGTTATTTAAATATTTATTTAAATACAGAAGGGAACTTAGAAACCTATCTCATTCAAGAATCTCACTCCTCCAAGAAGTTCATTTTTCTTCCTATGATTTTTCTTGGCTTGTATGTGAATACAGGTAAAGAATTTAATCTGTGAATTCATAAAATCACTGTACTGGTGTCAGCTGGGATAGAGTTCATTTCCTTCACAGTGGCAGGTATGGGGCTATGTTTTGGATTTCTGCTTAATGCAAACTATTTTTATCAACTATCTCTTCCAGAAAAAAAAAATTACCTAGAAAAGTGTTTTTTTAATATGCAGACATTTTGTAAAACTATTTTCTATATTAAAATTCAGCAGCTCATTTCAGTTTCAAACACAATTTACTTCATTTTTGTAAGACAGTAAAACAGAGCATTCATGCATGCTGGAAATGAAGATGGCAGGCAGGACAGCAGGCTGAAGCACTACACAGAATGCTTTATCTAAGAGAGTATACAGAATTCACACTCACTTTGTGTAGTCAGTGGTCCAGGATGTCCTGAAAAAGGACAAAAAACAGGCACTTCCAAAACAGAGCTATAAAAAAGCGAAATTAGAAATAAGGCAGCAGGCTGTTTGGCTTTAACTTGTCGTATACAATAGCTGCAGCCAGCTAAGTAAGACTAAGCCATTTCATGCTGAAACTTCCTCTTAAAATAGCACCTATGTTTGCTCTGATTTTTTGCACTAGTTCATTGACATTCCATAGGCACAGTAGTAACATTTATTTTGGACGCAGGACTATATGCTAACAATTTTGATAGCAGGCATAAACAAAATGTCTTCTTAGACATTTTATTGAAGTCTTCAATGAGAAAATATTATAGAAGCTTTTCTTGAAAAATATTGAAAAATTGAGGTTGAAACACTGAATTGGACTAGAAGTTGTGACTCCTACGTCTAATGAAAAATCCTAAAAATTGAGAAGGTGGAATATTTGAGTTTTTAAAATCTATTTTGCTTTCTGTGTAGTCATCCTATGAAAGTTATGACTTTCCTGAAAGCTGGCTGGAGCAGTCCAAGCAAGCAAAAATGAAGCCTGAGCTAAATCTGCCATTCCCAATGAAACTTGTAGTGCATGGGACACCTCACCTCTGTTTGTTAATGCCCTTTTTAGGTGACAGTGGACATGATGGAGAGCACTGACGGTGTTCTCCAGTTCCAGACATTTTATGCATATCAAATGCTGGGCACAACCTGAATAGGAGTTCTTAAGATCCAAATTTTTAAAAATTATTGGAAATGGGAACATTCATTTACAAAGTATTTTGGGACCTAACAGCCCATGTATTTCAATGGGACTGAGTCACTATATATTTCAGGCATGTTCTTCAGATTTTTTTTCATATTAAGGTAGCTAAATATTTGGGAAATAAACACCTACTGCTTAATCATGTCCTCTTCACTGAGCCTTTAGTTCTGGCTATTGATAAATAGGCCTGAGGCTAAATGGCTCTTTAAACCAACCTTCAATTTTTTTTTATCTAGGGATTTGCATTACTTCTAGTAAATAGTAACATCTAAAATTTAGTGCTCTGTATTTTTTTATTAGTATATCATCATTGAACTAATAAATCAATATTTTAATAGATTTTATTATATGTATCTAATCCTAAAATTTGAGCAAATTTCTGAGAAATTACTATGGTTCATTTATAAAAGGAACATTTATGCAAGGCATTCAGTCTTTTTTTTTCAGCACAGATCCTCAGAAAGCACATTTTTTTATAGTAACTCTTTTAATGATTTCATATATTTACACTAGTGTCATGAGATTTTAAGCTTATGAAATGTACAAAGAGTTTAGAAAAGTGTTTGGGGAGGAGAATCTAGCACACAGATTCCCTAAATACTGTAAGAAGCTGCTGTAGAAAGATGAAATAAGAAAACCATGCAGTGAAAGCATCTGGCTTGACTGTAAGGAAGAACTCAGAAAAATTCCCTGAAGGACTTCTATGCTGGTTTACAGACTTCCAGTTAAAGTATGGACTGTGACAAAATACATACACAAAAAAATTTCACTCAAAACTCTCTGCAGAAAACACAGTATATTAAAATAAAATAGGTAAGATATTAATCTTATTTTATTTTGATGTATATTTCTTCAAAGGGAAGAAATATCTATCATGCCCAGTGCATTTATCTTACAACTCTCTAGACCATAACCAATGTACAAATTTGGCAAAGACATTAAATTCAAGTATATCATGAATATGCAATTTATTATTTGCAAAGGAACTTTGTCATAAATTTCTGTTGAGACAGCCTTCAAAGATGACTAGGAATTTAATGTAAGTTTGAGGTTATTTTAGTTCAAGGTGATACATTTGAGATAATTTGCTTTATCTATCTCCTTGTAACATGCACTTTTTCTCCAGAACATGCTAATGGCGCTATAATTTTAATTCTGCAGATGTTCAAATTTACCTCCTTATAAAGGGCTCAGCAAAAGAATAATGCACTCGAATTAAGTTTTATGTGTCATTTAAAAGATTTTCATGTTATTTCTCAGAAAAGGTAAAATATTCAGCTCTTTTCCTGTATGTTCTGGTTAGTGTGTGTATTCATAATTGCTATTGGTATTCGCAATAATTATAATACTCATTAAAAGAAAAGCTATTTAGTATTTAACATAAAATGGTGGGTTTAAGTAACTTTTTTTTTTTTTAGGAGTCCTATACCCTTGCAATGACATTCTTCTTTTTTTTTCTGGTATGTGACAGAACTACACTCTTCACAAGGTTATTCTTTCCTCTTTTTCTATGTTTTGATTTCTTCAACTTGACATGAGCCTCCTTGCAGAATACCACACAGTGGAAGTGTTAGACTGAGATTTGACACGTGGCATAACATAGTAAGTGTCTTCATGAGCATCAGGCACTTGAAAGCTGTATGCTGCTAGAAATGTTGAGTTTTATCACAAGAACAATTATCTGCAACATGGCAACTTTGAGGTGGTTACATGACCTGGAGCTTACTCTTCTTAAGGTTGCCTTCTACTGTGTTTCATCAAAATCAACGTTTACAAAAAATGTGATCAGTAGCAACAAAAGCCAAAATACACAAGTATGAAATTCATGCATGTGAAGAAAAGGAAAAGGAGTATTTCAGCTACAGCTGTTTATATAGTCAGTGAGGTTAACTGAACACTTGTGCTTACAGCAAAGACAAGTAGGCGGGGGCAAGTGTGGCTAAGGCCCAGATGTTATTCTATATTATCTCACATTATCACCAGGGGCAGCAGAAAAGGGGATCTTCACTTCCAAGGAGAAGGGGATCCTTCCAGTCAAACAAGCATGGTGGACAAAATGATGGGGTAATGCTGGTTTGGGTGGTAGGGCAGCAGCTGGGTCCAGCGCCGGACTCTCTATTCCACACAATTTTATTATTAATATTGTTGCTGTTGCTGTTTGTTTTCTTATCTCAATGTCTCCAGTAAATTGTTTTATCACAGCCTGTGATCTCTGACTTTTGTTCCTCCAATTCTGCTCTCCAATGCACTGCAGCAGGGAGGGGAAGGGAAAGGGAGGGCAGGGAGTGAACGAGATTTGGAAAGCCTCAGTGGGAGCATCGAATAGGGGAAACCATTCCTAAGCCACAACAAAATTAAAAGTTAGAAAGACATTTCTGAGTTGCATTTAGGAAGCCAGAAGGCAAAGATTTAATTAAAATACCTTCGAGTTCAGTGTCATATTTTAGTATGTCTTTAACCTAATAGTATTCAAATCCTTTTTTTGTTTCAAATTTTTACTGGGTTCTCATGTCTCATCTTTGATCAGCACAGACTTCAGTCTATCTGCTAGGTAGAGCTATAGCATAAGACAGAATGAAAAATACAATATCAGCAAAAAGATTTATTACTATGATCCCAGAGAACGTGTAATTTGCATATGAAAGGAAAAAATATGGCAAGTTTAATGTTACTTATTGTTTGTTTTATTTTTGAATACTTAGGAAGAGTCGATTTTCAAAATATCTTTACCATTTATATTGGTTTTAATCTGACTGTGTAAATAGTAAGATAGCTCAGACAAAGAAGACCAAACAGCCATGTTACTTGAGTAAGAGAAGAGCAATTTTTAAACTGCAATATCACCCTTCAAGAGTATCTTTATTTATGTGAAAGACTTAAACCTACTCAATGTTTGTAACAAAATAATTTTAATATAGAAGTGGGAAACATTCTTGAAAGACGTAGGAAGAATCACAATGAAGAAAATATAGATCAGGAAGTGTGCCAGGTGTGGCCATTTAAATTCAACTGAAAGGGAAGGTATTATTTTCTCAATGTAGAACTTCCTACACATGCCATCTGGTGAGAGTAAAAGCAAACATATACACAAGAAATAGGCAGCCAGATATACAAACCAAGATTGTTTTGGCTTAATTCAAGCCTTGGTTTAACCCAAGGAATATTTGTTCCATCGGGGATAATGGTGACAGCTGCAATGGTGGTCTATGAATAGCAATCTTTTACCATACAAAAAGATTTCTAATTTTACTGCAAAAAACTTCATGCTGCTCTACAACGAAAGAAAATTTCTCCTCCATTTCAAGAACCAAATCACTATGTCCACTTACCCTGAAAGCTGGCACTTAAGAAAATGTTATGGCATCCCAGTAAGGAAGATATAAAGGAGAATATAAACTGACTCTGTACCATGAACAGACACTGTACTCGCTTGTTTTGTTACAAAGAAATATTCCTGGACACCTCCATATGACTCTATGGCTATCAAAGCCATTTGGACAGAAGAACCCACTTTTTCCATATATTAGAGAATTTTAGCCTTAGGATAATATTCCAGAAGAAAAAAAAATGTCATTAAAAGAAAAATGTGCAGAATACAGCCTTACTTTTGAAAATTATTTTTTCTGCAGCACTTTCTGCTTATTTTCAATCAGCTTACATGGACAATAGCAGCAATAGCCTGAGACAGGACTAAACTGTAGTCCAATCCAAAAATAAGTATATAACAGGAGCATGTTTGACCACCTGAGAAGAAGGAAAGTTAATGCTTAAAATATCTTGTGAAGGACTAGAAAATTATGTATGGGTATATCTTACAACACAGATCTTAATAACTGATTCACTGAGGTACCAGGTTGCTAAAGAAACTTGAGCAAAGGTCAAAAAAAGATAATTAGGAAGGAGAGTATTTGCAAAAATATGTTCCAGACTCAGATAGTGCAGAATCAGGCAAGGCTGGAGAGTGAACAGGAGTCTGAAAATACAAAGAAAAGGCTACTTTCAACTTTACAGGTCAGAGTTTAGGAAAAAAAAAGAAGTCTTGGATTTATAGTGGTCGCCAACAGAGTATTTTGACAATAGATGGAAGAAATGCAATTGATTCTACAATCTTGCAAGTGTTTGCAAATCCTCAAAGAGTGTGTGAAACAGGGATTATGAAAATAGGTTATGCTTTGAGTGCACTCAGCAAGCATAAGCCAAAGGGAATGTAAATGCACTTATAAATCATTAGGGATTTCCATAGGAATCCTTGCAGAAGGTTAGTAATACAGTGTGCTTAACATAACTCTTGTTGTTTTACAGTCTAAGCTTGCAATATTTCCTTTCATAATTTTAATGTAACTTTTAAGAAGCCTGAATCCAGTTTAAAAGCATGTATTTAATGATCTGCCCTTCTGACAAACTAAGCAAAAGAAATAGAATTTGAAATGTTGTTTAGAATCCCAATAAATCAATAAAATGAAACAAAATAAAGATAAAAATAAAACTATTAGCACAGTCCAGGAGAAAAAAATCACATACAAAGATAATAAAATTGAAAGATTTTGTATACACATGTACTGAAAAAAGACTGAGGAAGGATGTGGAAAATTGCTCCTACAATCTGTGTCACCTGTATAGTGACTTAGGGCAAGAGTCATTTCAGTGGGATTTGACAGAGGTGTAAAATGTAAGATGCAGATGGTAATTATTCAGCTCTACTTGGCATTGGTGAGGTTTCAGTTGGAATGATGCTTTTTTGGTTGCTGAATTAAAGGAAAAGAAATATAGACAAAACTTGAATCCAGAATATGGTGACAGAAATATTCAGAAGCTTTGAAAATTATCCACAAAGCAAACACAACCCCAAAAAACTTAATTTGGTCTTGAAAGGATTTATTAAAAAAAACAGATTAACAGCTTTCAGATATTTCAAACAAAATATGTCCTTATCCACAGAGGATGTACAGAGAATAGCATGCCTAAATGACAAGGTGTTCTTCCAATATATGTCCAAAAAAATTATTTCACATGGGCCAAAAATGTTTAGGTCTGTTGATAAGATATTTGATAGGACAATAAAAGAAGTTGTGATTCCACGTGTCTAACATTATATCTATAGATCAGTTCAAAAGAGAGGCTTGAAATTCAAAGTGGGTGAAGGTTCAAAAGGATCAATATCTATCTCCAACAGTGTTCCTCCCGGCTATATCAATATTTCACTTCCATTGCTAGTAAGGCTGAAAAAGTGAACTAATGACTAGAAAGTGATATTGGCATGAAAGTTACTGTGGTCATATCTGCTGACCTGTGGCAAGATCATTTTGCTTTTTTAAAATTATAATAAAACAAGAGATTCCTACATAAATTCCAGTGCTATTCACCATCAAATTGGCTTTGAACTTCTTTCTTCCCTTCTAAATTGTAAGTAAAATTCCAAGATTTTGCAAATGGTTTTGTTAGCCATTCATTCTGTGATTCATTACACTAATGAAAGCAACAGTGAAATATTTGCTTCAGCTTTTTATATGGCTGTAGAGTGCCAATATTTTTCAGCCACAATGTTTGAAAGGTTTTAAATGTGTCAAAGCAGTTTCAAAGCTATTTTTTCTTTCAAGGTGGAGTTGAAGATTAGAAATAAAGCTATTTTTTTTAGTTGTATTATAAACCATTGAACTTTTTATATGCTCCACTAGATCAAGTTTATTAAGTCACAAAAAATACCAGAGATGTGGGTAACCTGTTAAGAGGGGGTTTCACTTTCATATGATGTTTTAAAAAAACAGTCATATGAGAGTTTAAATCAAAGTTCAGGAAAGTGATTTCTGAACATTTCCAAAAAATTGACCAGTATTTTTGTTAGCTAGCTCTTATTAGAACACAAAACAAACCACCATGTTCACAATCTAGATCTTCACAGAAAGTTGAAAATAAATGTGACTTCATCTTCAGTCTTTGATAAGGCAAACTTCTTTTCATGGCCACATTCAAAATGGTTTTTATATGAAGCTTGTGGTTTTCTAGCTGCCTGTAGAGGGATTTGTTTGTGAATACAACAAAGCTTTTAGGAAAAATTAGTGACCATCTTTTTAATGCAGAAAGACTCCTTTTCACTGACTCCTCCTCCTCCATATAATTTTTCTTTACTAAAATGATCCACATTGTATATAAATGTATTTATATCTCTAGGACAAGTGTGATAAAACGATCAGCTTCCAATGGTTCACATACTAATTCTGATTTAAAATAATGTAGAAAATTACTAGTAGTTAAACCTTTCGAGTGTCATCTAGCTGGAAAGTAATATAGAGGTTATTTTAACAGTAACTAAAGTCAATACATTTTTGGCCAGGTCTTGAATATATTTTATATTTGCATTATTTGCAAGAGCTATTAATTTAGCTTGCTTAAATACAGTCCTTCACCCATCATAAGAATTTTGTCTTTTCTCCTGTAAGGTAGTTTCTGGTCTCCTGTGCTTCTGTGATTTTTTCCCCCTAATATTCATAACTTGGTGCCTCATACAAAGAGATAATTTGAGCACATCTGTATTCACAGGAGCAGCTGAATGGAAAATTTTATTTCTTGTTTTCATTTTTTTCCAGTTAATTTATGCTTGAAGGAATTTTCCCTATTGACTTTGAAATGAAGGTGCCTTCTTTCAAGGTGGTGTCAAAGATTAAATGGTTTCATTTTTCCATTAGCAAATACTTTGTAACACAGTTCTGAAATTATTGTTCATCAGTTGACACAGTCTAAGTAAAGCGCATTTAAACATAATTTGGTCTATATGATCTGGTTTTCTTTTAGAGTTCTTATACCATCCATCCTTTAGCTTTTAATAATAATAGAATTTAAAACATTATTTCAGATTTTTTTTTTCTGAATAGTACTTACAGCTAATAATTAGTTGCTAAAAGACAGTAAAAGTAATTTTTTTCCTTCACTGTTTCTTTCTTTAGTCTTTCTTTAGTTCCTTTCTTTTAGTGGTTCACTGTTAGCCACAAGCTGCACAAGCAGTTTTTGGTAGCTAAATTAAGCTACTGGACATGACTTAAATTTGACAGCTTTGTTGTCGTAAGAGGAAATTTATAATTATATAGTGCAATACAAGGAA
Organism: Sialia sialis; assembly: GCA_009812075.1. Classification (NCBI taxonomy): domain Eukaryota; kingdom Metazoa; phylum Chordata; class Aves; order Passeriformes; family Turdidae; genus Sialia; species Sialia sialis. The sequence continues at coordinate 22,336,029 of VRYO01002355.1, forward strand.
TTATGTCCACTGCCATTATGCCATTGAAGCCAGACGAATAAAAAAAAAATAGCTGAAGGTGTAGAAAACCATGGCTATGGCCTCTTTGGTTCTAAGCAATTCCTTAACTGTACCTCTTACCTGTTGCAAAACAGTGGTTTTGGCTCAAAACTGTCGCAACTGTGACAGTTTAGGAACTCTTTCTCTTATCATTTCTGTAATTGAGCTGCTCCACTGACTTCCTCCTCATTTATACCAGCAGTTGTCTTTTTCTTAAATCAAAATTTAACAACTTTTTGGACAATTCTTCTGAACCACAGAGGCACATGAGGGGTCATTTTAAAAATTGCAGGAGATACCTACACAAATCTTAGATGTGATTGATCAGCAGAAGTATAGAACACCTTGTAGAACTTCAGATACTTAATTTTTTATTGATCTTCTATAGATTCATAAGAAATAGCCCATGGATTCTCTTTCTAGATTAGCTAACAATTTGAACACTACAGGACTGTATGAACCTTTAAAATACTCTCCATGTCTACTGTTTTATAAGTCTATTTTTAATGTTCCCCTAAGTTTTACTGGAGAATGTTATAGCAAAAAAAAAATGACTGCATGCAAATCAAAACCGGTTTTGCATTGTATAACGGGTTTAATATAGGAATGTCTAAGAATAAGCTGTAGATTACTCCACATGACTTCAAATAATACGCCATGAAATCTGGGCTTAGATACAAAACCTACATAGTATTTCCTACTGGAAATCAATGTCAAAATAATAAACATATATTGAAAGCCTTCAGGGTGCAGTAGTAAGGTAGCTAGTATCATTACCTTGCAGGAAGAGTACCAAAGAATGATTGACACCTACAGATATTTTATCTAACAGATTTAGAGATCAAGGATACCAGTAATATAAGAATTGTGTTAGCTGGATTGGAAATTTACAGATGTTTGAAAACACAACTGAAGACAAAGAGAAGTGTTATTATAATGTCGAGTGCCAAAAGGTGCCACACACAAGATTTATGTTCAGTATGAGGCATTATATCAGTATTGCCATATGAAGTTGCCCAGCTGCCTTATGAAATGGCTACTAAAAAAAGCACATGATAAGGAGAAACAGAAGGTGCTGAGTGGCTGTATTGCATGCCACTCACTTTTCTTGGTCTTTATCTTTCTCTCCCTATTGTTATTATGATATCATTAAACTGTTCTTATCTCAATCCTTGAGTTTCACTTCCCCGACCCCCTGCCCCCGATTTTCCATCCTGGCCCACCAGGGTGGGGAATAAGCAAGCAAGGCAGCTGCATGGTGCTTAGTTGTCAGTCAGAATTAAGCCACAACAGCGCTTCAATTTCCAAGAAGCAGGAAAAATAAAAGTCTCCGGGTAATGGCAATATCACATCTGTTGCCATATATTCTTACAGCAATCCATAAAAATAATACACTTTGCATTATGCAAGTGGCTGTTATTCCCCAATATAGCAGAAATCCATTAGATATTTCTATGATTAATATATATTACACAAATCATAGCTACACAGTCAATTATAGAGTTTCTCCCATGAAAGAAACTCTTATGCAGGATTAACACTTTCTTCTGCACTTCTAACACACAGATTAGCAAAATATTCGAAAAATAATTGCTATTTGTAATTTGTAATTTGTGAAAAATATTAATATTTGTAGAAAATTAGCTCTGATTTCTTAGGACTTCTCAGTACAAAAAAACCATTTGAACAGTTTTACTATACGTACATACATATAAACATAGTGACAAAACTAAGTGTGTGTATATATATATCTCATATATCCATTTTTATAGCATAATTTGTAATTTTTAAAATTTGTCAGTTTAATAAGAAACAACATGGGAATTAAATTATTTCTATTTGAAATTTCTAACTTACTTCTCTATGCCATGCAATGTACAGACATTGATTCCACTATGCCTGTGGCACCCAGAATATTTTCCATTCACTGCAAAATATCCATCCTTATGATTTTTAATATAAATCAAGGACAAGCAAAAATTGGAATCTATCAACTTCTAAGATAGTTATACTTGCATGGTGGCAACTTATAGAATTCTTACTCACTTCAGTAGTTTAAGAAACATCATGTATATACTGTAGAGAGTAATAGGTATGTCCTGTCTCTAAGAAAGAGTCACAGTGAAGAAAGTGTCTTAAATTTCATAGGTTAGGACATTTGAGGAGAAAGGGAGAAGAGGGAATGGCAGGAAGATGGAATTTTGCCACTGGTTAACCAAAACACAACGGAATTTTTATTTTTTAGGACTCGTTCCTTATCCTTTCAGATCTGTGCTGTGCTATTCTTCTTCTGTGCTCTGCGTCTCAAGGCCTCTGGTATCATACAAGGCATATATTTCTCTGGGCTGCATCAATATTTTACAGTCATAAATATCCATTTTTATATAGAATAACCACTTTATCTTTGCACAACCATAAAAAGAGAGATAAAAGTAAAATAAATTATCTGTGGACCTTGTCAATTAGATAAATTGCTTTCGCAGAGAAGTCAAGTAAAACAAAGCTACAGGCAGGTCAAGAAATGTTCAGACAGAACAAGTCTGACAAGTCTCAGTCCTGAGGCTCTGAAATACCAGTGAAAAGTTCATAGTCCATTTCTAGGAATGACAATATGGCCCTGGATCCTGCAGCACACAATTTTGTTCTACTCTCTGCTTGTTTATTTCTGTTTCTACCCATTTGCCAAGTCTGTTTTATCTGATCCTTTTTCCTCATGAATCATACATTGAGTAGGGGTAGCAATTTGCAGAAAGAATGTCACAGTGTATAAATATTTGTTTTTATCAACAAAGCTTATGGGTGTAACAATGTCAATCCAACATTCATTATGTTTGGTAGCACACTTTGAAAGCTATGTGCCATATGTTCCCTTCCATGAAAAGACAAGGAAATTCCACTAATCCAATGCAAATCAGAGCAGGGTATAATCATAGCAGCCTGCAAAAGGAAGCAAGTGACACCAGGTGAGAAGTGATTGCCATGAATATGTTGTAACCGTACCAGTATTCATCCCATGGTAATAGCTCCTGGTGCATTGTCTAAAGAAGAAAATATGAATAGCTGGAGAACGAAAAAGGCATAAAATAACACTTTTAGAGGGGCAAAGTCTGTTATGCTAGTTTTACTGCCAGTATTGGTAAAACCAGGAAGGGTAGAAATTCAGAGACTTTCTCAAAGGTTAAGCACACAACACAGGAAATTATTCTGTTTATTTCCTCACAACTCATTTATTGAATACATTTCCTGCTAGGGGGTCCTTCTGCTGTAGATCTACTACAGTGGGTTTCCAGGATGATTTACCACAGCAGTTCTTAGTCTGCACTTAAATTATACAAAACTTCAGTTTGACCTTGAAGCACAGAAATTTGCATGTGCTTTCACTGAAATTTTCTTGAAACCAATAAAATATATTTTACCTGTAATTAACCACTTTATTAGAACTTTGAAGTGCTACTTCATAAACTAGATACTTAGAGGATATTTTCTAATATACTATTTTAGTATATGTACTTTAGTTTCATTTCCATCTTATGTTGTTTTTGTGGCCATTGAAAAGGTCATTCCTCTCTATCAGGTTTTCCATTTCCATTTTGCAGCTATGCCTTACCTCACTTTTGTCTTATCTAGAGTCAACAAATGAAATTCTTCCTTTGATTTTTATCAACCCAAGGCTCTTTCCATACTACCTACATTTCTGTAGGCTATTCTTTTTTGTTACTGCATTTAAAATATCTTAAATTAAATAGCACTCTATAAAAAGCATCATTTACACTTAAAACAATAAAATAATATCTTCCTGCTATCTTATAAAAGATAGCTTTTCTCCAGGATATTTCATATTGTGAAGAATATCTGTAGTTTCACAGGAAAACCTGCTCAGTTGATATGGTTTAAATCAAATTTATGGATGCTCCTGTTCCTATGTGCTGAAAGACAAGAGGATAGGGAAGCAGGCCAGCCTGGCTGAACAGAGATTTAACTGGAACTCAGGTGGAAAAATAGAAGAGTTTATGACTTATGAAAGAAGAGGCAGGGTGACTCCAGAGAACTCAGGAGGGCTTACAAGGATGTTGTGCAAATAAGCTTAAAAGGGTAAAAGCCCAAATAAAATTTAATCTGGGTTCTGCTATAAGAGACAATCAAAATATTACTCTAATTAGATTCCCAACAAAAAGGGGGTCTCAGGACAATCTTCATTCTTTATTGAATGGGGGAGGAAATGTGGCAAATGAGGAAAAGACTGAGGTACTCAGTGCCTCCTTTGCCTCAGTGTTTAATACTAAGACTAATTGTCACCAAGGTACCCAGCACTGTGAGCTGGAAGACAGGGAGAGAGAGCAGAGTGGAGTCCCCACTTTTGAGGAGAGAGTGGTGGGTGACACCACTTAGACATGCACAAGTCCATAGGGCCAGATGGGATGCAGCAAGGGTACCAAGGAGCTGGTGCACATGCTCAGAGTCATTCTCAGTGGCCAGAAGGAGAATGAAGGGAACTGGAGACCTACCAGCATCATCCTCAATGTGGGGAAGGTCATGGAGCAGAAGAACCCCTTGAATGCCATCACATAACACATGCAGATAAACCAGGGCATCAGTCCCAGCCAGCATGGGTTCATGAAAGACAGGCTCTCTTTGATCAGCCTGGTCTGCTTCTATGACAAAGTGATCCACTCAGCAGACAAGGGAAAGGCTGTGGATATTGTCTACCTGGACTTTGGTAATGCCTTTGACACAGTTTCCCATAGAATTCTTCTGGAGAAACTGGCTGTTTGTGGTTTGGATGGGTGCACAGGCTTAAAAATTACTTGGATGCCCAGTCCCAGTGAGTGGTGGTGAATGGAGTTAAATCCAGTTGGTGGCTAGTTGCTGGTGGTGTTCCCCATGAATTGTGTCTTTACCAATGATATGGATGAGGGGTTTGAATATACTCACAGATGACACCAAATTGGGTGGAATTGTTAATCTACTGGAGGGTCAGAAAGTTCTACAGAGGGATCTGGACAGGTTGGATCAGTGGGCTGAGGCCAAGTGTGTGAGCTTTAATACAGCAAAATGCCAGTCCTGCACTTTGGTCACAGAAACCCCAGGCATGTCTTCAGGCAGAGTGATTGGAAAGCTGATCAGTGGAGAAGGACCTGGGGGTGCTGGCTGTCAGAGGGCTGAGCAGAGGCCACGATGACCCAGAGAGACTCTGACAGCACCAAAATATGTTCTTAATGCTCCTCTGTTTTTCATCCTCTCTCGACTGTACCAAACATTTTTCTGGTTCTGATTGGTTTCTTTTTGAATTTTCTTAGCTGTTTCCTTCAATATTTATAGAGTCCCCTGATAACCCCTTGTCAGTGTATCCTTATGTCATAGTAGTTTACAGCTTCTTTTTTAGCATATTCACTTTTGGCAAACACCGTAAGAACAGAATGCTTTGTCTGCAGTATACAAATGCAATCTGTAGATTTGCATTCTCATTGTATCATCTATTGTTTCCCAGGATGTTTTACTAAGGAGGGAGGATGTGCCAGCAGCATGAGCAGCACGAGCTGCTGTTCTATACGTGGCTCATGGTATTTTCAGGCCTGTTTTTCTCGAGTTCATGCTCTTCATTTTATTTGTCTTGAAATACTGCTCTTTTTAGTACTGGTATTATTTTTCGTTTTCATTTTAAGCTAGACTTTTAGTTTGTCAAGGTCATTGTGCATTTTAATCCTGCCCTGCTTCTTGCCTTGGTATATGAAGTGGCACAGCTAGCTTATTGTCATCCACAAATTTTACACAGAGGCTCCAAAGTACCCTCACTGAAATTCCCAACTCAATCAGAAAATGTTGAAAAAGAAACAATTTTTAAACCAAAAGTATATCACTCTCCTATCAGCTTTACTTCTAGCTCTTATTTCCATAGTTTCAGGCAATTAACAGATAATTTTCTAACCAGTTTATATATTTGCATCTGTGCAGTTTTTCACAGAACTCTTTTACTTAATACACTAATTTGCTTCAATGCTATTTTTGCAAACAATGTATAAAAGAATTTGTAGTGAAATAACTGACTGATTATACAGTGCATATTTTGTTTGGCCTCTAACTGTACCAGTGCATGAATTAGAACAGCCTTTTTTACTAGCAGATCTCATTACTTCTCTAATATTTTTCCATTAATCAGTATGTGCAATTGATGTTGATATGAAAGTAGAGATTGAGCCTCATTAAAGGCTCTTGATAAGAAAAATTGGAAGAGTTTAATTATTTTAATTTAGGTTCCCTGAATAATAAAATCTCTCCAGATCATATTTCTTTTAAAAATTTCAAACTCTCAGAAATGAACCTGATGTAATTTTTAGTCCTAATTAGTATTTGGAGGATATTTGAATGTGTTCCTGGCTCAGACATATTTTTTTTAGTTATAAAATGGGATTCATTTTTCTTGTTTGCTTACATGTATATGGAAAGCTTCAAAATATTTGAGTAAATATAAAAGGGTCGCTGATTCTATAAAATTAACAGCAGTATTGTGTTACCATACAAACTACCATTTTTTATTCCGATGTTAAAATTCCATGATAAGAATGGAGCTGAACAATAAATTGAAGATTTTGCTAATCATCTGTTACCTACATTTGAACTAGATACAGATCTTCTTAATATTTTTTAAAATAAGATGTTTCAAACAAATAAAAAAATAACTTATTATAATGGACTTCACTTGTAGCTGCATGAAGTACAAGAGAAAATAGATGAAGACATAGCCAATCACCTAAGACCTAGAAAAATGATAGTCCAAGACTGAGATAGCAATTTTCTGAATCAAACTAAGTACAGATTTATATAGCCATACTTTCCTATCTCTAACTGGCATTTCATTTGTTTCAATGGAATATGGATAAAATTACTATTCATATAATAATAATATAAATGATAGAGTATATAAGGCTAGTTTTACAAAAAAAAATGCTGTGTATAATTTAATATTTAAGTTTATCTATATTTGCAATCACATTGTGTTAATGTCTATTTTTAAATACTTTATAATTGTTTCTTTTTATAGTTTTCATTCTTAAATATCAGTATAGTGCTGAGAAGAATAACAGAAAAGAAGAAAAGTAAACCAAGTTTGCATTAGAAGTCCAGTAAGAACAAGAGGTGAATACATATCCCATGAATTAGAATAGATGAGTAGTAAAAAATTACAATTAAATTTTCCATTCAAAGCATTTATACCTGAGATTTTGAGAAACCAGGTGATGTAGAAAAAACTTTTCTTTTTAGTTTAACTTACTTACTTATTTATTTTGATATTCTAAGTCTCACTGTTACCTAGTTCATCTCCAAGAAATTTCAACCTGTAAAATGATTGTACTTTGAGTTGTTATTTGCTCCTGGCTATAAAAAACATTACATTCAATGCAAGTTTAGTTAGTTGAACTAAAATTTTGTAAGAAAGAGTCAGAAATATTGCTACTGAATGAATCTGAGAGAATCATCCAGCCAAGATACTTCACTTGTGTAGAAGCATTTACACCCACTATCCAGTATATAAAAACTGGGGGAGCTACTGCTAAGGTGGGACAGTATAAGGGATGGGTTTGGCATTGGTCAGCAAGTGGTCAGCAACTGTATTGTGCATCACTTGTTTTTCTTGGGCTTTGTCTTTCTCAGTCTCCTCCTTATTGTTAATTTTTTCCAATTATCAAACTTTGCTTATCTCAACCCACAAGTTATACATTTTGTACTCCTCCCAATCCCACCAGGATGCTGGGTAAGTGAGCAAGAGGCTATGTGCTGCTTAGTTGTCAGCTGAGCTTAAACCACAACAGGAACCTACTTTCTAAAGTACTCAAATCAGTCAACTCATACTTTCTTTTGATATTTCCTATTGATTTGGAAAAGGATTTATCACCTTTTCCCATTCAACACATTTTACTTTTGGACTGTAAAAAAGATAACCTCTACTTGCTTTTGTCTTCAACTAACTATGCACCCCAAACTGCTTAACACTTTCTCCTTGTGGTAGTTCTTGCATGAGAAAAATTAGATTCTTGGAAAGTAATTATTTTAAAGAATAACATACATTTTTTCAGGGAGTGACATGATGAGGTGCAGAAGCAGCATAGTTTTGGGAAGGTTGTTTAGGCCAGGCTACAACAAAATAAGACTATCCTGTTTTGTAAATAAACCTAAAGCATTTTAAAAAATAGGTACTTCAAAAGATAAATGGCACTTGCAATTTAATATTGGAGCTGTGTTAAGAACATCAGACTGACATAAAGATCATTGTTTTGTTACTGTATTGTAAATGAGAACTAACAAGTTCCATTCTGCTTTCAAAAATGAAGAGTTTTTCCTAAACTGGTGAGCTGAGATGTGAATGTGTTACTGGCCTTGGTGAGATTACAACTGGAAATACTGTTTGAAAGAAAAGAGGAAATCAATGACTGAGAAAGTGTTGAAATTTATCAGAACTTTGACTGAGAGGGTAAAGTTTTGAAGACTTTTACTAAGTACATCATTTTCACTTGTTCCAGATTTTGTTGTCCTCATCAAACTTATTGTAAATAGATAGTTTTCTTCTTTCAGAGGAAGCTGGATAAGCTCTTCAAACTTTCTCCCTTTCCCTTAATTTGGTTTTGCATATTCTTAAAAGATAGCATATGCAGCAGAAAGCAAGAGACTTAAGAAACATCAGGGAACAGCCATTATTTTTTGTTTCAGTGAGAAATGTTGTGAATATTTCCTGATTTTTTTCCATGATGAATTACATACTAAATCATTAATTGTACATTCTTGTTTCTTTATGGTAAATTAACCAATGGTGTAACAGACTGCAATTGCACTGTGTATTTGCAACACATACCAAATGTTACTAAACCGAGAATTAGATTAATAAACTGAGATGCAGATCATTGCAGAGAGATAAACTGTGAGAACTCAACTTCTGATTACCCATTTACCCTATAAAATAATGCTTAAAAATTGGCTGAATATATCTATCTGAAACAAAATTTCTAGCATGTGTGAGAAAGAGGGTGGGGGAAAGAATAAAATTAATTATTAGATGTGCATTTTGAAAATTAGCCCTAAGCTTGGTATAGAACAGGTTTTGGCTTAACATCCCAATCATGTTGGATATTACTGCAACAGCCTTTCAATTATGACAAATGATTTCCAGTCAAACATTTTCACTGGTTAGTGGCCTGGGATTTGGTTGGGCTTTGTTTGTTTAATCCCAGGAAGAAACAGAGCACTCAACATCTGAACATATTAGCCATTTTTTGTGAACAGTGTGTGTTGCACTGATAATCCTCATATGAATAAATACAATGAAAACAAGGGATTTTTCAGATAGGTTACATATTAGATATTTCGGACCATGTTGAATGTTAACTAATTTTATGTCTCACCGTAGTACTTTCGTAGGAATTGAGTGACCTATGGTTGAATTTTTTTTTACTTTCTCCTTGTGCTTTGGATGCTATTTTGTCAGATGAGTAAAATTTCTATTTCTTTTCTACAACCTTGGCAACACTTAGTAAATGTTAGGCATCTGAGAGGAAGTAGAAAGAAATTAGAGCAGAAATGGCCACAAATGATTCGGTAAAGTCAGCATACCACTGCAGAATAATTTCCCAGAAGGAGCACCGCGAGAAAAATTCTCTCAGTAAAATTTTCCTGCTTCCACTCATACACCTGAAAATTCAGTTCCTTGGCATCCTGAAAACCTTGAAGTATTGCTTAATATTTTTTGTTCTTCACCTCTCTTCACTCATTCCTTTCCAACTGTTCCAACGTGTATCACATGGCTTGCAGTGCCCTTGTGACAATTTATGCTAAATTTCAAAATTTATGTATCTGTTAATAGGTAATCAATGAGGTATTTTTCTCCTATTTATCTGCCTGTCTATCATATCACATATGTGATTGTATATTTCCCTTTTATGCACAAAAATAAAGTCATTTATTAAGTCTGATAATTCAGATGTTTCATATTGGATGTATGGATTTAACAGATTAAATTATTGCACATTCATGGGAGAAGAGAATTTAGAGGTCTTTAAATTCACCTTTAGTCTCTCCCCCATTTCCTTGCTATTGCACTTGTACTTTTTGAGGAATGAAGTGAGAGGGTGTCTGTCACTGCAAAGCAGCCCCGCTGCTGTTTTATTTTAGCAGTCCTTCAGTCCACACAGTTCTGGTTTTGCCCTGCAGTACAGAGAGGACTACCCTATTCCAAATCACATTTGGGCTGTATTAGGTCTTGAAGATATTTTCTTTGCACAGGTGCATACCCAGAAATATTTTAATCTTAAAAGCTTTCCCTTTTAAACAATTAATGCTGGGTAGATTGGCAGTTTGCTTGAAAGAACTCCCAACTGAGTAGGATAACCCAGAAAATAAATCTTGAGCAAAATAGAAAGAAGTCCATGCTAATATCCCCTGTCAGCAAATTATAGTAAAAAGGAAAATGTTTCAGTTGAAATTCGGATCGCTTAGTGCTGTCTATGTCAAAACTAATTATTTGAACTTCATTCTGTAGCTGGCACAAATGGTTTTGTAACAATATAATGTACTAATGTGCCAAACAAAAAGTCCATTTTTAAGGCAGATATTGCAGCAAGTATAACTGCAGTTCCCTAATGGATGCCCTGGTGTACATATGCTTTCTATCCAAAATTTATATGGTGATACTCTTAGGCACCACCATTAGCATACAACAATTCATTGTATGGTATCACAATCATAAAGAGAGAACTGAAAACAAAAAGATACCTGTCTTACCAAAGTACTGTTATGGACAATAGATGTAGAAGGTTCTGTTTATTAGAGATCTTTGCCACTACAATAAATTTGTAAAAGGATATGTGTGAGTGTTTTCTTAACCTGTCAGCACATTTTTAGATTTAATAGCAATAAGTAAAATAATTTACCCTGCAAATAAATAAATCTAAAATTATAAATTTTCTGTCAGGCAATAGGAAGATGACTAGCATCTTCATATGTTTTAATTATACTATCCTCTCATTCTGAACTTTATTAAAAGTCTATTGTAAAAACAATCCTTCATAGACACATAAGACAAGCAAGAACTACAGAAGTGAATGACAAATATTTGATAAAGATGTAGAATGGCAGAAATATACTTTTCATTTATTAAGATAATTTTTCCCCTATATTTCCAACAGCTTGCTATTCTTCTCCCTATATTTTCTTTGATCTTTGTGCTTGTGAGTATAAAATAAGTAATCTTAAAGCCATGAAACTTAAATGTCTAGTAATTTAAACATAGACTTAAATAAGAGGTGATTTTAAAGACTCTTGGGAGAAAATTTTGGTTACTATTAGCAATCACTCAAAAAAAATTAGACATAAAATATCATATATCTTTCATGCTGAACTCAAATTAAATAAAAGTACTGTTTAGCACATTGATTTAAGTGTCTAATTCAATTATAGTTCAGAGTAAAAAAGACAACAGAAGACAATAAGTGTAACAGCTGGATATTAACGAAAAAAATATTTTAAAACATATGTGTTTCAGCTGTGGTAGAGTTATTTTTGTTTACAGTGTCTGGTATATGGCTGTGTTTTGGATTTTTGCTGAACACAGGGTTGATAATATAGAGATGTGTTTGTTCTTGCTGAGCTGGGCTTACACAGAGCCAAGGCCTTTCGTGCTTTTTGTACTGTCGTGCTGGCAAAGAATTGGGGGTGAATGGGAGGCTAGGAGGAAACACAGCCAGGACAGGTGACCCAAACTGACCCAGGGGATACTCCAGACCATGTGAGATCGCGCTCAGTGTATAAAGTGGGGGGAAGAAAGAAGAGGCGGTGGGGGGCATATTTTTTGTTTGTCTTCCCAAGTCATTGTTACCTGTAATGGTTGAGCACCTGACTGCCATGGGAAGCAGTGAATTAATTCCTTGTTGTGCTTTGCTTGTGTGTGTATGGCTTCTGCTTTCCCTATTAAACTATCTTTATCTCAACCCACAAGTTCTTTATCTTTTACCTTTTTGATTTTCCCCCTAATCTCACTGGTGAGGGAGTGAGCAAGTGGCTGCGTGGGGCTCAGCTGCTGGCTAGGGTTAAACCATGACATATAGAAACCGAAAAGATGCATTTTATGAATTTCTATGGCAATTCATGAATAGAGGAAGTTTGAATCTGATTGTATGTTAAGACAGGAGCTAGCAATTTTCCAGTAAATGTTTCTGCTGCAGGAACGTAGCATGGATAAAATTGTAAGCAGATAAAAAGAGACATCAATAGCACTTCACAGCAGAGAAGCTAGAGACACTGTACCAACAAATCAAGCACTATAAGCAAAGCATTAAGATGTGCTATACATTTAGGGTCGTTATACATTAGGAACAAATTTTATTATTATTGTTATTGTCATTAAACAAAAATATAGAACTGGATTTAGGACAGAGATATTCAGCAGTCTGATAGGACTTCCTTTGAAGAAAGGGTATGGCCATTTCTATTCTTAAGGTTTCTTGGATTAGATATAGAGCAAAGTGGGAATAGAGATGGCCAGTCTCAAACAGAATGCACATAAAAAGATATCAGCAACACAAAAATTTACAAAGAAAGTAAATGATACACCTGGAGCTGTTTTCTACCAACTTCACGTCTCTCTTGGTGAAACTGCCAAGACAGAAAACCCATCAAGTGTGACAAGCCACAGTGGAACAGCACTGGAGGAGAGGAAAATCAAGTATTTCTTTTCCATAACTGACAGCAGAAAACAGGATGTTTGGGAGGCATCCATGTTCTTCACATGTGGGTAGCTATAGCCTGTGACATACTACAAAAATAGATTTAGAGAAATCAGCAGGGATAGTGGTGTATATAAGAACACTTAAAGATATAATGGGAATAGGAATCAATTGAAGGGATTGTTTTTTCAAACAATTGATATAGTTGGAAAAAATTGACCAATTTCTGCCATACAAAATTAAAATATAGGTACTCTCCACAAAACTTTTCTTTTACAGAATATCATAGAACCATACAATGCTTTAGGTGCTTAAGAATCATATAGTTCTAAACTCCCTGACATTTTTCACTAGACCAAGTTGCTCAGATATGTGGAAATTTAGTTCATCACTTGGTTTTGATATAAGAATAGATGATACAGAACATCTCAAACTTGTTTGTAATGTGCCAAAACATTTTCTTTACAAACACTTGAACACAGAGGTATAATAGAGCCATTTGAAATACTCTTGTGACACACGCGTATAAATTAGAATTTCAGTGGGTCTCCTAGTCAATACACCTTATGACAAAAACATTACTCATGATGCATTGCTCTGTATTTAAGAATGTATTAGAGTAAAAAGGAACAAGAAATATATACCTGAGTCCTAAATAGCTCAAAATTGATTAAAAATATTTACTAGGACTGTCCCCTATAAATATGCATTAGGGAAGCTTGTGGTAGAAAGGGTTGTGGTCTCAGTGCTGCCTGCTGCTGCTAACCTATAGTAATATAGGCAAGGAAACCCTAGGACATCTTTATGAAATGCCTATGAGGAGAAACTATTGAAAAGATCACATAATTTCTTATGATCTTTCCCTTACAGGGTCAAGGTACAGGTGACTATCAGCAACAGAATAAGTCATAGGAATATTTTGAAATAATTGGATCTGAAGATTTATTTATAGAAATAAATCAGAGCAGCAAAATCACATTATTTTGGTCTTTCTGTATTATATGGCATTTTTAAAATTCAGGCTATGCTCACTTATAACTTGTAGCAATTCTAAGTAAACAGTATAATGAAAGAATATAGATATGGTACTTGCTTTAAGATTCATGAAAATATCTGCTTAAAGATATTTTCGCTATGCCTCAATATGTTTTGCAAAAATAATTGTAAAATGGACTTTCTATTCTTTCTTTTCCCAAAATTTTAGGCCCTTTACTTGTCTTTAAATTCCACATAATTAATATGGTAACTCCAGTATTATTTCTCCATTGATATTTTGGATAACATTTTGTAGGTATAAATGGAGTCGAATCCCAGGCTGTAAAACCCTAATTCAGTAGGAAATATTTCTTATGTTGTTAAAATCCCTCTAAACAACCTCAAAAATATTTAACCAGTGCTGTCTTAAATTTGTTTAAAAGTGAATTAAAGTTTCAGCTCTGTTTACTCAGAAAATTTGGCAAAAACGGCTGCAGTTATAAACGCAGTTACTTAGACAAAGGGATTGGGTGTACCCTCATCAGGTGTGCAGACAACTCCAACCTAAGAGTACATCTGACACACTTGAAGAAGGAGATGCCATCCAGAGGAATCGGGACAAACTCAAGAATTGGGCTCACATGAATCTCATGCAGTTCGACACAACCAAGTACAAGGTGCTGCATCTGAGTCAGGACAACCTCTGGTACCAAAGCAGGCTGAGGGATGAACAGATAAAGAGCAGCCCTGTCGAGAAGGACTTGAGGTCACAGGTGGGTGAGAGGCTGGACGTGACCTAGCCTTGTGCGCTCACAGCCCAGAAAGCCAAACACACTCTGGGCTGCGTCAGAAGCAGTAGCAGGGTGAGGGAAGGAATTTTGCCTCTCTGCACCACTCTGCCAAGACCTCACTGCAGTAACTGCGCCCAGCTCTGGGGTCCTCAGGGCAGGAAGGAGATGGACATACTGGAGTAAGTCCACAAAGCAGATCAGAGGGACAGAACACCTCTTCTAGAAAGACAGGCTGAGAAAGTTGGGATTGTGCAGCCTGAAGAAGGCTCTGGTGAGACCTTATAGTAGCCTTTCAGTACCTAAAGGGGCTCTACAAGAAAGCTGGGGAGAGCTTTTGATGAGGCAAGATGTAGGAGGATATGGAATAATGGCTTTAAACTGAGAGTAGGTATAGGTTCAGGTGTTTTCTGTGAGAGTTGTGAGGCACTGGAACAGGTTGCCCAGAGAAGCTGAGGATTCCCTATCCCTGAAGGTTCTGTTCTACCACACAGTGTAACTCACATTGAGTGGAAAACTTTTTTCTTTTGTTTTGCTAACCATAAACAACCCTGAAATGAATACTTGTATTTTATGGACATGCACAATGACTAATTCGCAATCTATTTCAGTGCCCTAAAAACTGTGGATTAATAGCACAGGAATTTTACCAGTTATATATCTGAATTCAAAATAAGATTATTTATTTTCATTTCCTTTAGATAATGTTAATTCTCTTTTATTTAAGAGGCCCAGCAGAAAATTTCTCCTTTTTATGTAAGGGAGAGAGTAAACAAAATACAGTGATCTTGTTTGATATTATTATGGATGACTCTGTATAACTACAGGTTTAAATCTGTCAGTCCTGCACTAATGAGACAAAAGACTGTTTGCAATTAAATGCTTTGAAAAGCAAAATGAATGCTGCAGTGGTCTTTTAGCTCTAATTGTGTTGTGCTGACGTTTGGTGTAATTGTATGCAATTGAGTATAATTTTCATGCCACTCTAAGAAATTTTGGAGTAAATTGAGGTAGCTATCTGTTTTCAGATTAGTTTGATCACTTTATTTTACCCCAGTCTCAGAATTTAGTTAGAGAGGTCTGAAACCCCCAATTTATCATAATCTGCTTCGTTTATTCAGTCCCCATGCGGCAATTCCAATTAGAATTTTATCAAAGTCGTCCTTACAGCAATAATGATAATCCTTTAGCATCTATCTGGATTAGGTCTCTGTTTTATTCTACTAATGAATACTCTAGAGGGGTCTAGGCAATTTTACAGAACAAATTAACCTTAGAGCATAGCCATTTAAAGTGTTCATTATACTGGACACCTGCAAAGTGTACTGGGCTTAAATGCAATTTAATAGACCCTTCTAGGCCTGTTTTAAAGTATCCTGAAGAGAGTATGAATAAGATATTTAAATTATCTTATTAGAATGTTGTTTTGGTTTTTATTCCTAGCATTTTCAATAAATATCAGATGCCCTATGTATGAAATATTACTTTCGGAATACATCAAATATCATCATGTAATTGCAGCTTTTGAAATCTAAAATGAAAAGTTTCAAAACACTGAAATATGAAATGAATGGCTCTTCAATTCCATATTTGTGTATCGCATGCTCTAAAATGAATGTTCTACATGTGATACATTTTGTTTCTGATTAAAATACTCCTATTATTGCAAAAATACATGAACTGTGATTCTTAAATAGGCTATAATGGAAAGAGATTGGGGAAGAGAGAGCAAAAGAGCAGAGGGAAATAGAAAAGCTAATTGGTATTCTCTGTTTTCAACTGTTCATATCCCCAAGCCTAGCCCCTTCTTTTTTTTTTTAATTTAAAGTCGGAGTCTCTTCGTTATCTCATTACACTACAATTATAACATACTCCAGTGCCAAGGACCCAGAATGATTTATCTGCATTGTTCATCAATCTGAACATTGCCACTAGAACTAAATGCAAGCTTAATCTGAACACATCAGACACTGGCTATTGTTATCATAATACCAACTCAGTAGGAAAATAATTTTGTCTTTACTAATGGTTATGAGAGTTAAATGAATAGACTTTACATTTTAATACATTAAGCCAATTTCTAAAAACATTAACATCTTTTCCACGCAGGGCCAAATTTTTGTAATTCCATATTCTAAATCTTCCTGGAAACACTACATTAGAGGAAAACTTGCTGCATCCTTGGATAGATTGAGACAGAAAATGTAAACGAAACCCAATAGCATTCAGCTTTGCATACTTGCTTAGTTTATTTTGGAGCAGAAAATCTTAAGCAAAAGAAGAAGTATACACTTAGTGTGGGGAAGCATATGTGTAAAATCAAGCCAATAAATCTTTTTCTCATTGAAATCCCAAATAACTTACTGTGGTAGAAGACAGTGATGAAACTGAAAGCACAGGTTAGGCTAGGTTTTCCAAATTCAGAAGGCACTGGTGGAAAAACAGCAGAGTTCCAGGATCGAGAATTTCTGAAAAAAATTTGTACAGTTACCCTAAAATGTCTGCTGGCAATTTTGCATAGGCCTGAAAAAACCTACTGTGATCTCAAAAATATTTTTTCCACTCTTAAAAAAATACTCAAACTTCAGTGTATGTGAACAATTTTCCCCACATTACCTTTTGCCTTTTTTTAAAATAAGCTACATGCTTGTAAGTGTATTTTTGTCAGTGGTGTCTCAGGAGCTCGAGACGACCACCTGTGTAGATAAAAGTCTCTGTTGCCCAACCCAAGCACCAAAGAGAGAGTAAGGAGTCATCATCTGTTGTTTCCGAAGTTGTTTATTTTATCTAATCTAAGAAGTTCTTTCCCTGACCAGTCGAGGTCTGTTCGCAGGTCTGCCAGCCTTCAGGGCGGTATAACAGTAATTTCACAATCATA
>VRYO01002355.1:22354415-22369396 GCA_009812075.1 Sialia sialis
TGCCCATAGTGATAGCAGCTCCTATTCTGCAAAGTACTGTACTGAAATCTGTCACTAAGAAAATCTGAGTTGCAGTCAAGGTTATAAGTGGTAAGTATTTTGGTTTTTTTTGACTAAAGTGATATACTTGTAAAAGTCCTAATATAGACACAGCTGAGTTAGTTCAGGTATTGTGACGTGTAAATTAGACATAAATGAAGATGAGGCAGCTGTGACAGCCGCATAGACATGACACAGAGGGGATTTATAGTCGGTTTACAGAAAAAAAAGAGCCACATTACTCCGTGACATAACCGGAAATTTATTTACCTAAGCAGCATGAGTTTAGCGGGTGAATGGCAATGCCTATTATAAAGCTTCTAGTATAAGGTTTCTATGCTGTGGCACTCTCAACTTGACAACCCAGCCCCATTTAGATAGCCAGACCATGTTAACATCTCTTATTGATCCATATAG
The DNA here is from genome assembly GCA_009812075.1 of Sialia sialis. Classification (NCBI taxonomy): domain Eukaryota; kingdom Metazoa; phylum Chordata; class Aves; order Passeriformes; family Turdidae; genus Sialia; species Sialia sialis. Next base: position 22,354,872 of record VRYO01002355.1, read on the forward strand.
TGGAGTCCTGGAAATCAATCTGGCCCATACCTGTTGCCCAGGCCCATGCACAGAGCCCTTTCCCCCCCCACTCATGAACTTTATTGTCTTATGAGTATGTTTCTTTAAAATCAGATAATTAGACTAAGTCATGGATGTTATTGCTAGTTTTATAACTCAAGGCCAATTTCTTGGGCTTTGTCTATATTTAAAACCAAATAGTGGTTTTCTATTTACCTTCTCGTTTCCTATTCCAGATGTGCTAACAAGATGTTAGGTCCTTGCTTCAGTACTATCTCAGCTCAGACCAGAGTACTTCAGAGTTAGAAACGAGCAGAGGATATGAGGATATCTTGGCTTCATTTTATTACATTAAAGTTCTGGAAGTTTTTACTTCATAACAATCCATAACAAATATATAATTAAAAGTGAAAAGCAAGCAAACCAACCTTTCTAGCAGACTTGATCTATATATTTTTTACAATAGAGGTAGCCTCATGCATATTCACAGAGGAATATGTAAAGTTAACACAGCTGTGAGTTTCTTTCTCTTTCTAGGAAAATTGCTAAGACTTTGTCCTACTTCAGCATGCAGGCTGCTGTGTCAGGGCCTCATTATCATATCACAGCAACTGAGAGTAAACTAGAAAATTTTAGCTAAGATTAAACGGAGTATTTGAATTTGTCCAAGTTAGGGTTGTCCTCCTGTTGACTGTTTTTCATTTTTATTCAATTAGAAATATCGTAATATCCATGTTATTTTGACCAAACCATCTTTCCTGTTTTACTCAGTCAGAAGGTATTTTAAAAAACCCTAAAAACTCAAAATCCAAACTGGTTCCCCAGCTGCAGATAATATCTTATTTATTAAATTCTATGAAAATATTGTATAAATCTGACTGACGGCATTCTAAAGATATTAAATACCCACATTCTGATTTTCTGAGGGGTACACAATTGAGGGAAAGTCAGTTACTATATCTTCCTTGGTTCTGATCTTATCAGATTCTAGAAATACATTCAGCCTACTCAAGAAACTAGTATAATAGCTACAATAGCAGTCCAAATTTAGGCATGTCTCAGTTTTCTCACATATTTTGGTTTTTTTATCTTTACGCCAAGTGTTGCTTGTATTTTCTGCAAGTTTCATCAGGGCATGGATTGTCACCCTTACAAATTTTTCCTAAGGGTGAATGTATCCCACCACCCCTGTGATAGTTACTTAGCAATACTTTTATGGAATACAATGTCTTTTAGCCAACATCAGAACTTGTCTAATTCCCACTGCTTCTCTAGGTGGAAAATAGGTTCTATTTTGTTCTTCTTATTTCAAACAACTTACTCATTGTCTCTGGACTGTGCCTTGACCATAAATCTTTGTTCCTAGGTGGAAAAAAAAACCAAACAACAAAACAAAACACCAACCCCCCCCCAAAACCCAAACAAACAAACAAAAAGACTCAACGTCATTTTGGAAGGACTTATACTGACATGCTGTGGCCTGTTTTCAGCAAGAGTGTAGTTTTCAACTGGGGAACACTGAGTGTGGAATTAAATTGTGCAAATGTAGACTGCATTAAATGCTCTAGGGTATCTGAAATGAGGTCTGTAGGTATGACACAAGACCTACAGGATAACCATACCTTAGAAAGGTAACAGGTGAAGTTGCACTAGCTACCTGTGCTTAGACTGCTGACTGCTACAGTCATATGATTTGAGAGGCCAGTGCTTGACAACTGTCTTGAGCCAGTTAAAAATGAGTTGTAAATAATCATGAATAATAACTTATTAGTATTAAGACCAGACTTTTGTTTAGTTTTTATTTTTCTTTAATTAAGGAAATAATATAAGGTATAAAAATCACAGAAAATGTGCCTTTATTATGAGTATTCTGGAAGAGTATTTCTTTCAAGTTTCTTCACTTACACCTTCAGATTTCTTAGACATTCTGGCAGGTACTCCACTAAGATCCTCTGTCACTGCATTTCATCAGAGACTTATTAAATAATCTCATCTGCCTGAAGCAGTAACTACTACTGGAATAAAGTGATTATCTATTGTAACCTGATTTGCACTTTCTCTAAATCTAATGAATTTAAACACACTTTACTTCATGTAAAATATCATCATAACATTAAGAAGCTGTCATTTAAATATGCTCATACAATATCTACAATTCAAACGAATATGTTTTGTGATATAAAAACTGGTCACTTAACGCAGCATGGAAAAGCAATTTGAATGAAAATGAGAAAAAAAATTAAAACTATTTTTAAGTTACTTGAAAGTACAGAGGGTAGGTAACAAATGAGAACATACTTGCTGCTGATCTAAAAGCTGTTTCACATTGTGGGGAGCCTAAAGCACAGGCAAAACCACCACTAAAATCATATAGGAAAAATAGGCAATTAGATTGGAGCTTAAAGCCTACAATACTGATAAGTCGAGGTTCTTAAAAATTTCAGAAGACAATTGTCATTTCAGTCATCAACCTCGCAATTGCATGAGAGTTGAGTTTATTTAGTCATTGGATTGCAAGTTCATTCCAGACGTCAGTTTGAAAATCCAAGATTTTTAAAAATTTTTCTTTCCTTATGGTAGAGAAAAATAAATAATTTTCGAAGAGTAGAGAGTGCTTGGTTCTACTCGCATAATTTCTTGGTTTACGCAGGAGATGGGCCTATCTCCAACCACAGTTTCCTAATTGCTTCTGCACACATATTTTTTTTGAACCAGTAAACATCATTATTTGTTTGTCCAAAGATGACTTTTAGGAGGAGCAGTGAAAGTACATGTCCATATCCCTAGGCTGTGGAATGGAATAGTGTATTTATACTGCAGCAGTGTATGTGAAGTGCAGTAGGAATGCATGTTTGGCAGTGTCCATATCAGAGATACAAGGGATGCATATCAGACCTCTGCAGATGAGGGGGGCAGAAAACTGGTAATTATTTTGTATTTCTTTCACTCTTGTTCTAGTTGAATGAATAATTTCAAGTTTTGAAAACAATGTTCAGTGTAGTGAATTGACTTTTTTAACTAAAAAGCTGCTTAGCTAACCACTAACTCTATTCATCATAGCAGCAACTAAAGTTAGGATAAACCATTGTGAACTCCAGTAAATTAAATATGCACAGAAAACATTTACTAAGCACAAATGCAAAAGGAATGCAAGAGGCTTTTTCTTCACATAACTGAACACTATAGATGAACTTAGGACTAAAATATTTAGGTGTCAGTAAAATGTCTAGTTCACGCATCAAAATGCATCAGAAAATTTACTATACACTCCTGGCACAGTAGAAGAAAGACTGGAAAGCAAACACCAGTACCAAAATCACTATTTTTTATTCCAGGGGCAAGGAGCTTGCGTCTGACTTACCCTGCTCTGGCATACTTATCAGACTATTCCTAGGAATGAAAACACCCTAAAAAACAAACAAAAAAACCTCACTATGTATAATGGGTACAGAAGCTAAGATTAAAAAATCAAGGAACAGGTAAATGGTATTAGTCACCTTGCTCAGTATTTCCCAGGAAGATTTTCAGATCCTGACATAATTTATAGTAGAACAGGCTACATGGATAATTGGTTGTCTATGTAGCCTATTCTGGTGTTCATTCTGAAGACAATGCTTTGGGCGACTCATAAAGTGCAAGAGATTTGACATGTCTGTCTATCTCTCTATTTTAGTGGAAAACTTTCACCTCCTTAATTTGGGCTGAGACATTCTCACTATTTGTTGTCATGTTGATTGAAGGGCTACACAGGAGGAGACCACAGCAGGGTAAAAAAAGAAAATGTTCAGAACAAATTACACAACACTATATTGCTTTTCTGCACCCACCTATGAAACTTTTACTTAGTAGTCTCTCCGATATTATTCCAGGAGATTTATAATTACATTTCAGTCAATGCTCCAAGCTGTGCCTGAAAACAGTCATTTAAATTTTCTTAACACTGGCTTTGGGTTTTGGTTTTAGTTGATTCTTACTTATCAGCTGATGCACTCTTGAAGTCAGAATAACATTTCTGACCAAAACAAAAACATCTTCAAAGCTATTTAATACATAAGAGAACTTTGTCAATCCCAGAAATCCCAGAGACAACAACAGAACCTTGTATTTGAGAAGAACTTAAAATCTAAGGAAAACAGTCTATCAGCTATCAGTCCCATGAAATATTATTTATTTGATGCACATTCCATTTTCAGAAAATAAATGGTATTCAAAAGATAAAGTAGATAAATGCTTTATTTATAAGATAACATTTTGGCTTTCAGCAGCTGCTTTTCTCATATTGTCCTCTGAAGTTGGCGAAAACAGTAATGTTACAGCATAAATAAAATGTCTCTTAAACCTGCGGAGGACTTGAAATAGCATTTTTTCTGCTTAACAATGGGACACGTGATACTATTTCTTGCAGAAAATGAACTTGCTGCAGTTGAATTTCAGACACCAATCTTTTCCACAAAAGGGAGAGAAGGGAAAAATTTAATATGTATTTTCATTGTATGCATAGAAAAACAGACAAAGAGGACCCAAGACGAGGCAGTTAAAATTACACATTGAAAAATATTCATTACATTCATAGTCGTATTTTCCAGTAAACCCTGGATTAAACTAGTCTGGCACTGTCAGAAGCTAATGTTTAATGCCAGCATCTGTGGCTGTCTCAGTCCAGTATAACTGCTGTTTCCATCCCTTTTAAGTTTCATGTGCATTAATATTAGGTGCTTTACAGTTTCTTTTTTCTGCTTTCCTCGTATCATCATCTTTTTGGTCTGTAGACTGCACCCATTGTGGCTTGACATGGCCAATTGCAGTTGACATTTGCAGTCGCCCAGGGTTAGTCCAATATTAATTAAAACATCATTCTAGACTGTTATCACTTTACTTCGTCATTGTAACAAATTTTATGCTATTTTTAAAATTCTGCTTCTTTCAGAAATAAATCCTAATCTTGCATTCAGAAATAACATCTTGAATTAGCAATCTTAGTGCCACTTAAAGAAGTCCTAACATTAATCTTCTCTCTCCAATTCCATTTTCAAAACACCTAAAGCTAACATAACAGAAATAGCTTTTGCTAATCTAAGTCTGATTAAAACCCTAGTTGATCATTCCTTGCACTCAGAAGACACCTGGAATGGCTGTTACTTCCCACAAGCTCATGGGTCTCATTACCAACCAACTTAATACTTCTAATAAAATTCCCATGTAAAGAGTAGATTTACTATGAAAAGCCATTTCTCAATGATTGTACATTCAAATACACCCCACTAATTCCCTAGCCATATCAGCTCAAGGTCATACTTGCTTATCTTCATGAGAATAATTAGAGTTAATTGCTTATTTCCTCAATTACAACACCAAACCCCCTGAGAGCAAGTATTGGCACTTACTCCATCTGGTACCTTAGTCCCTTAACTGTACCTACTTGGAAACAGGGGAGATGTTTCTACATGTGTCAGTGATGCCATAATTTGAAGTCACTGAACCAAATCCCCTTAACTTTATATCAGTATAGTCTGGATTAATTCATTATTAGTGAAAATCCATTATTCTATAAAAGAAATATGTCTGACAGGTTTGTATGTGCCCAAGAGTCGAGACAGACTATTGCACTGTCGTCTAGATTTCAACAGGTAAGCATGTATGGCTTTTTGTGTTCAGAGTAACAGAAAATCTCTTGAAGAATGAAACCCTAGAGCTTCTAAGCCCATACCATCATTCATTTCTGCATCAAAAATGGAATTTAAATTTTAATTGTTCGTGTCTCTTTTTACAGAAGGTAAAAGAATATAGTATGTGACTTAGGACCACTGAGCCTTTAGAATACTTTACTCCACCCTCAAAAATGTATGGGTTTGTTCAAACATATTTATATGTGCAGATATTCTTGTACCCCTGTGCTTACAAACTGCAAGCTCTAGCAATATGGAATTTGCTAACTTGCATATGCAAGACTTACTAGTATCACCAAATAATCAAAAGGGAATTGGGAATTGTTGACCCTTGTTTTGAGTAATTAATCCCTACAGGGCTGGAATTCTCTGAAAAATCTCCACTTTAGCAATTTACATTATCATTTTCTCAAACATCAGTATCTCAGAAAGGCTTCAGGTGTGACTGCTTTGCTGTACCCACCTTCAAACTAGGTTATCATAGGCTATGTTTATGAATTAGCTGCCATGTACATAGTTTAGTAGAGAATATAAAATTGTTTAAAAATTGTTTAGCTCAAGTTAACCAATTTTGCCATTATCAATTTTCATAACATAAATGGAAGAAAAGATGTCTGTCTGCAAACCACTTTTTCTGCAAGAAAGATATTCTCAGTTTATTGTTATAAAATCTTACAAAAAATGGCTTCCTGTAAAATTCCCACTGAAACTCATCTTCACCTATCATTTTTCTGCTATATAGCTCAGCTGGAAAGAGCTATTGTTTAGAGCTGCAAGTATTACTTTAGAAATCACCTAATGTGCTAGCCATTTATTCAGATTTTTCACCTCATCTCATGTGCTCAACAAGCTATGTTTTTTCTTTTGCTTCTAGTAAGTTTTGGTATATTCCACACACAAAACCCCACAAAACTATTATTTTAATATTAGCTTTCTACAGTACTACTTAATGTTCTGAGATTCTGCTTTTAACTTTTTTTTTTCCTAAACAAGCAAAAATGGTAGATCAGACTAATTTTTTTCTTTTTCCTAATGAAAAATTAGTTGCTTAAAAGTTCAATTCTTTCCCTAAATACAAATAAATAATATTTATTTTTTTCTCTCAATTCTAAATTTATATATGCCTAATATTTAGTAGTTATGCTTGGAAATTTAAAACTTGTCAATAGATATTAATTAAAAATTATTTATTTTATTACCTGGCAGTAATGTTTTCTAGTGTAAAAATGAGTTTGCATTCATTCTGGTTGCCATGACAACAATATAGATTAGCTGTCCTCCATTAGAACATTCTGGGAGCTTTTCATCATTTAGCAGTTCAAGTTTATTTGATAGAAAGGGTCAATATTTTAAATTCCTTAGTTCCTTAATTTGGTTTTGAAGAGACTATTTTTATATCCTCTTGCAAAGACGTAGTGTGATGGGAAGAACCTAGTGAAAGATAGAGATAATTCATGACATGCAAAGCCTAAACAGAACTTTTGTGCTCTTAAACAACTGAGTTCTAGTAATCTTGCCTAATTACTGCTGTATCTTTCAAATTGTGGCAAAAGAGGTATGCTCACTGTCATAATCATTTTAACAAGATTAGTTAGAGAACTTAGATCTTAAACAAGAAACCAGAATAGAACATTACATATGCATCAAGAGAAGTGCTCACAAAAATTTAACCAAAAAAGAAAAAATAATGAAATACAAAACCATCATGAGTCTCTTGAATGTAGAGATTTAATGTGATACATCATTTAAGAGGATTTATTAAATTAATTCAGAAAACAGAAAATATTTTAGTTTAAGTTGTGCTAAGTCTGTATTCAAAAGGTCAGATGTAGATGCATTGACTGTGCTGATATTAAGAAATTTTAGATTCAAGAAGTAGATCCAGAAAAGTGTTAACATGGTAGTGTTAGAAATTTTGCAGAATATAGTGCATGAAGGGTAAATATCAAATATATTACATGCATGTTTTAAGCAGCACATTAGGGATTTACAAGAGATTCCATCTTGAACTGGTCAACAGAAAATGAGAAATCAAAGTGGACCAGAAACCCTATACATTTCAGGGTCCATAAATTTAAATCTGAGCTATAAGAAGAGGATAGTTTCAGATTAGTGTTACATCTTGAGATCTTCTTTTCAGGTTAGATATGCAACCTTTTCTTTCTGTAAAATGTGAGGATTTTTTCTTTTTAATTCTGTTAATGGTTGTGCTGCTCTTTTTATGTATCATGTCAGAGATTAGACCAGTGATCCAAGAAGTAAAAAGACTGCATTCTGTACAATCATCAAATTTAGAGAATTTTTACCCATTGTTCCCTATTCCTCAAAGAGGATTTAGCCTACTCATGATGTCTTCCCTGTGCTGCTGAACTCTGCCATCCTGGGATGCACTTCAAGACTTAAGGGATCAGAGACAGAAAAGCGTGGGGATGAAAGAGTCTAGAGATCTGAGACACGGGCTTGGCAAAATGGATCCTCGGGCTCCAGCTCTGCCAAAGAGTACTACAAGAAAGATGCAGAAGGACTTCTTACAAGGACCTATAGTGATAGGACAAGAGGTAATGGCTTAAAACTGAAAGGAGGTAGATTTAGATGAGACATTAGGATGAAACTCTTCACTGAGGATGAGGTACTGAAACATTGGTCAGAAAAGTTTTGGATGCCCCATCCCTAGAAGTATTCAAAGTCAGGCTGGATGGTATTTTGAGCAACCTGATCTAGTGGACGCTGTTCCAACGTTCCTGGCTATGGACGGAGGTTGGAACTAGGTGATCTTTAAGGTCCTTTTCAGCTCAAACCATTCTATGATTCTATGATTCTATGATTTCATGTATTTCCTTTAATAACTGCTAAATGTCAGTGGCATTATCTGAAACTTCTGTTCTCGTGGATAGTTTCCTCAATAAACTATCAGAACATTGTTTTTACTGTCAGTTAGGGGTCAGACAAAAAATATCAGAACTAATTTTTAGTAAGAACAGAAGCAAATATAAGTACAGAATACAAATGGGAAGGGAAGGGAAGGGAAGGGAAGGGAAGGGAAGGGAAGGGAAGGGAAGGGAAGGGAAGGGAAGGGAAGGGAAGGGAAGGGAAGGGAAGGGAAGGGAAGGGAAGGGAAGGGAAGGGAAGGGAAGGGAAGGGAAGGGAAGGGAAGGGAAGGAACTGTGGCCATTAGCTGAACTTGAGCTACAAATGTGGAAGCACTTCACATTTTAGTTAAAAGAATTACAACAAAATTTTTTAGGCAATTAATTTTTTACTCTCGCTCTACATCACAAAGATTTCCACAATTTAAAAATCATTTGTTGGCATGGAAACATCAGCTTAATTAAATATGGATTAAACTAATTAACCTAAAACATATCATGCTATAGACTGTTTGATTTAGAATACATTAAAGGAAACAGAACATTTTTCATAATTTTGTGTCTTTTATCTACTGAAAATGTTTTGCTTTCATGAGAATTTACATGCTTGATCTTCAGGCTATCTCCTGAAAGTAAGGATACTGTTGACAATAATATTAATTCAACAACGGTGGAACCTGTGTGTATATATGTTGTCTATCCTCCATAAAAGTTTTGCTTTATAATTGTCTGTCAGAATACTACCATGTGTCCAGCTAAAAATCTTATTTCAGATTTGATGTGCAGACACATCAGAAGTGGACTGGTTTAAATAGAAAATGAAGATATAAAATAGCACATACTTTTCTGTCAATCTGTTAGATTGACACAAGAAATCGGTAAGTATTTAGCTAAAATCCTTGCCTGGAAAAATAAGATTTAAAGATTCAGAGTTTCTTTCCTGTAATTGGTTTATCTTCCTAGAATCACATCATTTTTGTATGATCTTCTATATGTATTAAAGTTAATAAGCAGTTGTTTCTCATGTACAATTTCATTTTTATTTGAATGGCTTTGAAGTAGTAGCAGTAGTCACAGTTTTCAAAGAAAATATTCATAATTTCATTCAGCATCTGACATTATATCAGTGACTACATCAGCCTTACTTCATGTATCTACAAATATTACTTAGTGAAATTCTGGCTAGATTCTTAGTTACTCACTATTAATTTCAATAGAAAGATCAACACTTAAAGCAGTCTCCAGGCTTCATGAAAACAGACTCTTTTTGCAAGGTCAAAGAATAATGACGTAGAGATCAACATGCGAAATAAAATTTCAAGATCAGTCTTGTGAGTTTTATTGTTTTTATACCATTTAAAATGCAATAAGAGTGTATTTGAAGATATTTTTCTGCTGTGAAACAACAGTTCCTCATAATAGAAATCTTGTAGTCCAACAAGTTTCATTCAAATTCAGAGTTTAAGTAATGTCAAAATGTCGTATCTGTGGTATGTAACATGACTGTAAATGTGAAGTAAAAATCCCAAATATCACAATGCTGCTTGAATTCTTGGATTTCACTCCTCAGTTCATCTTATTCTTCTTATTCCCAGCTGAGGGTTGAGGGAGATAGAAGGCTGAAATTCCATTTAAAAAATATAAATATTGCAGTGTTCTCTCGGGTGGTTATAGATGCTTGTCCTGAAACACTAGGGTTTCATTTCTTGCAGCATGTGAAAGATCTATTTTATCGAGCAGCTCAGTCTCAACCTTGCCATTCAGCCTTTAGTATGGCACACAGTGAATGCTGCTGTGCCTAGCAGGTGGCCTGAGGCTTCCCTGTCAGCATTTTTGTCATGCACTGCAGGAACAGTAAAACCATTCGTAGAATTCTGAGAACTCCAAACAGTTTATGATTGCTCTGAGTTTGAACTTTAAATATAAATATCAGTGACCTTTCAGAAGAGTTTCTATTTCAAAAAAATTATTTTTGTTTTAAGAATATCTCATTTGCATGACTGGTTGGTGAAGTGACATCCATGCTCAAAGCCATTTGATGCTGGTTTCCTCTTTGCTGGAATAAAGCTTGTTGGCTAAAGCATCATAATAATGGGGTCAAAAGGGTCAAAAGTAATACATAAGTTCAGAGTCATAGCATAAGAACTTGACAAAGAAACACATAGGAAATCCAATGTGCCTGAGCCTTAGGGTGGTTCAGATGAGGCTTCCAAGAAGCAGAGAAAATCTCTCACACGCTATACTAAAAAGGTAGCAAGGTGAAAAACATTCTAGACACTTCAGAGTGATTATATCTTCCATGCTTAGGATTATGGCCCACTGAGGAAAAACTGAAAGCTTCTGAGTCTCTATTTTGAAAGGAATTTCCAAACTCTAAAAAACATTAGATGAGACTCATTTCCAAATCTAAATCTCTTAAGATTTAGGGCAAAATATTGATACCTATGTGACCTGAAAATATGACAGAAGTAAAAAAGGAATTTAAGCATCTAAGGCCATAGAAAGTAGTCTAGTGGGGGTTAGCATCTTGAGCACTTGGTATTTAATTCCCACCTGGAGGTGCCTAAATTCTGTACTGCACCAGCACATTTTTATAATATGACTTTATCTTTTATATCCCAGGGACCCATGATAAAATATCTGAGAAAAAATATACTAAACCCTTTCTTCAAATACAACATGTACCATTTAGGAGAGAAACCTCCAAAACTGATACTAATTGTGAAAGATAAGCATTAGGGATATGGCAATACTTTGTCCAGCATCTGTATCCCTCATAAACAACTATATTTTTTAAAAATGTCACTACACACATTTATGTCCCTCTGTATATTTCTAAGACTTAGTCCCTCAGGGTAAGAAAAGAATTGTTTGCTTTTACGGCTTGAGAGGTATCTGATAAATAGTTAAATATCTCTTACTTTCACTAGAGTATATCCCTCCAGGTGATGAGGACCAAAATTTCATGAACAAAATTTGTGTCTGTGTAACCAGCTGCTTCTGCAGGTGGTTTGATTCTAAGCCATACTTTTCTGTGGCATAGTACCAAGCAAATTCCTTCATGCAAACCTTTCCTTTTCTTATCCAACCAGCTTGGAATGAAATTTCATAAATACTGAAGTAGAAATGGCATAAATGAAGAGTACATGCAGAAAAAAAGTACCCTAATTTGGCTAGGTTTTTGCCATTTTAGAAGCCACAAGATTTGACAGAAACAAAAATACCTTCATTTTTAAAATAAAGATTTTTTTTAATTTCACACATAAATTCTAATTCAATAAGGAAAACTGGAATACCTACCGTAATGTCGATATTTACTTTATGATTCAATAAGGTTTCCTTTTTTTACAGATAGACCCACTTTTACATGCCATGTTGAAAAGGTCATATTTTTGACTTTAGAGAAATAACTGAAATTACCATGGGGATAGAGTACATTCTGTCCAAGATGCAGAGCACATCCTATTTTGAGATAGAGAGACAGACAAGCAGATATGTAGAGAGATTGTGCTAGAACCAAAATATGCATGATGAAATTTGTTCTACAAAGACAAGCAAAATGCAATTTACTACCATATAAAGCATATTGCAACATTCTTTTAAGTTCTCACAGCTTTTAAGGTCTTCATAAGAAGGTACTACTGTTTTCAATAGTGCTCTTATCAGCTCAGTACAAGAACTCTTTCCTCAGGCTTTTGCTCAGCCCCTGCCAAAAAAAAAGAGCCAGAACTCTAGGTCTCATTTACATTTAAAAAAATATTGTTATTGGGAAGATATTTTCCTTTGATGAAATATACTGACAATCTTGAGGTGGGAAAAAACGCACAGTTACTGTAAGTTCACAATAAAAACATTGTAGAGAGGGGAGCATTCCATACTTGTCATACTTAAAAAAATGGAAAGATGCCTTCTCCAGAATTTTTCCTTTATTTTTTCTGTCAGTACTCAGCATTTGGGCACAATAACTTATTTGGGAGAGATGGACATTTCATTTTGTTTTTACCAGAGCTGGTAACAGTCCTTTGAAAAAGCATTTCTCCTAGAACAGATTTGACAGTTATAAATGAAAATATAAGGTGGAGGTTAATGTTCCCGTTCTTTGAAAATTTTAAAAATCTTCCAAGAACATTATTTCATAGATTAAGTAGAACCACATGCATATGAAAGAACAGACTCTGGTCATCAAGAAGATTCAAACTTCCAGAGCAAGCCATAGCAGTATAATTTAATTCTCAGTCACTTAGCTACAGAGAGGAAACAGGACACAACAAATTTAAAAATACATTATTAGTCGGTAGAATCTGGTCAAAATCTGAATATAATGTACATTGCTCTTTTTGAGGTGAATGATTTACAAACACAATCAAGAGAAGAAGATACAATTTTACCAGAAGCCCATTATCAAATGTCAAAGAAAATTTTGTATTTCGGTCTGTGGCTGAAAACACTCTGGCTTCAGATGAAATGGCTTCATTTCCTACTGCAGTCTGCCTCTAATAAAATTTCACTTTACAGACGAAAGAGAAACTAGTTTAGAATCTTTGTAAGGACTGTTTTTAAAATAAGTTTAAACATGACACTGGACATAGAATTGTTTGTCTTTTGTTTGTTTGTCATCTTGCTTGCTTCTTTGCACCTTTAGCAATAACTTCGGTATTTGTTGCATGCCCATGCCCATAATTTTCGTACACACTCATATTTTTTAGGAAGACAATGAGATGAAGAAAAAGATACCCTAAGGCAAGTGTAAAAGATCACACAAACCTCATATATGCTTTCTTATTTTCTGACTTCTATCTGACCCTTATACTCTCACCATAATTTTTTCCTGACCTTACCATAATTTTTTGTTGTTTTGACTTCAGTAGTATTATACAAAATTTCTAAAGATCTGAGACAAAAAAAATTATTAATTTGTCTTTTCAAGGAATATTAAAAGAAGCACTTGCTGTAAATAGTAAGAATTGTACTTCACAAGAGGTGCTTAATTTCAATTAATGTTATTAAAATTGCTGAGGTTTTATTATACACAGAAGGACAGGTAGATATTTGTGTTTCTTCCATAATATAATTCTCAGATTACTGAAATTAATAGACAGTAACTTTCAAAAGGACAAAATGATGTCTCTACAATTTGCTGTAATGCTTTAAAAAAAGAGTCTGCATGATATCTATGCAGTATTTTGGCAATATACACTATGAAGGCTGGAGTTCAAAGGCACATCAGTTTTTCATGCCTTCCTGAAGATTTAAGTTCTGCTACTGATTTTTGCTAAGTAGTTAATAACTGTAAAGTAGCACTGCAGTCACATACTCCTTTTTCCTACCTATTTGAGCTTGCAAGGGGAAAATTACACACAGGAATAAGTATTTAGGAAACTGAGACTATATCTACATTATCAAGTAGTTTTCCATGAAAGGAGCAGTTGTGCAGAGCAACAAAACAAAATTGACTTTTGTTTTTCAGTATTCTTATTTTCTAGTTGAGCCAGGACTCTTTTGCCTCAAAGTGCTTAAAACAACTTTTTTTGGGCCAACTGCTGTACAGCCTAATGATGAAGAGCAAGGCACCTTAACATTACCGATGTATGGACAAATGAATTAAATATAAAATCAGTGAGATTATCTTCCAACAACTCTTTTGGGGGCCAATGCAGAATTTCTTAGATGCACCACCATGCAAAACTAAGTCAGAGAAAGAGATGTATGCTGATGTTTATGGGACGTGACCTGGCCCCATGAAGGTGTGAATAACTGAGATTCTTGTTAATAGATCCCTTGTGACAGATTAGAGTGAAATGAATGATTGGTGTTTAAATATATATATATATGTAATTTATTTTAGATAAAAATTGTTGCAATGGAAAGCAGATATGTAGCTTTCTTTACTATTATCTATAGTACAGTAATTTCACGATTATAAGCCGCACCTGAATATAAGCCGCACTTCCGGGTAGCTGGGAAGACCATGGGATTTGTCCATATATAAGCC
>VRYO01002355.1:22370636-22393972 GCA_009812075.1 Sialia sialis
AGTAATTCTAAACCATATTCCCATGAAGTGTTTCAGCAAGATTCTATATCTTAAAGCTGCAATATAAAACTTGCAGTAAAATCCATTGTCTTGGTTCTGCAAAATTATCTTTGGTGGATAATCCCCCCAAAATGCAGAGCATGTGTATGTACAGAATTATGCAGGATCATGCTTGTAATTGTTGGTACTAATTTCAGGCACTGAGATGCTTTGTTACATTATTACTTCAGTTTTAGCCAAAATCCAGAGCAGAAAATATAAAGTAAAATTATCAGTGGGAATAATTTCTTTTTGTGGTTGGTTTTATTTGGTTTTGTTTGTTTTATCTTGGTTTAGTTTGGGTTTGGGGGATTTATTTTTTTGTTTCATTTTGGTTTTAGTTTGGATTTTTTGGTTTTGGGGTTTATTTTAGTTGTTGTTATTTTAGGATAGCTTTTTCTTTTTAACTATGGTTGTTGTTTACAGGAAGCAAACACACTCCTAGCATCCTACCCTGGAAATTTTTCTGCTCTTCAACACCAGGAAGATCAAATCAATTTTAGCATAAATGCTGATTTTGCTTGTAAGAAGCCTAGATCTATATTTTTAACAGTATTGCTTTTGAGCATATATTCCATAATAAAACAGGAGCTAATTTGTAATGAATGTTAAGAGAAAGCATGGAAGATTTCTGTACCCCAACCCAGCTATGAGGTACAGACTGCTTAGAAGGAATTTGCAAGATCTAAAATAGAATGGTAAGCTGCACAGAGCAGAATAAAGCATCACCCTGTATAAACTACTGTGTTCTTCAGGCAGTAATGAAACATCACTTTTACAACTGGGATTTGATTATGACTTGACTTATCCATTTCTATACTGAATTAGCGGACTTCAAAAAGGCTTTCTCATTGTGCAGACAATCTCTGCATTACTGGGCAAACACACAGGAGTATGAGATACTGAGAAGGTTGATTCATTTTGCTAATATTTCAGCTTCTACTTGTGGTATCTACTGCCTCTTCAACCAGAAAAAGAGGAAGTCAACAGTTAATGGTATCATCAATTTAAATTCCATTTCATAGGCAGACAAAAAAATATGATAGCAAATACAGACTTTCACTATGTGTTTATATTAAGTGTAAAAAAGCCTAAATATTAGGCTTGAGTTACACCTGAATAAAAACATTCATGTCTTCCAGGAGCATGTACACATGCAATTTTTGCACTTTTCTGGCATGGATTAATGCTTTCCTGTATGCTTCAAGTAGTATGTTAATGAAAGTACACTAATTTGCTATTAAACATCTATCAAAATAGCTAACAGTCATTTTGTACTTCTACTGTAATCAAAATGGACTGCCATTGGTCCTTTTTCTATTCACATTATTTGATTGCCTTTCCACAACAGAACCCAAAAATACAAAGAGCTATTGTTATATTTAGCACTGATTTTAGCAGAGAATGTTTATATCAATGAAACTTGCCAAGTTTCATCAGTTTGTTTCAGTGTTTTCATTCTAGTTGTGTGACCCAATTTTAGCTCATTGATGGTAACATGCTTTGACTTAAACTCACTTTGATGTCAAATCAGTTTGATTCAAAAATCCTGTTGTATTTAACTCATTTCACTTTTCCTGATGTGATGTTATTGTACATCAGTAAGTAAAGATTATCTTTACATTTTTTCTGAACTAGCAGAGAGTGGTTACCAATAAAATTACTAAACCAAAAATTATACAAATTTTGTCTAGCCATTTTCTTCTCACTGAAGAAGTTCCACTCTCCCTTGAAATTTCCAAACAATTTTAACCTCATTCTTGACTTACCAGACATATTCTTCAGTTCTCACTTTCATTTTAATACATTCCAACACTATCTCCTGACAAGATGCCATATTATTTAGACACCAATTTCTTAACAAACAGAAGGAGAACATGCAAACATTATGTGCCAAGAATGTATGTCAGCATCCTGAAAACCGCCAAGTTTCATTGATGATGAGTTGTCTTCTTGATTATTTTGACAAGACTATCCATTGCAATAACCTTACCACTATTTTTTCACTTTCTTTGATAGGCTTAAAACCCTCACCTAATATTTTCAAATAAATTTCAAATGCTCTTCTGTCTTCTACTGGCAGAAATACATGAAGCCTCAGGCTCTAGGATTGGCAGTGAATTCGATAAAGAGAGTTTTAGAGCTGCAAGTGTTAGCTGCAACCTTTTGTCTGAAAATAATCAAAACCATTTCTCAGGAAGAAAATATTCTGCATTAAAAGTTCTCTTAGACACAGTCAATAATAATTCTTAATTTTTTCTAATGTATATAACATATTCAAGGTTCTCATGTAATACAAAATGGTACTCAAGGGAATATGAAGGATATAGAACATATAGAAGACATAAAAGCCTTCTAAAATTAATATATTCTAGAAAAATTGATAATACATATCCTTGAATTTAAGCAGAACCAGTGTGGGGTTTTCAACATCACAAACTCATTAATCTTATTTTTTGAGCAGCTCAGAGTTTCATATCTAGTTTGGGATAAGATAGTCTACCCTTTAGATCAAATATTTGATATCCATTATTATTGTGGTATAGAAACAGCTGGAAATAAAGCTGCAAGTGGCTGCAGTATTCCCTTCTGCACACTCCTCCCATGAGAAAATGACAAAGAGACAGAGATAATGAGTCGAGATAACAATTTACTTGGAAAAAACAGAAATAAGATGAGGAAAACAAACAATAACAGCAACAATACTAATAGCAACACTCTATAAAAGAGGGTAAATACATTTTAAAAAATGCTGGAGGAAGACCTGACCAACTCAATGCTACCACAGCCAGTGACACATATATTCCTGAGACAAAGGAGAAAATGGCAGGTACTACTGCAGCTATCTTCCCCTGAGCTGCAGACAGCAACAAAAAATGGTGGAAAAATTGTTTGCACCCATGCCTCTCCCAAAACTTGAAACAAAACAGTATTGGATAAAGCCTAAAAGTTGGACCATGCTGCCCCGCCATTCTGTCACTTTGCTCCCCTGGAAAAGGGAACAAAAATGGTGTCAATTCCACTGTGCATTTCTGTTTCCCATCCATATGAAGCCACTTCCCCCAGAAATTATGTGAAGGGCGTAGAATAACAATCTAAATGTGCCCTCACAGCTCCAGGATCCTTTCCCCTCACAACAAGTGAGAAAATAACTGTGTTCTAGCTGAAACTAGGGCAATTACGGAGCCAGTTCACTTAAAACATAAGTTCATGGGCTTTTTAGGGGGAATCAAAAATGAAGGCCTTACAAATCACAACCTTCACCAGACTAATCAGTAGATTTTATATTCAAAAGTGACTACTATCATATGGTCTCTCTGACAGCTTTTGTTCTGGAATGATAAGACTGCTTCAAATGCAATTGCTGGGATTGAACTAAAATTACACATTTTGTAAAGTCTGCCCTACTAAGACACTTTTTATGATAAAATTGGCCCAAAACCCTCTAAAAGTACTCTCAGTGTTTTGTGCATCTTCCTAGTTTATCTACCTGTAGGACCTCATTCTACAGTTTTTACTGATTTTGAACAAACTATTTTTCCATTTTCTTTTCCTACAATGTAAGTAAATAGTTAGGTTGCATAGACATAGCCTTCTATTTACCTTCAAGATGTTTTATATATTCCTTATGGAATACAGTCCAAGACACAGTGTTATTTCAGAGGGCATAATCTGCCACAGATCCCGTGACATATCTGTCCGCGCTGTGTGGATCTCTTGAACATCCTCAAATATCTCAAGGAAACAGCTGAGTCCTTGTATACAGTGATAAAAGCATGCCTTAACCTCCAAAGTAATGGTATATTTTCGACAAGTTAAATACTTTGATGTTTTGAAGTCTTCATTAGAAGGAATATTTTTCAATATTCAAATAATTCTTGCTGGCCTTTGATACAGAAAGTCCCAGTTGGTACATTTCTTCAAGTTCCAATCAATACAGTCTACTTTTCTAGTGCAAACTGTGTAACTTTATTCATATTGTTTGGACCTTTTAATCAATAAAGATGATTTGTAACAGTTAAGAATGTAGAATACATTCTCCCAATGTTCTGAGTTGGAAGGGGCCCAGGAGGATCATCATGTCCAATTCTTATGTGAGTGGTGCATATAGAGATAAAACCTGCAACCTTGGCTTTATAAGCATCATGCTTTAGCCAGCTGAGTTAGTTTCATAGGCTTGTTCAAGTTGGTTAAATAATGTATTTTTTGCTTCATATTCATTTGGGTTTTTTGATGGTGATTTCTTCAAGCTTAAATAATGGCATTAAGGTAAAACTTCGAACAGGTTTAACCTTTGAGCCTTGCACTACAATTCCTCATTTATTGAAATGTAGTAGCAGCCTTGATCATAGATAAATATGCAGTTCATTCTATCTCCAAAGCTGAAAAGATTCTCAAGGCATAATAGGAGTTATAAGACAAAATCTTTAATCAAGGCACAGTGCCCAGGCTGATGTTTGTTTCTAGACTTACCTGTGTAATGCATTTGTTGTGCCAGTCATCTCCCTTTGAAGGTTTAAATTAATGTGTTAACAGGCAATAAATTTAAATTGTGTGATTGCCACTTAAATATTTTTCATTGTAAATTTATAGGGGAAAAAAATCAATTTTGTAATACTTCACTTACTATTTTAAGCATGAAATTCTAGAATTAAACTCATTAATTAAAACATGAATATTAGTATATTTTTAAGCAGATATTCAGATTATACTGTGTTGTGTATACTATAACATGCTGTATGAAAAGATATTTAGGTCATTTTTATTTAAAGTGTACAAAATCCTTTTTCTGATTAGGTGTTGCTGCAAAAGCATTTGCTTCCAGGACTCAGGCTCAGAAGGCGTATTGCCTGAAAAAAGTCCTATGACCTGCTTCAAAAGTCTCCAAAGCTTCTTGCTGAAACTTGTAGTGAAATTCACCTTCCACTTTAGTTAATGAGGAAAAAGTAATGCAGCAAAGCACTGAGAAATCATTTAATCTAAAGGATATTGGTACACACTCCAATTCCTCTCCATCCTCTGTCAATACAGGATAATACAGTACATTTAGGATTCTACTATCTCTAGCATAACTCCACTGGCATTAGTGGATTTCTAGCAGCAGAGCAGCATCCTACAGTAAGTCTGTGCATCTGGTGAATTAGTTACATTTATTGACCATTTGCTTGTGCTGCTGTTTCAGCTGATAATCACTAGTGGTATGAATGATATGAATACAGTTTTGTGCTGTTAACTCTGACTCTCTTATTTGATAGTTTGTCTTTGATCTGTAGGATTCAAGATATGGCTGTGTATTGACCACTGATTAAAAAACTTGTAGCATTATTTGATATGTCTGGCAAATGAATTGATTTGCCTTTATTGCTTTTTTTCCTAACTTGCCAGCTTCACTGTGAACACACCAAGTCAATTTTTATACTTACTTCATGAGTTTTTGACAACATGGTTTTGCTCTTTTCCTGGAATTTCCCACAATGTAGCATTTGGTTTAATGTGTTTCTCGAGTAGGAGAAACTGTATTGCCCTAAACCTCACCACAAAAGAACACACTAATATATGAAGATAGGGACTTTGAAAAAAATCTACAAATCACAGCTGAGTCTAAAGTCGAATAATAAACCCCAAGATTATTTCTGGAATTTTGAATTTTTCTAGAATGTAAAAAAAAAAATCAGAAGTAATTGTGCAAACCTTTAGTAGGTGGTCGAACCAATGAAAAACCTCTAGTTTATTTTGTGTGTACGTAGGGTATAGTGACACCCACGGGAAAACAATTAAAGCCAGTTTTTCAGAATCCTGCAGTCAAATTCTCTGAATTACAAAAAATGAAATGGCAATGGTGAAACTTTAAAATGAAAAAAAACATTATAAAATAATTTATCCAAGGGTGAAAATTAGGACATGTACTTTTCTCCATATCAGTGCAGGGTTGTCCCCTAATAGCCAATTCTGCTGTAATCAGGAAACATAATGGTTGGCACTTTGACAGAAACCATTGCCACTTAGGTTCAAGACAAAAAAAGCTATGGCAGAAATTTTAAACATGTAAGATTACTTATGCTTAAGGAGAACCCCACCTTATAATATCAGCAGTAAAAGTCATTAAAGTCTTACAATTGTATCAGACTCTTTCAGTGAGAGCAACAGTTCACTTGCCTTGAGAAGTTAATCAGGTTATTTTTGCGAATGAGAAGTTAATCAGGTTATTCTTGAGACTGTTTTTGACCTAAAATCTATAACCAGAATGACTGGAATTCTTTATATAATGCATGTATCACTACCAACAAGTTTTGTTCCTGAACGAAAGTAAAGGAAGTAAGATATTCCCTGCAAACATATTTTATTGAATGTGTAGCAAATGAAAAACAAAAATATTGCAGTGAATCTGCAGAAAGTTTATAATTCTGCATCTCTAAGCTTGGATCGTATTTCACACATATTTTTTACCCAGCTTTCAGTGTGCATAAATGCTGATTCTGTTGCAATGCTTGCAGTTTGGATGTAGAAAAGCATGTCATTTGGATAGCAAAAAAACAACATTTCTTCTCTCCAGTTCTTCAAGGAAACAAATGGATAAACACAAGCAGCAGAAATTAGTCAAGCATGTGATCTATTAACCTAATGTATATAGAATGGGGAGCTCATGTGCTGCAGTTTAAATCTCTGAGGTAAAGCTCTTTGCAGCTCTAATTTACCAATTTGTTAAATTTCAAACACAACTAAGAAACATTACAGCCAATTAGTTTCAGTAAGTCTATAAGGCTGTATATTTAAATACCCTACTTGTACTGCTGTCTTGATAAACTGAAATATCTCTTATTTCTTTCCAGACCGTTCCACTGTGGCAGTTGTGCTTAAAAATCTCATTTGGGACAAAAGTTAAAAGTCCTTTAAAATTAAATTAAATTCATTCAATTAGACTAAAGAAATATCTAAACCAACTATTAGTAAAAATAATTTTATTTATTTCTGTCAAATTAGAACTTTAAAGGGACTTCAAACTATCAAAAGTACTTCTATTTGAACTTAAAGTCTAATTTAACTCTGCATTTATTTATTTATTTATGTTCATGCATGCAGAAATATGAGTTTCATATGAATCTGGAAAAAACAATTGAAAAAATAAACAGCAGAGGGCTGCTTAAAGACAGTGAAGTTACCAAGTCACCCAGTGAGGTTCTTATGACTGTTATGTATGTTCTTTTGTCTACTGTTGTTTGTATTTTCTGCAATTTGAAATTTTAATGCTCAGTAGTCTTTTCCTTTTTAGATCTTTCTAAGATGTGTTTATTTTTTTGTCCCTGTGAAATAGACCTTACTGGATTGTACCTCAAGAACTTTACATTTCGATTGAAAGCATGGCATACTCAACATATGAGAGCTTGGCAGAATGCACAGTTGTCTTCTATCAAGCACAGAAAAAGGAGATGATGAAAGCATATTAAAATAAATAAATATGGGGTTTTTTGGACCCTGACCCCAAAAATTAGTTGCAGTCACATCCTTGAGCATATCTCTTCTTTGTTACTACAGCCAAAGGAATTATATTCTGATCCAAGCCAAACATGAATTTTCATCTATATTTTACATTTTGACTAGACCAGTATCACTTATCATAAAATATAGACTACATATTGTATATATCTATACAATATGTATATATGTACATTTACCAAAAATGTATATTATAAAAATTTGTCTATTATTTGTCTAGATACACAAATGCACATATACCCACACATATACTTATATGTATGCATCTATTGAGCAATCAAATGAGGGATCTTTACTTGCTAATAGGGTTAGAGAATTTAAAGATTGAAATCTACTAGGACACTAGCTACCCTTGATTTGAAATCTTCAAAAGTTATCTTTCCAAACTGCTTGACGGCTTTGAGATACTGTTTTGCATGAGATTATTAATTTTTTTACTCATTCTCAGGAACCTTGTTTGATATAAAACAAAGCAATTTCTGAAAGTCCACCCTGAAAATTGCTGTTGGAGTTTCTTCACATTAGACCACAGCTTTTTAACAGATGCCTATATCATCCCTTTCCAAAATACAGACACAAAAATATAGCAAGAGAGAGGTCATTCATATATATTTTCTTTCACTAGAGACTCTGTAGTCAAACCATTTTCTCAGCTCCAAATTCATACAGACTGAGAGGGAGACAATAAAAAAATATTAGGATGAAGAAGTCTCCTGCCTTGTAATGCCATCAGCATCCTTGAAAAGACAAAAAAAAATGGACACCCAAGAATATACATGAAAAGTTATGTATCTGACAAACACATTCAGTGTAGCAACTGTATTTCACATCTAACAAACTAGAATAGAGACAGATGAATGTAGTTTTGCTTTTACTGTTCTCGGACAATTCCACAATCTGGATCTATTTTTCTCATAAGAATGATGATAATTCATATATTCTCACCTAGCTGATCAAGGGAAGCTGGTTGATGCAATCTTTTTGGATTTCAGTACAGCTTGTGATACTGTCTCTCAAGCATCCTTCTGGATAAAAGGTCCAACAAAGCTGGATAAACACACCATGGGATGGGTGAGCAGCTGGCTCACGGGTCAGGTACAAAGGGTTACAGTGAATGGGGTGACATCAGAGTGGCAACCTGTCACTTGCATGGCTCCACAGGGCTCCATCCTTGGCCCTGAGCTCTTCAACATCTTCATAAATTACTTGGACACCAGACTGGAAGGGACTGAGCAAGTGTGAAGATGATGCAAAACTGGGAGGAGCTGTTGAATCCCTCAAAGTCAGAGACACTGAGGAGGTCCCTCAGGCAAGACTCCAAAGGGAGTTTTTGCAGAGACACCTCAACAAATCAGAGGGCTGAGAAATCACTAACCATGTGAAGTTCATCAAGTGGAAGTGCTGGATTCTGCACCTGGGATGGGGTTATCCTGGCTGGATGTAACAGGCTGAGAGATGAGATTCTGAAAAACAGTACATCAGAAAGGGATGCGAGGGTCCTGGTCAGTGGAAAGTTGAACATGAGGCAGCCCTGGCAGCCAGGAAGGACAACCCTGTCCTGAGGGACATCAGGGACAGCATGGCCAGCTGGGCAAGGGAGGGGATTGTCCTGCTCTGCTCTGGGGCAGCCTCACCTCGAGTTCTGTGTGCAGTTTTGGGTACCATAATGTAATAAAGGTATTAGAGAGTGTCCAAAGGAAGGCAACAAAGATGATGAAGGGCTTTTGGAGAAGCCACTGAGCAGTTGAAGTCCCTGGTCTGCTCACTCTACAGAAGAGGAGACTGAGGGGAAACAACATTGAAGTTACAACTTCCTCATGAGGGGAGGAGGAGGGGCAGGCACTGATTTCTGCTCTGTGGTGACCACCAACAGAACCCTAGGGAATGAGCTGAAGTTGTGTCAGAGGTGGTTTATGCCAGATGTTAGGAAAAGGTTCTTCACCCAGAGGATGCTTGGGCACTAGAACAGGCTCCCCAGGAAAACGTTCACAGCACCAAGCCTGGCAGAGTTCAAGAAGTCCATTGTTTGGACAATGCTCCCAGGCATATGGCGTGACTCCTGGGGATGGTGCTCTGCAGGAGCAGGAGTTGACCTCAGCGATCCTAATGGGTCTGTCCCTTCCAACTCAGCTTAATCTGTGCTTCTGTGGTTCTCCACACCTCACAGTACAGCAGGGGCTAAGAACTCCTTGGGCAGGGAGCTGGAGCCATCAGGGGCTCCCTGGGAGGTGGCAAGGCAGGATGTCACCAGCCAGACCCATCCCACTGCTCCAACTGGGCAGCAGGGAAGGCAGAAATGCACTAGGGACAATCCTGGGGGTGCCATTGGTGGAGACTGAGCTGCTGTGTTGGCCTGTAGGTGGGGGTCAGGCTCAGGCCCAGAGGGCAAAAGCAGGGTCAGGCACAGCTCAAGATCACCAGGTAGACTGGGCCTGGGCCAAGGAGCATGGCTAGGCACAGGCCAGAGCATGGAGGGTCTGCTGCTCAGCAGAGCCAGGCACTGCTGCTCAGCCAAAGGCAGACTGTGGGATTGTCAGGTTAGTGCTGAGCTTTAGGGGGTGCTGCATGGATCAGCTGCAGTTATTTCTTTTCTACAAGCAGTAGCTTGGGCTGAAGCATTATATAGTGCAAGTGATATACAGGTAGTTACCAGAGTATATAAATCCTTTTTTGACCTGGAAAACTTAAATATAAAAAACCCTAACTAATTTTTTATCTCCAGATGACATACTTATTATGAAAAACACTAACTGATAATCATGGTACAAATTTTCAGTACTCAATTTTTTAATCTTGAGAAATTTGGTTCTCAGTTTATTTTAAAATTTACAAAATTATCCTTGGTTCCTTTGATCTTCTCCAACAATGCATGAAGGCAGTGCTTTGCTCTAAATCAAAGAACAAAGAAAGCAGTAGCATCTGTTTCTGTAACCACTGATTCTTACCTGCAGAAAAGAGGAAAGAGCTTCCTGTGACAGAGCTTGTTTGCAGCTCAGGCTCAGATAGACTGGGGACTACCCCTGCCTGATGCAATTACATGCCAGCTGACAGTAGTTACATGCAAATCTTGTAACTGAAAAAAGGAACTTGTGAGTTATTTTTATCTCTTCTCATCTTTTATCCCTCTTTTCTCGTTTCTTCATTTAAATGAGAAATTTTAGTTGATGGTCAAAACCCCGGTAGGTAAGGTGACTGGTTAATGGAGGAAAAAATAATGAAGGGAGTTGAGTTGCCATTAAAGAGGAAAGGACTGTGATGATAGGGGTTTGTCTGCTGGAAAGCAGCTCTGTGGAGAAGTACCAGGGGTCCAAGTGGCACCAAGTTCTATGGGGCAGCAGTGCGCTCTTGTGGTCAAGAAGGCCAAATGTCTGCTGGGGTGCGTTAGGGAGGGCTAGGTTAGGTTTCAGGTTGGGAAAGGTTATCCTCCCTGCTTGCTCTGCCCTGGGGAGGCAGCATCTGGAGTACTGTTCAGTTTTGGGTTCACCAGATCAAGAAAGACAAAGAACTACTGGATGGGTCCAGTGGAGTGGTATTAAATGATTAGGGGTCTCAAAAATCTCTCAGTAGGAAAGACTGAGAGAGCTGGGCCTGTTTAGCCTGGAGAAGAGACAACTGAGGTGACATTTTATCAATACATAGAAATATCCTAAGGGCAAGTTACAAGTGGATGGGGCCAGAATTTTTTCGGTGGTGTCCAGTGGCAAGATAAAAGGCAACAGGCACAAATGGAAACACAGGAAGTTCCATCCGAATAGGAGGAAAAGCTTCTTTACTTTGAGGGCCACCCTATGGAACTTGCTCTAGGTGTACTTACTTTGCAGTGGAGCTGGACTAGATGATCTCCAGAAGTCCCCTTAAACCACAATTATTCTGTGATTCTGTGGCAAGAAGAGGAGAAATATTCTCTAGAATTTGTACCAGTTGTTGTTTTCCATGTAACCTTGAGGCTATCAAATTTTGAGAAAAAAAGTCCTGTGAGAAATATTCTTGAGCAGAAAAAAGTTACTAAATGTTTCAATTATTCAAGATAAACAATTATAAGAAATTGTTCTGGAACATTTTCAAGTTACAGTAATGTCACAATTATAAGCCACACCTTTTTCATTGAAGAATCCAGCCTTCCCCAGTAGTGCAGCTTATATTCCGGTGCAGCTTATCTATGGACAAATCCCAGTGAAATGCCAACCCATAAGTGAGAGCTGGCCAGGGAGGGTGACTGGGGCTGCCTTTAAAGGCTTCGCTGGTCTATGAAAACTGTTTGCAACTTGAGCACCTGACACCAAACCCAGCTGGCAGCAATTCTGTTACTAATTTGTTACTTTGTTACACATGGATCCTCACTTGGGGGGGGGGGGTGCGGCTTATATTCAGGTGCGGCTTATATATGGACAAATCCCGTGGTCTATCCCGCTACGGGGAGGTGTGGCTTATAAGTGTGAAATTACTGTAATAAAAGGAGAGGAATTGTTTCAAGTGTAACTAGTAGAAAAATGAATCATGAATATAACGCATTTGAAAGACAATATGCACTAAGCAGAATTCTTTGAAACATGGCTTAAGTAATCCAAGAATTTTGATTTTTTAAATATTTTTGAATATATTCAAATGCTACTGAGAAGATGTAGGTTTGGTTTTCGGTTTTTGGGGGTTTTTTTTGTTTGGTTGGTTGGTTGGTTTTTTTTGGGTTTTTTTTGGTTAGGGATTTTTTGTGAACTTGCATGTTTTGGATACTCCTAAAAATTTATTTGCAAAATCTGACAATATCCTCAGGGTCTTTTTATTTTCAGTTTTTCAGCCTTCTAACCTTGATGTTCAGCATGATAAATGGTTAGATTAACAAAGTGTGCATGAATGAGTAACTGACAAAATGTTACAGTAATTAGGTGCTTGGTAATACATACAGAATTTTTTTGTTTGAATTGGCCCTTATTGTGGACATTAAATGTGTGCTCAAAGAGCAAATAAATGCTATGAGTTTATGTGCAGGCATAATATAAACTAACCGTTACAAAAATCCATAGCTGCAAACAAAGACTTATAGGAAACCATTAAGAAAAAACAGTGTTCTGTAATGGAGTTGTAGCTTAGACATAAATTGAACTTAATGGTGTCACGTTATCCTGGTATTGCTTTAGTTCCGTGACCGATGAATTGGGAATTCTCCTTTTCAGTCTTCTTTTTACCATAGTAAGAAAACCTTGTTCTTACAATTTTTATGTCTAAGTCACTTCCACAAAATTTTAATCATTGCTATTACTATGTTTTGTCTTCTGTGTAGTTTGTCTTAATGCTTCCTGTAGTGTGCTGGTCAAAAATACACACTGTTCCCACTGTTATCATAGTAACAAATGGTAGGACTCAACAATAAATTTCTGAATCTTGTATGACACTGGGGTTAAAAGTATCCCAGAGTTATATATTTCCTTTCTACAAGACCATCACCAATTTGTGTTCATTAAATATATATATATATATATATATTTAAATGTTAGTGAAATATTTCTTGTATACAAATATTATACAAATATTCCTTATTTTATATTTGTATGTGTGACATTTGCAAGTGAAGTGGAATTGTTTGCTTTGTCCTTATTGCATTCCATAGTGTATATGTATTTCAGACTGTTTATGAAGATCATTCTGTCCTCTCAAGTGTTTTGAAAATCTCATGTTTTATATCACCTATCTACTTTGTACTTTTATGCTCAATGCCGTCAACTAAGCCTTTCATGAAAATGCCAAATAATGCTAGTTCAGATTTCTGTGATCTATGGCATTTATAATGCAATTTGGCAACACAGTAATAACTACAGGTCTTTGTGCAGGTTTGGGGTTTTGTGGACGTTCTGTCTCATTTTGTTTGAAATATGGTTAAATAAAATATAACAATAATTTAAAGAAAACAGAAATCTACCTTATGCATAGTATTGCTCTACAGAGAATTGCTTCTGTAAGGAAAAAGCTTTGCTTACACACACCAGGAAATTTCTTAGCTATATATTAATGCATGTGTCTCAGAATGATCCCTTGGCAATAATGGATTATTCAGTAGTAAAAAGGAAGTGTTTCTCACATAGTATAAGAATTAGATATTCCATATAATGTGCTAAAACGATTTATCTTGAATTTATGATTCCAAAGCCCATCATAATGCTACAGCTTATAAATTGGAACTGAGAAAAGAGTGCAACTAGTAGTGGAATATATTCAGAACATGATAGATAGAAAATTAACCTTATTCTACTATTAAGTTGGTCATAATCAATAGTTTTCACCAATATCATCAAATGTCCCTGATTTTCAATCTACATTTCCTTAAAATTAACATCTAGAATAGATTGCTTTTTTAATGCTATTATTGTGGGGCACCTTTTCCTTGAAATTACTATTAAGGTTGCATGCAATAAAAACGTCTTCAAAGTACAAAATTGTTTTGATAAGGAATGCAAAAGCCAGAAGATACTGGCTTCAGATAAGCCAGCATTTAAAATATATTTGACATACCAGTAAATTGTCTGAATAGTTCAGAAACTGCAAGTGCTAGGGAAGTATTTAATAGTTCAAATTTATGGCCTTTTTTCCTGTTAAAATATAATTAATGACAATCCTATAGATCAGAAACACATTGTTAATTTTGCAGAGAGGCTAATAGTTTCTTCATTTATGAAAATAGGTTGCTATAGTCTGCACAGCCTGAGCCTCATTTTACATCCACAGGTTCTTAGGATCCATTCTCTTTCACTCAACTCTAGGCATTTTTTTTCAATGAAAGACACCAGAACTACATCAATTAAAGAGTAATTTAAATACATACGCACACAATAGAGAGAGAAAAGGAGAGAAGAATCAACTGTGAACAGAATGGAGTCTTTTCATCAGTAAAATACCATACATTATTTCTTATAGGAAAAAATTCACTTTACCCTGAAAGACCAAGTAATCATTGTGTGAGAGAAAATGTGTGAATGGGATGAAAAGATGAAAAACAGAGACTTCTGAAAGTAAGCTAGGGTAGGGGGCTGTAGCAGAACTTCCCTGTGATGACTATAAGAACTAGTCCAACAGAGGAATTAGGGCATCGTCCATACTATGGCGTTTAGAGAGCTTGTTGCATTTCCTAAGTTTTATTGCATGGGTTTCTGGCAGATCTGCTTAGACCACCTAGGCTGCTTTTTTTCACAATTTAGGCATGACATATCATAATCTATCTCTTTTGCCCTGGGCCCCCTACTACTTCTTTGAGCCATGATTATAATGCCATTACACCATTACATTATTGCATATTACAAAGGGTTTCCAATTTTTTATGTTTCTCTCTACCCAGTTATAAAACTAGAAGTTCAGGTTAGACTAGATTTTGAGAGATCTGAAGTTAATCTCAAAAATTTGGAAATCTCTCTCAAATTAGAAAAAATTGATTGTGATCATATATAAATATATGCATTCTATATAGTTCATACAAGATGACATTAAACATGCTAATTTACAAGCCAGATTTTATCTTGGAATTATGAAAGGAAAGTCTAATTTTCTCATGTCTCACTGCATCATGGCCTTTTTATTTAGATGGAAATATCACAGTTATTCAGCCAAATGCTGTTTTCATGTTGTATCTATTAATTCCTGTTAATTAATGCATATTGTTAATAATCGTGGAGTTTGGTCCATTAGGAAAAACCAGACAACCTTCCAAAAAGGAGTGTAATCACCAGATTAATATGGTACATAATAGATGTTTATGAAGAATCAGTCTTGTAACAAATACTGAAAGTTCCTCCACTCACCACTCCAATTCTAATATTTTTTTCTCTCCCTAATTTTCTTTTTCCTTCCTCAAACATGTAATTATGAAGAAATCAGCTACCAGCCATCATTTAGGCAAGGCAGCTCCAAGTTTTCTTGGTCCTGCTAGTGAGTATGTGTAATTCTCATAAATACATTTAGAAGTAAAGTTCAGTTTCTTGCTTGTAGTCTCAGGAAACATTTTTGAGAAGTGTTTGAATGTATGTGTTCAAAGTCCACTATCAAAACCAATAGAAGAGACAAAACATTTTAAGAAAGTTAAATGACTGATTTTTCTTTTGTGTATTTAGAAAGTTTTGATTTGGTTTTGATTTAGACTACTTCTTTCTTTATATTTCAGAAGACATGCATGCCAAAACCCAGGCTTTTCACTTCTGTGAATTGTACTATAAATTGTAGACACAGACTGGCCAATGAGTGTTCAATCCCTGTGTACTCACTTGATTTCTTGTTCCGGTACAAATGAAAGCCATTACAAAGTCATAATCACTTTTTTTTTCCCCTAAAGTAAGCTGATATTTAATGAGCAGGTTGGATTGGCTTTCAATTTTTATTCTCAAAAGGACACAAACTGCTGTGAATTTACTGTAAAGGATTTTATAAATACCTGGCAGAATATGTCAGGAGTAAGAACAGAAAGTCAAACAAGAACTGGAATATGAAGTTGCATTTGTTCGCTGAACAGACACTTTTTTATTAAACAACCAAAGATGATAAATTACACAATGTCTCAGCCACCTGACTCAAATCTAAAATGTCTTGTTTCTCATCCAAAATTCCTGAGAAATACAGATGCAATAGATGACATTGGTAGTCCTCAATTAGTTATTGAGTACCTGCCGCAGGAGAACTGTCCATAACTTTGAGGCAGCACACAGGATTTCAGTAATTTCTGTGCCTTCCTATATCCAAAATCATTCTGTAGGGAAGGACCTGAGTCTGTGGAAGGTATTTTCTGCAAAATACATTGCGCTTCAAAAGGCACCTGATATGAAAATTATGTGGACAGCCAAATATACTACTATTTGCTACTTATGTGCATTTATATTTATTTTAGCTGTTAGCAGTTTGAAGCTCTAGCCCATGGTTTGTTGTTCTTTAATGTACCGCATCCTATCTTGCTAGACTTAAGATCTAATACATAGGTTTGCTGATTGGTTCCCATGAATGCTTGCATGTTGGTTTGCTAGCTTGTTGATGGCATTGAAAGGATCTACAGGAGAAGCTGTTTCTACAAAATCCTGCCAAACATACATGAAATAATTTACTCCCAGTGGTCTATGCTGTGATAATGCTAATGAAGTTAGATTTTATAGTAGTAGTGAACTAAAGAGAATTGTTAAAACTTGACCTTAATCATTCAGGACACTATCTAATATAGAGTAGTTCAGAGATTTAGGCAAATTCCCTGTGAGAATTCAATGTAGGAAATTTTCCCATGTGATAGCCCTCAATGGACTTCTTTTGATTAACTTTGTACAGACATCCATGCAAGGCCCAAAAGGTATTTGACAGTCTAATTTGGAAGCATAAATGCTGCTATCATGTGACTAATTTTCTTCACCTACTGATTATGTCTGACACAGCACACTTCAAAAAGTCATAGTGCATGCAAATAACATGACAGAATAACAGTACTTGCAGTATTGTGCGTACCTTGATTAACTATGGTGTAACTTGCTAGAAATAAATTAGCAAATGCAGCAAAAGGATACTGCTGTTGTAATAAAGAGAATCAAAACTGAATCAGCAAATAAGATAAATTACTATTGTCCTTATTACACAGAAAAATACTTCTTTTAGTTGATATTTGCTTTTATTTGTGTTTATTAATACTCATTAGGATTTTATCCTTTTCTTAGGTGAAAGATCAACCCTAGATGCATACTGAGAGAAAGAAAAGAAAAAGTATTAGGTGTAATGCTTAACATTTTTTTCACTAATTGTAGATAATTGCAGATATTTTTTGGTCCCCGAGATTTTAATTTTTCTTCATTATAGGGACAAACCCCAGGGATCATTAGAATAAAATAGGAGCAATACTACTGAGCATTCCCAGCATTATATACAGCAAATCCACTGATCTGACACACATAAAAAATAAATTTCCATATATATTATGTAACTGAATAATTATACAAGCAATAGGATTTAAGAATTAATTCATTCATTTGTGCCACTGCTGAAAAATAAATATCATATGTATCACACATATTACGTGTGTCACATTATTTCTTATAATATTAGAGTTACTAATATTATAATTAAGAGACAAGTGTTTTTCACCACATTTTGTAGTTTTTAGCATGCACTCCAGAGGCTCAAGAAAAGTAAGAAATAAGAGAAAAAAAGAGTGATGTGAGCAAAAAATTGAAAATCTCATATATCTAAAAGCTTTGGGTAAATATCTATTCGGATATTTAATAATATCAGCAAATGCAATATCTTTCTTAACAAATGTCAACTGCTGCTGAAGAGAAATTATGAAAAAAGTTCAAAGAATAATGATAAAAATAGTTAAGAATAATAATATAAACAAATTCATACTTATTTTTGTAATGTTATTCATG
Source organism: Sialia sialis (assembly GCA_009812075.1). NCBI lineage: Eukaryota > Metazoa > Chordata > Aves > Passeriformes > Turdidae > Sialia > Sialia sialis. Next base: position 22,388,543 of record VRYO01002355.1, read on the forward strand.
CCAGCTGTAATGTGAGGGTTTGTTGGTTTGGTTTGGTGTTCTAATCAGATAACTCTTTTTGAAGAGACAAAGAAAGAAGGTGCTCTCTTTCAAAGGCTGAGTTCTGTTATTGTTTCTGTACAATGCAAGCAAGGTACTTCTTGCTATGCTAGTTAAGGCTGAGAAGGAACCAGTAGTTTGGAAGGCAAAAAACCTCTTTAGAGCAAACATTTTAGGCTTAGTGTATAACAGGTCCTCATCTTCCAGAAAATCATTTAATGTATAAAAATATTTTGCTGCTTCTGGGACAATAGTTCTAAACATTTTATAATCTCTACTAACCTACATGCAGTTGAAAGTCTTTTTTTTTTTCTGCTGTATGATGTGTATATAATGATACCATGGCAAACATAATCTTTATTACAAAACAGTTAATTTGAAGTACATTGAGATATGAGGGGAAAGTTCCAGATAGCAAGTTCATAAAAGTAAATTTCAGCGCTGTAAGTGTGTTTAATTCTTCTCAAATTTCCTGTTGATTTTATTACCATCTTTTGAAGAACGAATGATACTTGAGAGTGGCTGCAGTGGCAGATTGTTTTGTGACAAATTTTATGCTTACAGAAATAGTTTTTTCTAAAGTTCCAAGAGTTCATCCCACACTAAAATCCAGCTATTTCAATAGCTCTAACAGCATTTCTTGGAGCTATCCTTGTATTGTTACATAAGTTTTTTTATACAATAACTGTACAAGGACTCTCAGATATTCCCAGTGAACAACTATATCCTGAGAATATTATTGTTGTCTGAAAAACCATAAGATCTGTTTTACTTTAAAGTGTAATAGATAGACATTTCTTATGCAACAAAGAAAAACAATTTTTTCAGAATTCATTTTTGTCCTTCCATATTTTTAGCTTTATGCTCGTACATTTCAGTCAGTCAATTAGATTTGAAAACACAGCTATTCAAAGGAAGTTGTCACACTGCTGACTTGGTGATATGGTTTAGGGGTGATTATGGTTGTGTTGGGTCAACAGTTGGGCTAGATGACCTTGAAGGTCTCTTCCAACATTGATGATTCTGTGAGTGTCGGAAAAATTACATGCAAAATTTCCAATATCAATGCAATATAAATCCCTGTCAGCATGACAAGAAGAAAAATCCTTCATTTAAATGCAAATCTGGAGATCAGTTTGGCTGTGTGTACCCTAACATTGTTACAATACACTAACTGGCTACTCTGGCACATTTTAATATGATTTACAGAACAGTTCACTCCTTTCTATACACTATGTCTGTGTGTTAGCTATCCTCAGAAGCACCTTAAGACAACAGTGGCCCTGAAGTTTCTTATGGCCCTGAAATTCCACCTCCATCTATACTTTCTAGTGTTCAGAATCGACAGTAATTTCACAATTATAAGCCGCGCCTGAATATAAGCCGCAGTTTGGTTTTTTTTTTCAGGGAGGATCCATGTGTAACAAAGTAACAAATAAGTAACAGAATCGCTGCCAGTGGGGTTTGGTGTCAGGTCCTCAAGTTGCAAACAGTTTTCATAGACCAGGGAAGCCTTTAAAGGCAGCCCCATGCACCCTCCCCGGCCGGCTCTCACTTCCGGGTTGGCATTTCACTGGGGTTTGTCCATATATAAGCCGCGCCTGATGATTAGCCGCACTACTGGGGTAGGCTGGATTCTTCAATGAAAAAGGTGCGGCTTATAATCATGAAATTACTGTAATTTGCCCTGAAGAGCGTCAGAAATCATAAAAAAAGGCATTTTTCTTCTTGTCTTCTTTTAACAGGGTCTGAAATGATGAAAATGCTCGGAGAATATCTCAATTTAGAGCTTCTGAAAATATAGGACCTTCTTTAAGCAAAGTGTGATTCCTTTTTCTTCAAGTATATTACCTTCAGAAGATTTCTGTAGAGTTTAAAAGATGTCATTTCAGTCTCTGTGTCTGTGAGTTTCAAAAAAATATTTCCAGTTATTCAATAAGTCCATCTGTAAACTCTAAGATGAAATAAATCCAGAGCAACAGTGACTCATATTTATAGCTTAGCATATTCCTTTGGGATATGCAAGTTCAGTCTTTTCACAAACCATACTGGATTCAGGTCCTGAAGAGGAATAAGTATTTAAGCAATGCTCTGTCTTTGGGGGAGGGTTATGTACTTTTATTGGGCTCCTATTGTTTTAAGCATCTACTTTCCACAAGCAGATCAGTCTGGATAAGTGTTTACTCTAGATGCTGATTATCTAGTTTGAAGCACAATTACATTAAGAGAGAGCATGGGACTTCTGATACTAATCTTTGAGGAATAAATGAAAATGTGGTGTTAAGAACCAATGTCATTATTGAAGTAGGATTTGCTTTCATTTTGTTTTCTAAATAACATCATCATTAATGTTTCTGAGGTTCCTTTCTAGTTGATAACCTTAATAAATTACAACATTTTTAGTAATTTATGATACAGGGAATTCAGTGGAACAAACTCTAAAATAAAATGCAATCATACTTTACTAAGTCAAACACAGTAAATTGTGCCTTTACATGTAATGGGAGATGAGCAATGAGAGGGAATCACAGAATGGGTCAGGTTGGAAAGAACCACAGTGGATCATTTAGTCCAAACTCCTTGCTCAAGCAGGGTCATTCTAGAGCACATTGCACAGGATTGTGTCCAGATGGTTCTTGAATAACTCCAGACACAGAGATTCTATTACTTCTATGGGCAACCTGTTCCAGTGCTGTTATTCACACAATAGAGAAATTCTTCTGCGTATTTAGGTGGAACCACCAGTCCATCAGTTCCTGCCCATTGCTCTCATTCTATTGGTAGGCATCACTGAGCAGAGGCTGGCTCCATCCTCTTGAAACCCTCCTTTGAGACATAGATGGACATTGATGAGGTTCTCTCTCTGTCATCTCTTCTTGAAACTGAACAGGCCATCTACCTCAACCTTTTCTTGTAAGAGATGCTCCAGATGCTAAATTGTGTTTGTTGCCCTCTGCTGCAACTAGACACAAAACTTTCACTTCAGACAGCTCTTCTCCACCCAGCTCTCCAAGCCGTGGAAGTCCCTCTGAAGCTTCTGCACAGCACTCTGGGTTATTAGCCACTCCTCCCAGCTTTATGTCATCAGGACCTTCATTGAAGACATTGATAATTAAGTTACACAATACTGGGCCCAGTATTGAACCTTGCAGGGCACCACTCATGACAGGTCTTGTACAAGACTCTGTGTCAATTATTATGACCCTCTGCGATCTGCTGTTCAGCCAGATGGGAATGTCAGAGGAAACAAGAGGGGATAGGGGATATTCAAAAGCAAAGAAAAAATTCCAGAGTACAAAAATAATTTTTGACCATGAATCTTAATTAGCTATTTTCTTCGAAGGATTGCTGAGCATTTTTTCCTAGAGGCAAAGGCTTATTAAAACAACAACAACAACAAACAAAAACAAAACAAAAAAAATTCAACAACAACAATAAAACTCCCAAAAAACAATCGACAAAACAAACTGTGATTTAGAAAGGTATAATGAACATTTCATATCTTCGGTTGATTTGATCATGCTTGGTATTGAAATCTTTTACTAATCAAAATTAAGTCAAAGACATTTTTAACTCAGCTTACTGGATGTTGTCCTAAAATAAGCAGCACAGACTCCTTTTTGGTTGATATAAATTGGACATTGATGCAAATTGCACATAATTTATACTTTTACTCCATGTCATCTTAGGTTTGATTAATCTCATAATGTTTTCTCAGGAAACCCTAAATTCCTGACACCCAGAGATACAGGATCTCTGTCCCATTAGGTCCTATAAATAACTGTTAGATGTTCAAACAGTGACACAAAAGAAGCAAGAGAGTTGTTTCAAGTTAGTATCTGCAATTAGATTTATATTTTTAATAGAATTTTTCATGTTTCTACCTGTTTTTCCTATATTTACTAAAAACTTTTCACTCTGATAAAAGCAGAGAAAGGAGGAGGGAAGAGAAGAGGCAGAAAAGTGTGTATTACTGCCTTCTATAGTACCTCAAAATTTCTTGCTAAATTAGTTAAGATTGGTTCAAAATCAGATTTCAGAAACTGAAGTTATATCTGTATATCACACCCTATTCACACACCATTTATGCAATACTTACAATATTACAATGTTACTGTCATTGAACATTTGAACAAAATCCCATTTTGTCCTGACAGATTTCTGTTCAACAAGTAACAGATGTCAATGTGCCCTCCTAGCCATACAGTTTTTTAAGCTTAATTACTTTCTGCATTGTCTCATCTTGCACAATCAGTACTACTACATTTATTCTGAGACCTGATTTGCTATTCCTTTTATTTGTACCTAGAATTCAGTCTGTGAAAGACACCCAGCTTCTTGCATCCTGTGCCAGCTTCAGAGGTTATGAATGCATATCTCTGCATGTCCATTCCAGAGCCCACCTAAAAATCTTACAGAAATCAGAACTGTCGTTCTTTCATTCCAGATAGGAAGGCAAATTATATTCTTACTTCTTGACTATCTGTACCTCATAAAGCTATCTTCTGTAAAAGATATGACCCTTCAATGATGTCCAGATTCTTTTAGTATGCACTGGCTTTTTCTTTTTTTGCCAAAAAATAAAAAAATCTTCACAATTTTATGAAAGTTAGATAATGAGCTAAACAAGATAAAGCAGCACAGGGTCTGCACAGGAAAAGTGCTGTAAAAACCAACAGCTTTCTAAAATGAAAGATGGAAGTTTCTGATGTGTGCAGCACCTAAAAAGATGTTGAAGGACACAGAATCATTACTTCAGATTCAGGTTATTCAGTTATCACTGCAGATACATAGAGTCCTTCTGGTTACCTAATTCTTCCAGTGAAGTACGCTCCTACAAAGAGCAAGTTTGCTACTGTGCAGAACAGTATGAGTATTTTAAATGATTAAAGATAGCTTCTGGCTCTAAGTAATACCATGTTTCATTTCTGTATGGTAAGTTAGCTCCTTAAAAATTCTTGGGTCTGTTTTGTGGATTAAATATTAATTTTGAATCTGCTGAAACTGAGGTTTTAGTCCTTTAGCCACACATTTTTTGAGATACTCTGGGGTAAACAAGGTATCTGCATGGGGTGATATATATTACAGTGCCTGTAGGAAACATACACTTCTAAGCTTGAACCTGGGAATCAGTGAGTTTTGATGTTGTCAAATGATATTAGACATCTATATATGACCAACTGACTCAAGTCCTTAGTGTTGAATAATATTTTAATGCTCTTTCATCCTATGCAAAACAGTTAGTTAGAAATCCTGTTATTGCAAAGGACTAATTTAGAATACAGTAATTTCACAATTATAAGCCACACCTGATTATAAGGCACACCTCCGGGTAGCAGGGTAGACCAGGGGATTTGTCCATATATAAGCTGCACCTGATTATAAGCCACA
>VRYO01002355.1:22398903-22458104 GCA_009812075.1 Sialia sialis
GAATTTACTGTATATTCTTTCTCAGCGCTTAATGTTTTCTGTCAAGGATTAGAATCCCACTGTACTGAATGTAATAAAAAGAAATAAAAATGTCCCAGATGGCTTATATTTTAAACAACTGGCAAAACACAACCACTGAACAAACAGGGTCTGCAGGGTACGATAAGGTTACTGTCCAGGCAGGCATGTGTGAATAAATTAAACGTGGCAATGGCTCAGCCATCACATGTGGTCATCGATCTAATCAACGACAAGAGAGTAATTATTCATAGGAGTATTTTGGTCCATATTTTCCCATACATTTAAGACAGCTTAATTAATTGCATTTGTTTATATCCCATTGCATGAAAAAAAAAAAAAAAAGTCATGCCTGCTTATTATTTTCAAACTTACTAATGCAAACTAAAATTCACAAATCAAAGGACAATCTTGATTTCTACCAATATGTTTCACCCTTGCATTGCTTTAACATTTCAAGTAAAGAAATCAGCAGATCACCAATACTTCCCTGGATTTTCTGGCCATAGCTTTAACACTGTAAACCCTAAGTCCTGAATGACCAGTTCAGGAACTAGCCTCTGCATTTGCTGTTCATATTCTCACTACAGGTATTATGTCAACTTCAAAGCCATCTCTTCACTATGTCTAAATATTTCACCTAAAATATGCAATATAATTCAATAATAATGAAACCTGCTTGTGCTGGGATAAGGTTTTCACCAAGGCACATGAGAGCAGACACATGAAACTTCTGACCAGTATTTTCATAAAATAACCCCAATAGTAACTGCTAATTTGAACAGATTTATAGTAGAGAAGCAGCATGGAGGATGAGAAGTTATAAAACTAAAAATAAATGTAATAATATTCATTAATATCTTGAAAATTGCTGTTTTATTTCTCTATAGTATTTATACCATAGATGAGAAACCTTCTGGAGTCTTCTTTCAGGGTTTATGTGGCAAAGAAGATAGTTATAAACAGGTAGGAAGCATTCCTAGCCCTTTACCAAACAAACTACATGCCTAAGGGGAAATTTCAGACAGAAAACAGCATTTACCAACTTCATAAACCAGTGTATACACTCAGTAGGTTATAATTTTCCTCAAAATTTTTACTCATGAGCAATAGTAAAAGCCTGTTAATTCCTGGCTTTCATGACGCGACATCAGTGTAAGACTGAAGATTACTAAAGAAAACAATCTTTTTCTTATCTCTCTTTTCCTCATATTTATTGTGATTTTTCAGTATGCATCCACAGGCAGTGTCCAAATCGAGTGAAGCTGGAAGAAATTCACAAGGCCTTAGACTTATCATTAGTGAAACCATAAACAGAACCTCTGAAGGACACAGAGGTGATTTGAATACACATTGTTATTTTAAATAAAAACTGTTGCAGTTATTTCAGAGATTATATTTATTGATTTATTGTTTCTGAGTACTTTTTAACACATAAGGCTTGAGTTTTTAATAAGTAGGGTGTTAAGACACCATAAAAATATGTATAAAGATGAAAATATATTCTGTTACCAGCCATTTATTAATATTTTAAAAATCCCAGATGAACTTTATACACTAATAAAAAATTTCTGCAATTTAGTGAGTGTTATATTTAACACTCTATTTAGTAAAAAATTCATGGTATATAATTAAAATATTTATCATTTTTTTTCAGAGCCAGAGGCAATGGTATCCATATTTTCAGATGGCATTAACATGGTGTGTTTCATCATAGTGTATTTGTAGAAAATAATCAGAGTTTAAAATTTTTATTCCTCTATATACAAGATCACATTAGCTTCTTTGTATTGGGGAGTTTGACTTGTCTTATTGATTTTATGTTAAAATATGTTCAAGGCATTAGCACTAAAGATATATTTAGAGTAACATAACATACCATAACATAACATAACATAACATAACATAACATGGAGAAGTAATCTATGTCAATTTTTATGAATTCTTGACTGAATCCTTATAAGTGACATTCCTAGAATGTCACGGTAGGTGCTGTTGGGAAGCTTCTTCTGAGGAAACGTGTCTTAGTTTACTTCTCAGAACTCTTGAAAAACTTGGGACTTAATATTTCATCCACTGAAATGGCATTTTAAGAAAATCTATGTCACATTATCTCTTTAGAAACCCAGAAAAGCATGTGTATGGTGAAGAAAGCTCATGCCCAATTTTTGCCGTTCAGGTGGAAAGAGCATTCAGTTCACTTTTCCCCCTCTCTTTTCAAGCATGAATAATCAGCATGAAATAGGGGATTTACCTTTCATTCTTAACATGTGTATTTTCACATCCACTGGAAGATTAGCCAAAATATTAAAAGCACAGAAAAAGCGTTGGAAAACTGCTGAGGAAATAGTCATAAACACTTAGAAACGTTCCCTCCCACCCCTTGCTCTCTGAAAAGCTCTTTGGAAACTTATTTTCTAGGTCACCCCCTCAACATAGAAAAGGACTATGAAATCTAAAAATTATTCACATAAAGACTATTAAATAAATTACTACGCAATAATAGACTTTATAATGACACTATTTTAAAATTATTTCTTTCATGGATTGAAAGCATCTTATGTGTCACTGGCTACAAATTTAATATAGTAAAATTTATTTCCTTTTATTTTTCATGTTAAATGGTGTCATTAACACCCATAGGACAACCTAAATGGATAAGGTAAGCTAGGTTTGTCCCTAGTTTATTTTCTACTCCGTCTTATTTGAATGCAAACATCTTTGAAGATTTTGTATAACCACTTCAAAAATTTAAACAGAACCTCAAGAGAGGTTGTGTAATTTTCAGTTCACTGAACCAGAGAATAGTCTCTCAAAGCTGTTTCAGTGTTGTCATTACTTCCACCTACAAAAGAAACAGCAATGACTCAAAGTTGGAAACAAGAATAAATAAGCAAATACCTTCATAACAGATAGCTTTCAGAAACTGCCTATTCAACTTTTTCTTGAAAGTTTTACCTGTGGTAGATAACTGGAACTTTAGTTTCAGTATTTGAAATACCCTGAGTGTATTTCAATATATTTCATCACTTTGATAAAGCAATAATCAGACAACTTAATTTCAGCCCTAAACTTTTTTGTTAAAGAACCAATCAGAATAAATAATTTGCTGAACACCATAAATTTAAATTAGGACCAAAGTGCATTTTCCAAGCCTACATAAATTAATGATGTACTGAAGGAAACTGTAGGTTTGATGACTCCTTGTGTATACGATTTCAAATAGGAATATAGATAGACATTTTTCCTTAGAGAATAAGGTCTTCTGCATCTGTGTCTTACTGACCTGAAGGCTGCACACATCCTGAAGGATGCTTTCATGAAAATTACATTAAAGAGTATCTTGTGTTTCATGAAAATTGTGCTTTCACCACAAATTACTAACAAGCTACTGTTATATTTGACTAAATCCAATTTGAGGCATCTTATTTTCTGTAAAAAAGAAATCTTTGGAAATACTCTTTATGCAAGGAAAAAAATACTAGCACTTTGAGTTATAAATTCTGTGAAAGTTTGAAAATATTATATATTTTACATCTGTTGCACATTGCTAATGAGGGTGATTCCATTCACTAATTCAAAGTAACTAGTCATGTCTCTATATCAAATTACAGAGTCACAGAATACACTGAGTTGGAAAGATCCCACATGATGCCATGTGTACTTGCTTATATACATGTATATTATATGTGAGTGTGTATATATACTCACATAATAAATGCTGGTGGTATTATGTGGAAATTTGTGAGCTACATTAAGGTTGTTAGGCTATTTATGTTATGTAAATTCAGTGGAAATTAATTACATTTATTACATTAACAAATGCAGCAAAAAATTAATTTAAGAATTATGAAAGGTCACACATTATCTCTGAGGAATGTTTTCCTAGAAATTAGATTCCCTTTGTTAGAACTTGTTAATAACAATCACATTATATCTGAAATGCTTTACTAATATTTCTATGTGTCACATAGAATTCTATTATACAAATTTTACATCCATGATAGTAATTACAGTAATTTCACAATTACAAGCCGCACCTGATTATAAGCCGCACATCCAGGTAGCCAGGTAGACCACGGGATTTGTCCATATATAACCCGCACCCGAATATAAGCCGCATTTTTTTTTTTTTAAGGGAGGATCCATGTGCGACAAAGTAACGAGTTAGTAACAGAATCATGCCAGCACGGGGTTTGGTGTCAGGTCCTCAAGTTGCTGTCATTGAGAATAAAAAGGCTTTTCACTTTGAAGCATGAAAGGAGAATTAGAGACAACAGGTGCAAGTTAAATTAAGAATGGTTAAGACAGGATATTAGGAAAAAAATCTAATATTTAATAGTGAAGCTGATTTTCAAACAATGTAGGCTTTTCTTTCAGTTTTTAAGGCGTGGACAAAGTGGGAAAACCAGGTCACTTACCTGATGATGCTTTGAGTGGGGAATTGGATTAGGGGCCACTCAAAGGACCTTTTGAAAACATATACTGCAAATTTTCTGCTTCACAACTTCATGCATCTGTCAGTTAAATTAAAAATTCAATTTTTTAATCAAACTCAGAGAGTATAAGTGGTTCATGATTCATTTCTTTTAAGGTAATTTTTGAAAGCAAATATAATGGCTTCTTATCACCTCACTGTATGTAGGTATTTCAGATCACATTTTTCCTCATATATTAAGTCCTTTATTACTAAGCTTTAATTTAATTATGTCATTTCTAATATTTAAAATATTTATTAATTCATTTTCATTCTTTTCTCCATTGCTACACAGAACATGCTTAAATAAAGATTCTCTGAAAATAATGAGTTGAGGCAAGAAGTTTTCAACATAGGTTACCAATGAAGATACATTGTTGTCTCTTATAGAAATGCTGCCATGCAGACATTCATACTGGAAAGGGAATAAATGGCAAAATGGAAAATTTTGTTAGTGAGTCAAAACAAAATTTAAAAAATTAACATTGGCTGCAAATTTCTGCACAATTTTTTTTGTAGTAATAATTATTCAGTAAGGCAGGAATTGAATAGCTTCAGTAGATTGCAAACAATGCAAATAGGCAAAAGATAACTTACCTCTACCCTGTTGGTAAATCATATGATTCTACTCAGCAAAATTATCTTACATTATAACCTGCTCTCTAAAAATATCAGATTCATGTCAATAACAATGGAAAAGAGAGGAATAATTTTAAGCATTATTAGTAGAAGAGTTTAGAAACCTACAATATCTGATTACATTGTTATATAAACCCATGGTCCATACATATCTTGAGCGCTTCATGCTGTTCTAATCATCCTGTCTGAGAAAGGTACAGCCTGTGAAAGTCAAGGGAAAGAGGATAAGCATGATCAAAGAAATGGAATTGTTCATATAAAGAAATACTTAATAAACTAGGGCTATCCAGCCTGCAAAACAGACAGCAAGAGATAGATGGGGTAGCATTGCTCAGCGTTGTGTAGGCCATGAAAAAATGTATTAAGGAACAATTTTTCGCTTTCTTTCAGTGCCCAGGAAATAGGAACATCCAATAAAGTTATCAGGCCAAAGGAAGTCCATTTCCACACAGAGTAAAATTAAGGTTTGGATCACCTTATTATCAAGAGCTATGGAAACCAGAAGTATAAGGAGGTTCAATATGGGATTAAGCAATTGTGAAAAGTCTATCAAGCTCTATCCAATTCAAGAAAACATGTTTCTTTTCAAATACAACACTAAGTAATATTAATTCAGTCCTGGAAAATTCAAGAGTATTATTGTCCTTGTTGTGTGGGCTTTGAATCACTTTGATTACTTATAATAGTTCCAAAATTTGAATATAGATTTCAGATAGTGATTTTAAGTTTCTGATTGCATTCAGCTCTTTCTCATTACAGTACACAATGTTTCAAAGTTTAAAAAAAATGGAAAGGCAAAAAATAACCTGAATTACAAATCAAATAATGCAAAAACTGGATAAAACTTAATGAAACAGGAAGGAAGTAGATTTAAAACAGATTTAAGTCTTACTTCCTTCTTGCAGTTACATCCACAGAAGATTTGGAAAACAGAACCTGCAGATTCAGAAAGAGATTAGAAACACTGGTGAATAAGAAAAATAAATGGCTGCTACTTTAGGGTATATGCTGCAGCATTCCTCATAAACAAATTACAGACACTGAGAGAATGCAAGAGAAATGAAAGCTGTGGGCAGCATCTTCTATTGCTCTGTTGGTAACAGAAAACTATGCTGAAAGTGCTAGTGACTTTACTTGGCAAGATATTCCTTATGTTGTTATAAGTAGAACACTTCATGCTAAAGTGTCATATAAAATATTTTTTACATTGAAGAGCATTTTATGGTAAATGACTGGTATGAAATCGTCCAGAGTAAGGGATACCCCAGAAACCAGCTCAATTATCCAAGAACTGAAAAGAATTTTGGCCTGGAATCCAGTGTTTTTTTCAGAAAACTGCGTCTAAAATATTCTACTATAATTTTTATTCTGACAGAGTGCCTATGGCAACATAATTTGGAAAGTTTATTATAATGTGGGATTTTGTGCTATTTAAGGGCAAGATCTATTCAATATTCTCTTTTTCTACTCTTTACCTCTTTCTTGCTAGACTTTGCCTAGGAGGAGTAGAATCAAACATGGAGGTAAGTATTCATAGAAACAAGATACAACATTTGTCCAGAGAAAGGACTAGAAACAGTGTCTTAGGAGGAGGGGCTGAGAGAGCTGGGTTTGTTTAGTCTGGAGAAGAGGAGGCTCAGGGTGGACCTTATAATTCTCTATTGAAAAAAGATTGTAATGAGGTCGGGCAGTCTCTTCTGCCCTGCCTGCAGTGAGAGAAGTAGAAACAGAGTTAAGATGAGACTGGGGAAATTCAGATTACAGTAATTTAACAACTATAAGGCACACTCTTTTGACTAAAATTTTGATCTAAACCCGGAAGTGTGCCTTATAGTCAGGTGCACCTTATAAATGGACAAAGTTCGGAAATTTGCCAACCTGGAAGTGTGAGCCAAGCCGCGCGCCGCGATTCTGCATCAGCTACAGAGCTGTGTCAGTTGGCGCCAGGGCCCGGCCGGAGTGCCAGGGCCCGCAGCACGGGGAGGGCACCTGGGGCTGCATTTAAAGGCTGAGCCATGAAAAATGTTTGAAAATTGAGCACTTGTGAGTAAACCCCGTGATCACATGATTCTGTTAGTAATTCATTACTTTGTTGCGCCCGGATCCTCACTGCAAAAAATGTGGGCCTTATAGTCTGGTGCGTCTTATATATGGACAAAGTTCAGAAAATTGCTGCAAAACCCAGAAGTGTGGCGTATAATCCGGTGCACCTTATAGTGTGAAATTACTGTGCATATAAGAACAACATTTCTTACTGCTAGGGTGCTCAGGCACTGAAATACATTGCCAGGGAGGTGGTGGAGTCACCATCCCTGGAGGTGTCCGAGAGGCATCTGGATCTGGTGCTGGGTGATGTGATTTAGTGTTTACAGTGGTGGTGCTGGCTGGGCAGTTGGACTGGGTGATCTTGAAGGTCTCTTCCAACCCAATGATTCTATAAATCTACTTGAGACATCCCAAAAGAGTATACACAATCTTATGTATCTGTCCTAGTGCTTGTGGTAGAGTTCAGAGGAGTGTTGATACATAGAATAATAGAAACACAGGACTAAAAAGCCAGAATGACAAATTTTAGTTAATGTCTTGTTATTTCTGGGACCAGTTTGTCTAACTTGTTCTGAAAGAATGCATTGATACATATTCTACATTTCCTTAGAAAGTCATTATCAATAATTTCTTCTTAGTAAGTAATAAAAGTTAAGCAAGGTGTTCTGATAGACAGTATTCTCAGATAGACAGTATTTAGGCTGTACTAAGTACAGTAATTTCATGCATACAAGACGTACCTTTTTGACTGAAGTTTTGATCCAAAGCCGGAAGTGCGCCTTATATATGGAGACAGTTCAGATAATTGCCAACCCAGAAGTCTGAGCCGCGCGGCCAGCCCCCCCCACACCATGCAGTGCGAGCACGCCTCCCTGCCGAGCGGCACAGCGCGGCACTCCCCGTCCCCCCCACTGCCTGGAATGGCGCAGGAACACCTCCCCTGCCGAGCAGCATGGCACAGACACGCTCCCCCACTGCCAGAGTGGCAGGGACACACCCCTCCACCACACCGGCAGCCAGCATTGGAGGCAAGAGTGCAGGGGGAGGGGTTACTAATTAGTTACTTTGTTGCACACAGATCCCCGCTTTTTAGAGAAAAAAAAAGAGAAGTGTGCCTTATAGGCCAGTGTGTCTTATATATGGACAAATTCAGTGGACTTCCCTGCTACCCAGAAGTGTGCTTTATAATTCGGTGTGCCTTATAGGTGTGAAATTACTGTACTTCATAATATTCTTGGCATAGTTTTCTTTCTTACAGGTAGATCTGTCAGAAAACATAGCACATAGCAAGCACCAACAGTTCTTCATGTTAGGAATAATTTTGAACCATTCCAGGATGTTTCTGGGTACAACAGTATTATAGATGTGCAGAAGTGCAATTGAGGTGATCTAATCTGTTGTACTTTGCAGGTTGGTCTTATGAGAATTACAGCATTGGACTTTCTCTCTCTCTCTCTCTCTCCCCTCTTTAACAAGGATGTGCTCAATAAGTTGGGTTGAGACTGCCCCTGGTTTTGATGTCAGTGTTGGGATGATGAAAATCTTTGTCTCAATAATGTTGTAGCTTTTTGTAAGCTACCACACAGGGGCTCTCTATCAGTAATCACCAGAGGCTCTTTCCAAGTCTAGATTCTAAGTATCAGGAAATTGGTGTTCAATGTTTCTACCACTTTATCAATATGTTGGGACTGCAGTGTGTAAGGTCTTCTGTGGGAATGTTGGCAGCACAGCCTATGAGCACTTGGGTGGTTGGTGTTTCCCCTGATCAAATGGATGTGGAAGATATATTACTTCTGATTATCTATATCTGGAAGCAATATAGATAGTTTTAGCTCCAATCTGTTTGCATGTCTAACTACCAGCCTTGGATAAAAGGGAGAAGTTGTTGGGAGCTCTTTGTCTTGTCTCACAGGGCTTCATGTGATTAGCAGGAACTTGAGAGATGGATTAAAATGCCAGTGAAGCTTGAGCTGTCTTTGCACTGAGAAGAGTTTAATTTAATTGCCTGGAGATGCTGAAACATCATCAAAATGAGGGAAGAGATTTGAAATGAATTTACAGTATTCTGCAAGGAGCTGTGAAAGATTTCACCAGAAATCTATTCCTCTATTTCTTCAGAGAACAAATACAGGACATCTTGAATGTCTAGCATGTTATATTTTCAATGAGTATGTTTATTTACCTCCCTTAGAAGGACCCTTTCCATAAAACTCAGCCCTTCATGGTAACACACAGAATGTTTAGTGTGATTCAAATAAGCAGTCTTCAGGAGATCAGTTTATTGCCTCATGTCTTCTGGGTTATTGCCTGATCATGTCCTTTCAGAGGAAAAGCAGCAAGCTCATTGCAGTACATCATAGATATAAGCCTCTGAAAAACTAGGCAGCTTCCTAGATAATGATAATCCATCTTTTTATATACTTTATATACTTAATTTATACTTCATATACTTCACAAGATTGTTTAAATACTTCTTTTCCCATGGTTTTAAGGAAGAGTTTCATTTTGCCTAAATAATCAAGAGCTGAATGGACAATTCATATTTTTTATAACAAGAAAGACTAACTCTAGTCAAAGTATCATGTGGATTACTAGTAGGCCATGTTATAGGTGAATAAAGCACACATTATGTTACACTGTGTTCTTTGGTCCAACTCTTCAGATTTATAATGAATTGTGTTTCAAAGTGGGTTTTTTTATTATTTTCTGTTAAAAAAGAAGGAGTTTTAAAGGTTTCTGTTTGATGCTTTTGGGATGGATGCACTTTAAAAATGTTCCAAGGTCAGAGTAGTTATTGGGAAATTTTTCTCTTTTATTCAACAGCAATCAGGCTAATTCAATTATATGCACGTACATGCATGTGCATATATTTAATGAAATGTGTTAATCCTTTGACAAGACAGAATTATTGTACAATGGAAAAATGAGACCTTTTGTATTTTTTCCACATCTGAGTGCTCCTCACTGCTCTTAGAAGTCATTCAGGAAAAAATGGTTGTGAGCTTAAATGGGAAAGTGAAAAAGCAGGCAAACAGCAAGATTCCAAGTATCCACTTTGTCACATTGTTGGCTTGCATTTATTTCTAAAATAACATTTCTAGGTATCTCAAATATAAAGAGATAAAAAAGTTTGGACTTGCTTGGAAACTTGTCTTGAAGCTCACCCTAATGTTTTCGTCTGAGGCTTCATGATTTGTCTCTAGTAATGACATTCCTGCAGTAGGTGTTGCAGCCTGAGCAGGCTGGTGTCTCAATTCTGGCAGCTGTAATATCCCCCAGCTTGAGAGGCAGGCAGTTCCTTGCTGCAACATGGCCAGGAGCACCACCTTCATATTTTGATATGCTACTGTCATGAAACTTTTTTCAAGGATTGTCAGGCATAGATGGTTGGTTAAGATTTTGAGTCCATGTTTTATCATTGATTGCCCTTTTTACTGGATGTTTCTGGCTGTACGGAAAGGGGATGAGGAACGAGCCACTCTCTAAAACAGAATATCTGCGTGCACACATTGAGGAGGGATATTCCATCCATTAATGCTGAACTTCACAGATCTGGCTTTAGTGTCTGCTCCTCTGTGGATTTCTTCTGTGATTTGGGGAAGTTCCTAGCGCTCTTTATACCTTTGTTCTCCATCTGGTATTTGGAAATAATAAGCTGTTACCTGAAAGAAAGAAGAACTCTACTAATATCTTAGGGCCATAAGGGAGTGTGGGAGCTCAGAGTTTCCTCCATATGCAGACAACCCGGAGGAGTTGAGCAACATCAATCCAGCATGGCCTGTCCACAGTCCTGAGCTATTTGGCAGAAAGATTGACCAGATGAGTACAGCAAGAAAAGAAGGAGACTGACAGCTCATATATTGCAGTGCTGAGTGTTTTAATGGATTCCCACCCCCTCCCCCAACAAAAATAATGGCTGTAAATGACATAAATTTTGCTTTATTAGCACAAAAACATAAAGGAAGATGTGAGGGTTTGGATTCAAAACTTGAATTTCAAGCTTGAATTATTCCATCAACTGCCAGAGATGAAGAAAACTCTAGGTTTGAATTTTTCTTCCTATATTTTTTCAATGGGCCAAAAGCACAGGCATGTCTTTCCACTATCTACTTTCTTGCCAAGAAACTTGGAAAGGAACCACAATTATTCCTAATTCATAAAAGTGCTGTGAAGAATGCATCAAATAAAAACATAATGTTTACCTTGTACTTTTTTGTCACTCTCTTAAACCTGAGGTTAAGGATGTTTTCCAAAATTTGCAGAAAACCGAAAGACAAGGAGAAATTTGAATTTTGGTGACAGTATTTGTAGCCTCAATGTGTCTTTGCAAATGTAAGACATGTGCTTCTGTGCTTTCATCATTGAATAGAAGAATATTGAGATTTATATTCTTTACTTCAAAACTATAGTCACTACATCAAATATAGTAAACTCATAAGCCAGAGGTGGGGAAAAAAGTCTTGTGCTTTTGCCGAGGAATTTTCTAAAGGATACCTTTCTTTCTCAACTCCTATGTTTCTGCCTGACCTGTCATGAGATAGAGGTAGTGATTTCTAACAGACAATATTTGTGATTGTTTCTGGTTTTCTAACCCCTATTTTGTAACAGTTTTTGAGTCTAGACGGGATGCTTGTTGAGGGTGATGTGGTAGATGGGACAGAGCCATAAGGAGAGAAACAGAGCTGAAGTGTCAAAGCATAGTTATGTGGCAGGTTGGAGGCAAAGAAATAGAAAGTCTCTGAAATATTTAGCCAAATATTATATTCCCAGGGCCAGTTCACTGTAGTACACCCATGTACAAGCCTTCCAGGTCTGCAGGGATTTGTAGCTGAGCAAGTCTCTTCTTGGGCGGAGAAATTGGAGTAGTAATACTGGTTACTAACAGAAAGGGATGAGGTGTTTTCAGTAGCTAAAATGTTAATGGTAGATTGAACTTCTAGTTATGAAATAGAATAGTAGGTTTGTAGCAGTTGCTTTCTGTCTTAGGTTTTAGGGTAGTTTTTGGATTCTAGCTGACTGAAGTTAGTATGTCATGTTTTACTGAAATTCCTCTTCTTTTTCTCTCCCTGCTCTCCTTTAAGCAATAATGACCTCAGAGAGACAGTTTTTTTGTTGTTTTCAGTCATTCTGTTGTGGACTAAATTAGAACCTTGTGATACATTTAGGACTGTCAAGAAATACCTCTTCAAGTATACAAGATGTCTGAAGTACAAAAGAAATATGTGCCATCAAGGAAATTGATGGTCTCCAGATAAGCTGTTCTGCAAGCTGTGCGCAGGACCTTAGTCTTAGACTAATTTCTTGTCTATTTGATGGTTTCACAGTAAAGTCATTAGAGGAAACATTTTTCTTCCTTGTAATATTGTGGTTTGCTTAAAGAGAGACCTTCACTTGCTTTAAGAGGAGGCTTAATTGCAATGCGAGTGGACAGGTAGCAGTTTATTTTTAGCTAAGCAGATGTACTTGTTATCTTAGAAGCCTACATTGTCTGAAATCATAGGCACTGGCAAAGATATTCCATTTGTTGGACATAACATTGTGTTAACAATTTTCCCCAGACTGAAGACTTAGAAAACAACACAAAGTATGACGTTTAAAGGGCTTATATTATTGAGAAATACATCCTTCTGTATATTAGTTGTCTGTATGCACTAGGCATGTTATATACGTATTTCAAGTTGGACACCCAGTTGAGAGATGCAGTGTCAAGTTTTCTTTTAAACCTTGGTGGCAGGATGGGTTGGCTGAAAAAAGTTTGTTTGGCAGAAAGTTTTGGTTGTCAGCTTGTAAAACCAAGGGTGTAGAAGGTAGGTAGGAATTATAGCTTCCAGTGCAAAGTTGCCAAATACTCAGAAAGCCTGTGTCTTCTTAGAACAAAGAAACTGAATTTGGAAAATACCAGGGTGTGATACTAGGCATGTGTAGGAAATAGCCCTGCTTCTTTGCAAACTGCTGTTGTAATAATTATTCCTTCCTTCTGCCTTGACAGCATGATGCTAACTAGCAGCCTGCAGTAAAGATAAGATGCTGAGGGAGGTGCATACATGAAAACATGAGTAACAACCACACTCTTAGTTTTGTATGTTTAGCTTGAATGATTCCAAAATGTGATTTGCTGGTTTTACCTGATCTACCACAATAGTCTTTCAGATAGTGATTTGACAGTGGCATTTATTAAACGTGAAAATACCGACACTGGATGTCATAAATTTACAGGACTAGCAGTCTTTGATCAGAATGATTGTTTTGGCAGAGAACAAAAATAGCGTGTATATAGAACATTGGAACTGCACATTTATACTGTTACAGACAAGTTTCTGCACTCGAGCAGTGCAGAGCACACTTCATAGGTTGCCTAATGATCTTCTCAGATTGAATTTAGATCTTGAAATATTTGAGATGGTTTCTGGGTGATCTGGAAGCAGCTGTATGGAATGTGTAACTATGTGTCCTCCTTTCACTGAAGTGCTTACAACCAGGGGGAGCAGGGTTGCTTCTGATAAAGACATCAGGTTGCGTCTGATAAAGGGGAATGGCTACATCTGTGCTAAATCCCCACAATTACGTCAGCTATGAAACAGAAGATTTCTGCAATAGTTTCTTGTATGAAAGACATAGTTAGATGATTCCTAAGGAATAAATTAAATCTGTGAAAGTGACACTTCAGTCCCTCGAGGAATTGCACATAGTTTTGTAAAAGATTTGGATGCAGCTTCTGGGAAACTGAACTACCACATACTATGAAAGGCTAAAGTAGAGCAAAGTAACTGATGACTTTTGGATGAAAATGAATTTATTATTTCTGTGCACTAAAGTTCATTAGCAGATAATTATCCCATCAATTGTGTTGACCCTTGCTCAGATTAGATATTTAAAGTAAACTAGCAGATGCCTATAAGGTACTGTCTTGATTTAGTGTTTCATACTGCTATATGATATTAGATTAGCTCTAAATTTCATATTAGGATTTCTGTCTTGGAAAATATTCCGCACACGGTTTACAGTTCCATCTGAATCCCACAATTTCAAAGGGTCTATCCGTAGATGGTGCACAGTAGTTTAAAGTTTTAAAATCTCTGGGCTTTGATTCAATAGTAAGTGTTAAATAGAATGATGGTCTCCATAGTGTATGTAGTAAGGAAAAAGAGAAGACCTAGAGGAAGAGGTGTAGGTTTCACCAATTTTTTTCAAGAGAGATTTTTTTTATATTGTCAAGCATGATGGTATTCATCAGTTTTATGCAGTGGGAACAGAAGAAGTGGGAATGGACTGGAGAATTAAAATAAGTGTGGATGAGAGAAAGTAAGGACTCTCCAACCTTCCCCTTCTGCCTAATACAGAAATCACCCCAAGGAAAAGAAAGGAGAAAACTGTAATGCACAAAGTACAAACAACGAGACGTCTTGATTCTTTTGTGTGAGCAAACAGTTGTTTTTTATTAATTCTCAATACCCGCAAGAAATCAAATAACAAAAAAGCGGGACTTTTTTCCCATCATTTAAAGAATCAAAGGATTCAAATATAAAGAAGTTCTGAAACTTCAGCCAAATTTGCATCTAGTGTTTAAACAGGCATACTCATTTATACCTCTCTCTGTCACTTTTAGTGGTCTTTCAAAATACTGCACAAAGATATGTATATCCATAGCATTTTGGCAGACAATATCAAATGCATTACAGTACTATAATGCATGGTATTGCATGGCTGTTATTTAAGAATAAGCACTCAGTTTTGTGTTTTCATTGATGAGTTTAGATATTCAATATATTTTTAAATAGATGAGTTGCAGAATCAGCTGAGTTATTCTCTTCATATGTCTTCAACAAAAATATTTTCAGACATTGGACTTAAATAACACATGAATTTGTGTAAGACCTCAACAATGTCATTCTGTTCTTTTCTCAGTGAGAGAAAATGAAGCGAAAACAAATACAATGAAGGTGATCCTAGTGACAGATGATATGTGAAGCTCAGAAAGCAGGAATCATAGTGTTCCATAAACGAAAATTTTCTGAGGTGACCAGAAGTATATTAGAAAGCAGTTTAGGATGTAGATAAGATGTGCTATTGATGTCTAGAATGGTGAGATGAGCTCTAGACAGAAAATCTTGGTTTGGTAAGGAAAAAAGGAAGGAAAACAAACAAACAAAGAAACACAAGAACACCCTTTCTGCCCCACCAAAAAAACAAAAAAACCCCAACAAAAAACCCCAAAATGAACCAAAACAAACAAACAAACAAAAAAAACCATAAAACCAAAAAACAACAAAAAAACCCCACAAGAAACCCAAAAAAACCCCACAACCAAACAAAAAAAAACTCCAAAACAAAACAAAACAAAAACTAATAAACAAAAAAACTCACAAACCAAATAAACAAAGCTACAGGACAATGCTTATAAAATCTAGTAGTTGAAAGTGTCCTTTCTCTCACAAGGTAATAGTTCTCCATGGAAGTTATTCTACTGGTTTTTAGCTGTTTTCCGTATAAGGATGTGTTCAATACGACCTAGAAAAGCAATTTGGTCAATAACAGGATTTCTCTTTCTGTTGTGTATTGTTCTCCTTTCATTGTACATTACAGATGTGCCTAAAGCCACACTCAGGATAACTTCTGTGAATCACTTCTCTCTTGGGTGAAATTCAATAAAAGAGAAAATAGCAGAAAAGAATGGTTTGGATTCAAAAGCAGCTGTGCAAGATCTTAAGAGTAAGGAAGCAGCTGAGAAACATCGTGATGGTTGGTTGCTCTTCAGTTTCAAGTGTGATCCTCAGGTGGGTGGAATTGTTTCGATTGCTGACGCAGTGGGCTTTTATAAATTAAATCTTGGAAAAATAAGCCATACTAAATATTGAGCTTTCCTATGTAATGTATTGTGGATAAAGAGGCATTGAAACCAACCAACCTCTAGGTTGAATTGTCTTAATGCAATTTCACACTATGATTGTGTTTCAAGTGCTGCTTGTGAAGGCTCTATTACACCCTCTTCTAGGTCTTTGTTTATGCAATAGCATATTTGAAATCTTGATTCCAGTCATGCTAAAACTCTGCAGTAGATTTGAAGAGGAGGGAAGAAGAGGAAATGATTTTGTGTAAAGGCATGTACGTACCCAAAGACTGGTCATTAGAAACTCTGCCATTAGGTTTAGCTGATTTACAAACACTATTCGCAGAGCAAGTTGGTATCTTTTTAGAGCTCTTTGCATTATTTTAATTCCAAATTATGAAATGCACAGCATGTGCATGAGTAGTAATGCATCTGGCAGCACCTATTTGTGCTTGTTTGCTTGGTTTTTTCTCCACAATTAATAACACATTAGTATTGTACCACATAAGGCAGGTTTCCAAGTCCCAGGGGTATGTTTTGTGCTTGTGCAAACCATAGAACTGCTCTCTATGACAACCATGAAGAAGAAGGAAAAGGATAAACACCTCAAATACCAGACAAAACAAGGAATTCTATAAGCAATGAAAAGACATTTCTTCTCGCCTTCACCAAAGCTCCTTTTACATTTGTTAAGAGTCACTTCTCACTTGACTGTTACTGAAGAATACTCAGAAATGCTTAGCAGAAGTGTCTTTAAGTACTCAAATTCAACCTGGAAACGAATGTTAATTAAAAGCACTTTGCAAAATTGCTCTGTTCAACAAAAGCTTTTCCTTTGACATGTTATAGCCCTTGATACTGAAAAACACACAGAGAAATGACAGAGACACTTCAATTAGCTCTGAAACCTTTCTCAAATGGTTAGAATGAGGGTATTGGTTTATAGATTTGTAACACAGCTAAATGTCAGAAGCATAACTTTGAACTCAAAAAAATGACAAACAATTTTGCAGTAATGTGTAAACAGTGCAAGTGATGTAGAACTCAGGGGTTTCAATTGTTATTTTTTACCAACCATTTTCTATTTCTGCTTCCAGCATTATCTGAGCTTACAAAGCAGGGTATAGTTTGCAGTTGCGATCATAGAAGACATGTTTGCTACAATCCTATTTATAAATTCAAATTTTATGTATATTTATATTACAAGTGGAGGATCTCAATCAATACAATTTCTGATTTAATTTAATTTATCCATCAAATTACTACTATAGGAAACAAAAATGTTATGCAAGCCAACTGCATTACTAAATTAAAATGCCTTTAATTTTGCAGTGGTCAAAGTAGCACTTTTCTCTTTCTTCTTTCATCTGTTGAGAGAGGAGTGATTTTCAATCTAAGAGATTAACTAATTTTTAAGAAAATTAGTTTACGCACACATAGGCTCGGTCTCTAAGGGGTTAACACTTTCTTGACATGGTCAAAACTAATATTTGAGGCAGACTTAGTTAGGCTGAGGACACCATTAGCAACACTGCTTCTTGTTCTTGGAGTGTGAGCCCGACAAGTTAGTGAACTCCACCCAACATAAATAAAATAGCTTGCAAAACACTGAGCAGATACCTTCAAGGAAGCCATTTTCCCTTTCTCCTGCCTCAAGCTGGCTGATGTCAGACCTCCACCCTATCTTGTTTTGGAAAAGATATATTATACACAAAAAAAAAAGTAAAATACAGATTAGTTTTTCCTTTCTGTTTTGTAGTCACAGAGCAAATGTAGGGATGAATATATTAAGCAATTTCAATATATGACCCAACTAGGCAACCTTTCCTTCAAATAGTTTCAAAATTTTTAGCATTGTGCACCCCTTTTACTTGAAAAGTCATCATTAGAGATCCTCAAAGTAAGAGGTGGATGAAACAGTGAAGGGTTTTAGTTGATTTCTTTTTTATTTTACTTTTTGACTGGCTTGCCACCTTACTGGGACGATTGGCCCAGCAGGTGCTGCTACATGTCGTGCCTGAGGAGGATTCCTGCTGGCAAATTGGTTTGAAATCAAGAATTGCATTTATAATCTTGACAATAATAACTATGAGAAACATGCTTCTGACGGCTGGATGAAAGGTAGATCATCTTTTCTTCCAAAGCTTAGGCATAAGAGTTTTCAAACTGTGTTCTCTCTTATTTTTAGAAAAGAACTTTTGATATACAATAAAAAAAGCCAAATTTAAGCCTTAGATACATTTTTTTATGATTGAATTTGTACATACATTTGATAAATCCGATAGTCACATCCATAGTTTTAAATCCTGAGTGAACACTGTGAAACACTATTATGTACATCAGTATAGCAGAGGAGGATTGAGATAGCAGTCATTCTATGTATTATGAAATTAACTTGTCTCTTGTTATTTTTTTATTGATTATATAAATATTACACTTGCAACTAATTTTTTTAATATATCTGTATTTTTCTGTATTTTTAAATATATACTTTACTATTCAACACCTGTTGCCACCATGTATTCAAGTGAAATTCCTTCTGAAATAAAAAATAAATTCTTGTGCCTGTGCACAAGAAATTTGAGTAGTTACTGCAAAATAAAATAAGTTTACCTTAAAAAAGGAATTTCAGTTCACTTCAGTGAGCTGTTCCAGTTTAAAGCCTTCAGTTTCTTGGAATGGGTAATGCCTGTAAACCCCAGACAAGGCACTTACCATTAGTAAAGAGGAAGGAAAAGCTGTGTGGTTTGGCCTGATCACATCCAGATGGGCATAATAATCTTTTCAGTAGGATTAATTTTCCCTTACTTTGAACGAGTACAGTCTAACTACCTTAAGCTACTTACAGGATGACGTCCTTTTACCTAAACATGCACTTGACAGTACAGTTACTAACTCAGATGCGGAGAATTGCATTTAGTGTAAGAATTCCACCCTTATGCACCATTTCCAGTTCTTGCCAATTCTATTAATCTGAGCCAATGTAAGGCAGACAATGTACCCAGACTTTCTGCTACTTTCTTTCTTTTCCATTGTCAATGATGCAAGTAACAGGTCATAACAGTGACACTTATCCTTTAGTTTGATTCCATTTGATTCAAATTTCTTTGTATGGACAAAATGATGTTTTCATATCAACAAATGCAAAGATAAACAAATTCAAAAAAAGAAGGTACTCCTACTGCTTTGGGCAACAATGTTTCTTAGTTGTTTTTAAAGCAAGATAACCTCTGTATGTACCAAATCTTCTTCCTTTTCTACTGGAGATATTATCATAACAGTCTACCAGGAGTCAACAACCACTTGATTGAAACTATGCATAAATATTTTCACAGAAGTGCTATCAATCTCATAGGTACTGATACATATAATAAATCTTTCTTAGGATTGAAAGGAAATGAGATGACAATCTTGCCATTAAGGATGGAAGAGTACAAAGAAACAGGCACTTGAAAAAAAATAATTCTTCTTATATACTGGTGACAGCATGATGGGCTATGAAGGAAATAATCATGATTACACTGCTAAGTGAGATTGAGACAGACAATATATAGTGATAGCCAAATAGACTGAGAATATGGAATTAAACAGTGCAACAGAAAACAGAAAATTTTAAGGTTTGGTTTTATTCCCTTAAAATCTGGTTTACACATACTAGCCTAGGCCTTCATCTGAAAGATAAACAATTCTGCAGAATACAAGTTTGCAATATGAAGACTCAGTCCCATTGATTACTCACATAGTATATTTCACATATCTCATTTAATATGCTGCACTAAAACAGTTCTCAAATTGTGTAGACAAGTTAAAGTGCTTAGCAGAATCCATTGCAAAATGCCAAAATTGCATATATGAATTGGCAGGAACTCAAATAGATCTATATATGTTCTTATCAGCTTTCCAGACACTGCATTTGTGTAATTGAAATACTAAAACTAAAAGATCGATGTGTTTTAAAACTTCTCTGAAATGCTCTGTCGAAAAGTAAATCCAAAAATGAGATCAGGTGAAGTAGTTTCTGTGCCCTTCAGGAGCCTGGGCTGGGTTTCTGATAGAATATTTATATGCCATTCATTCTGGGGCAGGCAATCAGCCCTGAGGTTTTGCTGGGTTACCTCTGTAAGCAGCCTAGCTGGGGGTGTCTGGAGAGAGCTTTATTTAAGGCAGCCCTAAAGAAACAGCTCTTTACATGCAATAGTCCAAAGATCCTACTCTCTTTTGCTAATGAGAGTCAGAGTGCTAAAATTTTAGCACACCATGACAACTACACATAAGAAAGCATCTAATGTTATTTGGTCATCAGTTTATTGCTCACTTTCAGCCAGGAGGAAAAGACTAAATTGAGTGGGAAAACACTGAGGCATGATAGGTAGTAAGAGTTTTACCTAATGGTTCAAAATCCATTTTTTCAAAGTTCATGCATCCTTCTTCCCCATCACCAATTAAAATTGGTATATTTTTCAGCTCTGGAATCAGAATATATGAAAAAAAATAGGTGGTAGGTTTCTTTTTTTAAACAAGGTTATATTCCTCCCATCTTTCCAAAATCTTCTGAGTATTAGTTCTGTAAAACGATTTAAGATGTGAAACATACCCCACTAACCAATTAAATTTGAGACTTTATATGACCCAATAAGTTGGCAAAATAATGACATTTCAAGAGTACTGAATATTTTCTTTTATTGACTGCTAGTCAAACAGATAAAATTCTATTTTCTCATCAACAGATATCGAAATACAAGGAACAAGGAGTTAACAGCAGAGACGGTTTTCATACTGGCCGAGCTTTTTCACCTGTGTTTACTGGAAGTACTTTGCTAGACATTAGCAAACAGGAAGTTTTATTTCATTCGACAAGTTGCACACCTTGCAGAAATCCTTGTAACATGTCCTCTGACCCCCAGGCCCACATGTCAGATTTGTGCATGGCATATGAGATCTTCCTAAGTGAATTCATACTCATGTAGACAGTGTTTTGCTCAACACTCCAAAGGAGACAGTGAAGAACTGGCTTCGGGAGCAAAGCTGGCACAAGAAGACCTGTGCAATCAGCTCACTTACATTCCTGTTTTGACAGATCAGCCCTGGCATGAGCACTGACTTTCCTAGCTAAATTGGCTCTTAGCCAAATGCAGTGATAGCTAGAAAATATATAGCATAGGAGGCAAAAGTGCTGCCAAGGTACTGAGCAGTCTTCACTGCCCTTTGACATCCAGCATCATTGGAAAAGGTGACCTCCAAATAGAAAAGACAGGGAAGGAAAAAGAGGCAATATTTACTCTTCTTGGTAAATAAAGATAATGGAGCACAGATGTGCCATTTCCCTGTGCAAACAATAATTTGAACAGAATAAAGCAATGCTGAAATTTAGCTGCTTCTCATTGGAAATGCCTTATGTTTATGATGACTTTTTATAATAACATGTAATTTAATTGAACAATTAGGAATGACTTGATTTAATTTGCATTAATTTGAACTTCATTTGACTCTGCCCTGTAAGAAGTTGTCATTTTTTCTCTGTTCTACACTTTGATTACAAACAGGTCACATTAAAATCTGGAAACCAAAGTAAATAAATGGGCTCAAAGTTTCCTACTAACAAAACTTGAAGTCAGATGAGAACATGTTTTCTTCAGGTACATCAGAATTCTGGATTAAGTAATTAAACAAACTTTCACAATACTTTTGACTTCAACATTTTCCATTTAATCACAATGATTTTGATCTCAAACCTACCAAGCCTATACTCATGCTTAAGCATGAGAAAGCAGTGATTTTCAGCTTTGGCTCTTACTAAGCATTCTTTTGCTATTCTGCAAGTGTTTTGACTATTTACAAACAAAAATAGAATCGCATACTGTTCTGATGTGATTTTATTGCCAAGAAACATTAAAGTGACAACTGCATCTCATTTCAGCTACTCCTCAAAATCATCTGAGGATTTCTTCAAATTTATTACATAGTGAACTACAGAAATTCAAATGGACTTTTTTTTCCAGGACCCATCACTGAGTTAATGTGGTCTAATGAGTTATTACTCCTTAGCAGTTCTACATCTTAAAGTTAATGAAACAGTTTAAGTCAGTGCATTTTAACCCCTGATTGCAATGGCTTGACACAGCATGCACAGATCTGTTACTGATATCTGAGTAGTATGTGGCAATGACTTTATTACATTGTGATAAACCGTGACAGTTGATTGAATTTAAATAACTTTTAGAGGCAGCACATTGTGGATCCAAAGCATCTCTATTGAGTCTTAGGGGCAAGAGTTCATATTAAATTTTTTCTTTAGTTCTCTAGAAAGTAATAAAGGTATTTTGTGTTAGGAGAGATGTTTGGGTGGGCTAGTAAGGATATAGAAGCAGAATGCACTTTCCTTTTCTCCAAGATACTGTTCCCCTGATCAGAATTGGAAGATGGGGAACTGGTTTGCAAACCTATACATGTGACAATTACTTTCAGCAAAAATTCACCCAGGATGGAAATAATGCTGTTAATCTCAATAGAAGATATTTTTGGGGTTTTTTAAAGTATTTGAATATTAAGCACTCTTGTTAGAATTAGGAATTCCCATCAAGAATCTGAAAAGTGAAACATCAAAAGTCACAATATGATGAATTTTGTCTTAGATTTCTTAATTTTCTTCTCTTCATCAGTGTATTTTTCCCACTGTTTGCTCTCTTCCGCATACATAGGACACATAGTAAAAATTGTAATCTCCTGAATGCAAACACAAATGACTAACAGCTATGCTGTGCAGTCACATACAAAAAGCAAATCTTTGTATTCATTTCATATTTCCATGCAGTGATTATGAAGTATATATTTACTATTAGTGCTTAAAAATCTCAGAATCTGCCAATTTCTTTACATTGTGACTTTTTTCACTACTATTTAATTCTGTGCTGATATTCCCACATGATTAATTTTTTATTCATTTTTCTGTACACCAGACTGTCCCCATTTCCTATAGTGAGACAAATGACCCATTTGTCACCTATTAATCTGAGTGGGATTAGGAAGTGGGTGGTAAGCAGCACAGATGAAATACAGCTATATGAGAGAGATTTTTTCTAACAAGCACCACCAAGTGTTTGTGTTGCATATGCAGTTCTATTATTTGAAGTTATCCAGTGACAACCTACATATATCTTCTGTGCATAAATTTTTCTCTAGAGAGAAAAAAATCTTGACACTGCTTAAGTTCTTCAGGTCTTCCCACAGGGACTTCTCCATTTCTGAGCTATTATTCCTGTTCTGCTCTCTTCTCTGAGCTATAATGCACCAGCCTTTGCAGCACTGCTGAAGGTTCTTGGGCATTGTGTAATTGGTCTTTGCTACCACTGGATGTCTGTGTCTGGCTCAGGTTAGAGAAACAGCCTACTGGGCTTGTTTTGATGCCGATTGTATTTTGAATCTGAAATTCATGTACAAAGCCATAAGAAAATTTTCTTGATCATATGTTCCTCTGATGCAATGATTGCCTGTCAGACCTTCTACCTTTTTTTTTAAATTGATGGCAAATCCATCCTGTATTCCTCTTAGTTTACTGCTTAAAGCAGGGCCTTGAAGGTCATGCAAGAATGAATTAATGAATGAACACTGATAATTCAGAAATAGAGGAATAGTTATGCTTAGTTTTCTTCTTATGAATATAACAGCCTATATAATTAAAAATGTTTAAGCTAAGGACCAAATCTTTGCAGATTTCTAACAATTTTCTTGGGATAAAAAGAAATCAAACTCATAAAACTGGTGATTGCTTCACCCTTTTCTGTACTTTCCAGCTGCTGCTCCAATTTATGCCATCAATGGGAAGAAGCTGGATTAAGGGGCCTTCATTTTTTTGGTATGATGGTCTTTTTGATTTCTTCTTTCAGGATTTAATCCAAGTATTTATATCTGTGTTCCAAGCATCATTCCCTGTCTTGAGTGCAATGTGAGGCGAGAAAAAAATTGTTTACAAAATCCCTTCCTCTCTTTATTCATTTCCTGACACTTCTGATTACAAATGTGTTTTACCTGAGGCTTAAAAAAACAAAGCAAAGTGCAATGACAGAATCCCTGTGTACAAGACCCACACAGAAGATTTCAGAAGCTAAAGAGACCAAACCAATCCAAACCAAATACGTGACCTGAATATGAAAAATCTGCAAGTTGGGATTTATTCTCACAAAGTATTAGAGAGTTTAGCTAACAGTTGAACCATAGGTATTTACTTTATATTTTTAAACACAATTTTCAAAATAGATTGAAGCTACAGATAAAGTTTATTAGTGTAGAGGAATAATTCTGTGTAAATTCTAAGATATTTAATTATACTGGCTGTTTTGGATTCACAGATCATTTATGAAGAAATCACAATTTTGTGAGCATGTCTGTCATTCAAATCAGTGTAACAGTATTGCATGCAAATTTTTAATGCCTTGAAAGCCTCTGAAATTTTTCCAGTTACAGACTTCAGGGGTCCCTATTCAAGTTTTGAAACCAACAACTTATGTTGCACACACTAGCATTACTTTCCTATCTGGATCCACATGTACAAGGGACCTTGAAAAACATGAACAGCTCCAGTGAGAATAGTTGAAATGCCATGACTGGGGAAGGACAGTAAATCTACTCAGTCTCCTTTTGGTCATGTAATGGGTGTGGGGCCAAAGATCTGCTAAAGTGAGGCATGGACAATCATCTCTTCTTTCTTCTGTAGAGCATGTGTATAACTGAAACAAAATACTATGAAAAGATCACTAAGAACAGTAATGTGAGATAAAAGTGCAATTCAGAGGGCAAGAATGCTTGTCCTTGTACTCAGAAAGTTTTAAATTTGTTCATGAGGTGACTAATTTCGCACAGTTCATTACTTTAAAATAATATTTCACAATGTTGTAAGTGCTTAGAATTAAAGGTCCTCTCCATTATTAGTAGTTTTACAGCAGAAACAGATGAGTTTAAAAGTTCCTGGCATTCTGTTATTTAATTTCTTCCCACTGGTAATCTTGTCAGATTTTCAGACACGCTAAAATGACAGAAAGAAAGGCACAAAGGAAATAACCTTGTATTCAAGACCACTGGCCCATTTCATTCAATATCTTGTTTCTAATAGTGGACTATGTCAGATGTTCCAACAGACAACAAAAGTAAGCAACTCATATTTCTGCCTACATTGCCAAAGCCATTTGGATGCCTAAATCATATTGATATTAACCTTAGTGAATTTAAGCTCTAAGGAATAAATTGCCTTGAGCATCTCAGATGACTTGACATAGTAACAGAATAAAGTAGAAGTTTATTCCTGACCTGTGGTGATGACTAGTTGGCTTATTCACTGGAGCATTAGGGATAATGCTTTTTCTGAATTCATTTGTCAATTACCTGGTGTACCATGTGCAAGAAAGACATATCCTTTGCTCCTCTGCACAAGAAAATATAAATAGGGCATACCCATACCCAGTGCCTAGTTGCTGTCTTTGTGTAGATACTATCTTTTGTTAGGATTCTCAGGTGCCTAGTAAAGTATGATGTTACTGAAACCATTCTTCAACAAATTTGGTTGAAATTGGCCAAAGCCTTCAGAAACTACAAGAAGGGACTATACTTTTACATAATTCTCTCCCACGCAGAGGTATGTACTTGCCATCAAGACTTTAGGCCTTGGAAAACTGAAATGAAGATAGATATCTTCAGTGCTTCAAGCAGTGAGAGAACATATTTCTGATAGTGGATTTGCACACAACATGGACAAAGGCTGTAAATCAAAACCATGAGCTGAATGCCAGAGAATACTGCTGTTTTGCCTCCTTACATATTCTTCAAGAGATAATAATAACCTCAAGTCATTTTTTATTAGAAAGACTCAGATCCATCTCGCCAGTTTTCTGAGTCTAGTCTCACAGTCCCTATATACAAAAAAATTAACTTGTTATGAATTGCAAGCCCAGTTCCCATTACTCAAAAATGAGAAAATACCCTACATTCATCTTTGATTAAATGTATGGAACTCATCAGCTCTGGTGATTTTCACATGCCATAGGGCTATTACTTGTTGTAGTCAATGGTCATGCACATATCTGCATGTGGATTTTGGATGCTGGCAACTGAGTATGTTATGAAATTTATGTTGTTGTATACTGGGGTTTATTAGTCTGCATGAAAGTTAGCCTCCAAGGAAGCAGAAAAATACTTGATGGTGAATGTTTGTGCAGCACTTAAATAAGAAAATAAGAAATGAAAATAGAGATTTAAAACAATAATACTTCCTTCAGCAACTTTAGAAAGACTTCAGAGGAGAGAAAATAGTTTTCATATTATATGCAGTAAGCTGAGAGGCTTTCTTACTATGTAGGCATAGGGAAACTGTGTGTGAAATCAAGGCACTGCACAAGAACATAGGATACCTCTGGTAGACTCAGTTACATAGCTCAGATTTCACATGAGCTGCCAAAAGTCTGATTTCAGGTAAAAACTTTCTTCCCATACGATTCTCAAAGAAAACTGCAAAAGACACCACATTTCCTTGTCATTTACAGTTCTTCACAGGATTCTTTCCACACTGGGAACACATGCCTTTGTGTGTTCACTTTTTGTATTCTTATTTTGTTATTTTTGGTTTTGTTATTTCTTTTAGCTTTTTCACATTGGTGGGTTGTGGTGTGGGGGGTTGGGCTGTTAATAATTTTGGGTGTTGTTTTGTTGGAGTATTTTTTAATATTGTCTTTTTTCTTTGTCCCTTCTATTCTACCTGTCTCATCTCTTCTTCTTCATTAACATCATTCCCTAAAGAAATTGGTATTAGGCTTAGATTTGTGGTTGTTAGTAGCACTTGCAGAAAGAAACTGATATTTTAAATTCTTCATACATCCTTTGCATATTCAGATAATTAGAAGACAGATAAATATTTTCAATATAAGCAGTGATAATTAGGGAATTCCTTTTAGTGTCAAGTAGGAGATAGAGAATGCCTCTAACAAATTTTCCTACCTAGCTAGATTTTTCTGATTTTGACTGTTTTTTTTCCAGTTAGAGGAATAAGGAATATTTTTATTATTGTTGTTATAGTTTTTTTTAAGTCTCCAAATGTTTATTTTTGTATTGAGAATTTTTCTCTCCAAAAGTGTAGCCTATGAGCATTTTTCTCTAAAGTTGTAATAAATGTCAAGGCAAGTCACTATCTTGTCAGTCAGAGGCAGCACAACTTTCAGTGATTCACAGAGTGGTTATTTTCATGAGAAGTACTGTCAGAAAATACTTATACTTTGTAAAGTGATTGCAGATTTAAAACAGGAAGCTTACGTCAAGCTCAACTATTACTTGTCAAGTCATTTAATAAATAAATTAACCAATTAATCCAGCAAGCACCTAACTACCGTTCAACCAAATATAAATCCTTCCACACATGTATGTATAGCTGCTGATGGTAGTTCAGTCAGTAGAGATTGTTTAAATTAGATCATAACTACTGATATAATTTTTAGGCAACAGATACAGTCAATTGCACAGTTCCAATCTCCTTTGACTACAAAGGGATATAAAACATCTTTGTCTACAATACTAAAGGTATTTCTTAGTAACACAGTATTCATGTCTCCTAATTAGAGAAATAAAAACGTCTGTTTTCTCAAAAAACAGCATAAGTTTTATCTTCTTTCAGATATAATTTCTTGATTATTGCTTATTAGATTCTCCTCCTCTTAATCTGAACATTTATTGATAATTAGAACAACTGATCAGAAGATAAAAATCTTAACTGGAACTAGAAGGGGGAAAAAAACTTTAAGCTGTTAATACAGGAAAAAAAGTCTTGCTTTTCTTAACTATCTATCTGGAAAAGTGCTTTTGGCAAAGCTGGAATTGAAGTGCTGAGACCAAACACCTTAAATGCCCAGAATTGGGTCAACATTAATAAAAGGAATGATGAAAAATATTTTACTTAGTAACATAGCATGTTTCTTTCAAAAAAAAAAATGTGCCAAAATCCTACATCACTTACAGGAGTTTGCATTTCTTTCCCCTATGTACAGAATGAGGACATAGTTGGTGTAAACTGGATTAGGTCCCTGAATTCAAGGACTGCTAAGTGAAATATTCTTTGTGAATAATTTCTTTATTTCTGTCCTGATGGACTAAGGTACAATCAGAAAAGAGATGCTAGGGGAAAAAACTGACCATACTTTTCAAAGTATCTCATCCTTAGAAGAAAAAAAGAATTGCTTGATTTCATATTAAGGATTGGTTCTGATTTGAAGCAAATTGTTTTGCTATGATTTCCTGACATACTTTCTGTCTTCAGAGCACTGAAAGTCAAAGTAATTCACAGTAAGCTTGCAGTGGGTTGGCATGGGCTGATGTCAGGTGCCCACCAAACCACGCTATCACTGCCCTCCTCAGATGCAGATTGGAGAGAAAATACAACAGAAAGCTTTTGGGTCAAGATAAGGATAAAGAGAGATCACTTGCTACGTCAAAACTGACTTGAGTTGGAGAAATTAATTGATTTAATTATCAATCATATCAGAGTAGAGTAATGAGAAGTAAAGCTGAATCTTAAAAATACCTTTTGATGCAGTTCTCTCCCCCAACCCCA
The DNA here is from genome assembly GCA_009812075.1 of Sialia sialis. NCBI lineage: Eukaryota > Metazoa > Chordata > Aves > Passeriformes > Turdidae > Sialia > Sialia sialis. The sequence continues at coordinate 22,427,494 of VRYO01002355.1, forward strand.
AAATTCCCTGCTAGCTAATTAGGGATGGGAAGAGGTCCTGCATCATAAATAGGCAGACAAGGAGGGGCTCTTTCCATCTGGCTCAGTTCCAAGGTTTATTCTTGAAGGAATCCACAAGGAAAGAGAACTAACCAGGTGGTACACAGGGGTTATAAGGATTTAGGATACAGGAAATGACATAGGGTCTGGAATTAGCTGTAACTGCATGCCTTCCAGTTAGTAGGGGGTATTAGGGTCAGGTCAAGGAAAGCAAACATATGTTGGTCAGTGAAATGCAACAACCTTTCTCCCATCCTTCCCTACTTTTCAGGATTAAATTTATTCCTGAATTCTACCTCCTCCCTGCAATGATGAAGGTGGGTGGGAAGTGGGATTTACCATAATTCGCCACACTTCTCTGCAGCTATTTTTCTCCTCAGAAGCCAAACTCCTCGCAATCTTCCACTGCTCCAGCATGAGGTCCATTCCAGGGAAGTCAGCCACTCCATCAGAGCAGAGTAAGAATAACATTGAGAGTTGGGGTTGGTCATCACTACTATAGGGAACCCAGTTATGTATATTGACTTCTCAAGGATAACCACCATATACTTTGATTTGGTGTATTTACAAATGGTAAAACACTATTTGCCAGTCTTTATCATGCACCATTGAAAGAAAGAATCCAAAAAGAAGAGCACACATTTTTCATAGTCAAAATACTAGCTTTGAGTGGGGAGAATGACTGCTGAAGAATAAGGTGATATGTTGCATGATGTATGAGTGCCTTAAACAACAAAAGATTCCTTAACAATTTTTCCAGGTTTTGGATCAAGACAAGGAGTATGTAATATATTTTTTATTTTCCTTTTTTCTCTTTGTGCAGGCATTTAGACACAAAGAAAGAAACCTGATATCACAGGCTTGAGTAAGCCATTGTGTGGGTAGTTAAGAAAAGGTTTTCATTTCATTTCTGTAGAACTTTTTTTCTCTTCTCTATCAAACTGAGGTATTTAGTTTTTCTGTGTTCAAAGTGAGCAGCTTCAAAATAGTATATTGTTATTTCTTCTGCAGAGTATTGTAATAGTATGTATCAAAAAGATTAAACTCTTAGGAGGTAAAACACAGGAGAAAATCAGAAAAAAATGCCCTGTACATATACATGTGAGGAAAGAGCCTAGGGAGATGGCTGAGGAAGGGAAAAATGGAGTACAAGAAAGACATTGGGTTGAGGGCAAGATCAAACTGTACATATCAGGGCAATATTAGACCAGCCATATGTTATTTTGAAAATCACACCGCTGACTTTTTTTTCTTTTATTTTCCCCTGGAATCTGGAGAGACTCAATGCACTGAGCAGATTTTTAACCACCAAAGTGACTAACTGACCATTTGACCAAGATCCAGCTATAAGGTGGAGCATCTCTCTTACCCTTCCAGTGATCGTAGGCTGAACTCACCTTTGGGCCACCAGCCTCAGGAGAAACACCCAAGGCTATCTAGTGGATCAGGTGGATGCATGGCATGAAGTGTCTGTCCAGGCCAGCTCAGGGTGGTGCATCAGGGACTGCATTATTTCTACCTTGTGGCTCCAGACTTTTCAGGGTGTCAGTAACATGAGTGAAAACAAAAACACATTTGCTGACACAATGATGACCAAAGCAAAGCAGTCAGAAAATTGGAGCTTCCCAGACCATGAGGATAAATTGAAAAATTCTCAGCTTTTAGATACTGGGCTTTTGTGATACGAGCCAGTTCTGCTGTAAACATTGGATTTATACACCTACCAACCTTAAACTAAATTATACCCAGCGTTATATTTTGTTGCTGGGTGATTTTCTAAACATTTCTTTTACTATTGGGGTTCCTTTAAAACATGCCTGGTCTTTTGCTAGTCCTACTTTTACTAAAGTCTACAATAAGTACTATAGGCAATTTATGAGGAAGGAACACAAAAAAAAATGTGATCACTTATATGATTATCAGTGGCAAAAAGTTACAGAATTTTGGGAGGCATTTACAAACAGTTTACTCACTGATGTTACCAATGCTATAGGGAAGTGTATTTTTTTTAAACAATGCCTTTCCCAGATATCAGTCCCAGTGTTGGAAAGAAGTATTGAGATTAGCCAGTAGGATTGTTTTAACAAAGTAGAACTAACATTGGGCAGTATGCATGTGTCAAGCTCAGCAGCACTTTGATTCACATCTTACTCAAGCTTACAGACAATTAAGGAAAATTTAAAAGGCTAATCAACCCTAGTTTGTGATCCTGTTTAGTGTCAGGACAAAAATATTATCATCCTTCTTTTTTTCTCTTTTTCAGTAGCAGAATATGAGCTTTCCAGAAGAATTAAAACTAGCATACTGGCTCTCTATGACATTTCCAAGAAAACACTGTCTGTGGGTTGAGCTAGAATGATCCTGGCAGCTAGTGTATACAATTCAGCAGCAGTCACCATCCAAGAATAGGCAGGGTTGCTGTGTCCTGGGGTCTTGAAGTTGGCATGCTGCCACTCTCACTCCTTTCCAAACAGATAAAAGCATACACTGATGCTTCTGCCATCCTCTCTATCTATATCCAGTACCCCTACATATTTTTCTTTTCTAATTACATGAAAATGCCAGTATTTGACATATACATACACACTCACACCACTTTATGGGGGAACTCCTAAGCCTGTAATTGAAAATTATCTAAAACCTGCCAGCACACCCTATTTTCAACCTCCATCTCAGCTGTGGCATAGCCAAAGTTCATGTTTTACTAATCTGTGGTTTTTACACCTTGCAAACACGTTTGGCAGTGCCTTTTGAATGCTTTTCTGAACATGATTTCATCTCTTGTAACCTTCACCTGTATCCATTGCTTAAGTTTACGACCAGACTCTGGACACCTCCTTGGTTTTTTGACAAGTTGCAGTAATAGCAAAAACTTTCAAGCCTCTGGCTTGAAAATGAAATGTCAGTCCACAAAGTTGCTGGTAGGGAGAGCTGGTGACAGAAAACCCCAGGGTGTGAGTGAAAGCAGTCTTGTACTTTGACAACTGCAGATTCCAGCCTATTAATTACATTGACCTTAACATCAAAGCACTTTTGGGTAAGGGAGTTAACAGCAGCAACACTGTAAACTTACTGGTTTGGGTGGTGTTGTATAAACGATCAATTTAAAGCAAATTTAAAAAAAAAACCAAAGAAGATACATTATTTTCTCCATTCATTTATTCATTCACAGTAGCTTGCATTCTTTCCCCTTGCCCTCATCACAATCACCAATTTCCCATGAAGACAGCAGGTACATGACAGACTTTGTTAAAAACAGAACATACTTATGAGCTGATTTGGGCCTTTGCACTAGATATGAATACCAGCCTACTTCTTGAAGGCTGTGTGCTATAGCTGCACCCACCAGAACTGATGGTGCTTCGAACACCTGCACTGGCTGCTCACTGCAGGATTTGAATTGTGTAGAGCCATGTGGTAGGACAGTGACTCAGGACAGACACAGACCACAATTTCTTAGAACACTTTTTATTAATGTTGTGGTTTAATCCCAGCCAACAACCTGTAAGCTGCTCACTCACTTCCCTAGCAGGAGGATCAAGGAGAGAATTGGAAGGGTAGAAGCTGGAAAACTCATGGGCTCAGATGAAGAGAGTTTAATATACAAGATGCGAAAGTTGTGCACACAAGCAAAGCAAAGCAAGAAATTCATGCAGTTCTCCCCATGAGCATGCAGTTGTTCAACCATCCCTAGGAGAGCAGGGCCCTGTCACGACTTGGGAAGAGAAATGCCAACACTCCAAATGTTCGTCCTTTCCTCCTTCTTCCCCCTACTTTATACACTGAGCATGATGTCACATGGTCTGGAATGTCCCTTGGGTTTGAGTCACCTGCCCTGGCTGTGCCTCCTCCCAACCTGCCATGAACTCCCAGTCCCCCCACCAGTGTGGCAATACAAAAAGCAGAAAAGTGTTGGCTCTGTGTAAGACCTGCTTAACAATAACCAAAACATCTCTTGTGAACCCTCTGTTCAGTACAAATCAAAAACACAGACCCAGGCCAGACACTGTAAATTAACTCTATCCCATCCAAAACCAGCATAATTATTTATTTTTTCATTAAGATTTTATTATTAACAGTAGATAAGTATTGTCATGGTTTACTCAATTACTTCCTCACACAATCTCATATGTATGCAGCTGCAGTATCAGCTGGAAGGTCAGCTCTTTACCAAGAAGGGAAGTCATATTGGTTTGCCAATGTGTGATTGAACTCGTCCTCAGCTGGATGTAGGAAAGAAAATGTGATAAAAAGCTTATGGGTCAAGATACAGACAGGGAAATGTCACTCGCTCATTATTATAGTGGGGAAAACTTGTTATAAACATATATTTGATATATTACCAATCAAATCAGAGTAGAATAATGAGAACTAAAAACTAATTCTTAAAACCACCATGCCCTCAGCCCTGCCTTCATCCCAGGTACAACTTCACTCCTGATATTTTTTACCTCCTCCCTCCAGATCCACTGGTGGATGAGAAATAGGGATTACAGTCAGTTCATCACAAGTTGTCTCTCTCACTTCTTCCTCCTCACATTCCTTCCTGGCTGCAGCAAGGGGATCCTCCCAAGGGAAATTATTCTCCATGAACCTCTCCAGTGTGAGTTCTTCCCACAGGCTGGAATTCTGCATGAGCTGCTCCAGTGTGCATCCCTCCCACAGAGTGCAGTACTTTGGGAACAGGATGCTACAGCCTGAATCCCTCACACAGTCACAAGTGCTGCCAGAAAATCTGATTCAATGTGGGCTTCACCCTGCATGGGTCCACAGGTCCTGCCAGAAGCCTGCTTCAACAGGAGCTTCCCACAGGATAACAGCTTCCTTCAGGCATCCCCCTGCTCTGGCATGGAGTCCTTCCCAGGCTGCAGTGGATCTCTGTATCCTCATGGTCCTGCATGGGCTGCAGGGGCACAGCTGCTTCACCACAATCTTCGCCATGGGGTGCAGGCAAATCTCTGCTCTCGTGCCTGGAGCACCTCCTCCCTCTCCTTTTTCACTGACCTGGATGTGTGCAGAGCTCTTTCTCTCACACTTTTTCTCATTTTTCTTTCCTGGCAGCTTTTTCTCCCCTCCTATATACATTATCCCTGACACAATGCTGCCATCTCTGATGCCAGCCCTGGCCAGCAGCAGGTCTGTTTTGAAGCCAACAGCTTTGACTGTTGGACATGGCAAAAACATCTGGCAACTTCTCAGAGGAAGAAACCCTCTATCTCTGCTACCGAAAGCTTGCCACCCAAACCCAAAACACTATTCCTTGGTAGTGGTAATATAGTCAATCAAAGTTTTGTTGTTTCAGATTTATATATAAAATTCTGCAGGATTGCATGTGGCCTGACTTATACAATCTGTTGCTGGTGAGTTATACAATCTGTTGCTGGTGCTAGCATGTGTGAGTGTCTCTGGATGGACACAGTGTCCTGAGTTTAACAGCTCTTGTGGATTCAGCAGAACCACTACACTCCTAAACTTCTCTGTTCTGATGATACATTCAAGCAACAGCTCCCAGCAATGCTTTCACTTGAATTGTCCTGCTATTTTCTGATAAGTACTTCTGCATCCATACCTGTAGATTGCTTGTGGGTCTCATTCTGCTGCTCATACAGAAACAGGCCTTTAAGGCATGACAGAGTTAGCACACTTCTGACAACATACTCTGCAGTACTTCCACTTAGTGTACATTATTTAAAAGATTTCACAGTTTTTTCCAAACTTTCCTGGCATATTCAATTTCAGACACTTCAAACCCCTAAAAAGCAAGGATAACCACTAGTAAGAGGCAAGAAGATCTGCAATATTAGGCTGCTTTTATTTCCTCCTCAGTAGTCCTCAGTGCCCAGCATTCTGTATAACAACATCCACATGCTATTCTGGGCAAAATTTTGGTAATGATGAGTCCCAACTAGTTTATTCTCAGAATCAGCAATGTGTATAATTTTAAGTCCAACCTAATCTTACTAGTCTCAAAGACTATGTACTACCTTCTTCAGTAAATTAGCAATGTGTTGGGAACACATTTCAGATCAGAAAATAACTATACTGTGATAAAAGTGCTGCATGCTGGAACTTGAACTGAAGATTTCTATACTGGTCACTTTATATGAAGTGGAGATCATAATTTTGAAACATGATGATCCTTTTTACAGTCTGAAATTCTGCTCATAGAGATTGTGTGTGATGCAGTTTAATTCCTGACACTAGCTTCTTCCTTCTCCATTCAGTATTCTCACATTGCTCTGTATCTCTTCACAAAAGCTGTCAAACAGCACAGCTGGAGTTAATAAACTGAGGAAGGTTGCCCATTACCAGTTACAGACATCCCTGTTGTTTGATGCTTTCAGTATTTCATTATCTCTGCATCAGCACTGGTACTCCTGCAACTGAAAAGCCATCAAAATAACACAGCTTGAAATGATAAATGAAAGCAACAGAACAACTGCAGCATAGAGCATGCACTTCTGTGGGCTTTTCTGGGTGAACAGATATTTGTATCTGTGCTGTGGCAGTCTTCTACAAGCACAGCAAAGGTTTATCCAGATGTGCTCTTTGGCTTAAAGCCACTGGACTCATTTCACACAGACAATTATCTGTAACTGCTAGCATACCCAAGAAATTATATTTGATCATTCTTTCTGAGAAATAGATTTTAGAAAGCTGCACGATTCCATTTTTCCTCTTTCATTAAGGAGAGAGAGGAAAATACAAAGAGATCCAGGAAAAGTCTATATTGACCACAAATCATTTTACTGAAAAATTACTGTCAATTAATTGGAATAAGTCAAATTAATTGGTACACTCACTGCTGAACTGAGGTTAGGTATGTGACTCAAGAAGGTACTTAATTCTCAGTGAAGAGTTAACACAATGGATCAGAATTCTCTGACCCAGTTTAACAATTAGCTGGAGGTGGCATCATGTGAAGTCTTTTCATCCTTTTCAGAAAATTTCACATGAATTCTTTCATCCCTAATAAACATTGCTAAATTTAAAATAGCAAAGTATATTTCATTTTATTGGTATAAGTATTATCTGCTTAATGCCAACAGCATATTTCCAGAAACTAAAAGTGTATTTCTCTCATCATTTGTCAGATCTGCAATGCATTCATATAGATACTGTATATAATTAAACATATAAAGCAAAAGACTGAAATTGGTAATTAGCCCTCAAGATTTTGTGGTGGTGTCTGGGAATTAAGCCACACAGACTCCATTATATTCCAGAGAAATCATTCAACTAAAATTCTTTCACCACTTAGGAAAGTGAGCCAGCTTCTAAAGCATTCTTACTCATGGGAGTGTAATTTGCACTTTCTGATTTTGTATGATCAATATCTTTTCATTATATAGGTTGTGTTTCAATCTGTATGTTTTTTTATATAAATTAGATGTATTGTAATTTTAGGAACGCAGCCTTGAAGGGATGATTCATCAGAATCCTTTACTGCCACAGAGAAAAACAAAGCAAAATAAAACAAAAACCACAAAATTCACTGCAAAATAAGTACTAAGCACAAAACAGGGAGACAAATACCCCAGAGCACAGAACCCACTGTTCTGATGTAAAACTCCTTTGTTCTCTTATTAATACAGGTAAATATTTTATTTTGGTGTATTTTGTTATATATCAAGTGCAGCTAGTAAAATGGTTTTTCAGTGTTGTGGTTCAACACCAGCCAGCAGCTAAGCCCTAGACAGCTGCTCACTCACTCCCCTGGTGGGAAGTGGGAGAGAATCAGAAAAGTGATGAAATGGTGTGGGCTGAGATAAAGACAGTATAAAAGGAAAAGCAAAGCCTTGTACAGGAGGTAACTTAAACAGTGAATTTATTCATCACTTCCCATAGGCAGGGAGTTGTTCATCCACATCTTGTAAAGCAGGGCTCCATCAGGCCTAACAGTGACTTGAGAAGACAAACCCCATCAATCCAAACATCACCACTACCTTCTTCTTTCCCCAGCTATACATGCTGAGCATGGTATCCCAGGGTGTGGAACATCCCTTGGGTCAGCTGGGGTCAGCTGTGCTGGCCGTGTCCCCTCCCAGCTCACAGTGCACCCCCAGCCTCCTTACTGCTGGGACAGGATGAGGAGGAGAAGAGAAACCTTGATGCTGTGTCAGCCCTGCTCAGCATCCCCTAAAATATCCCTCTGTTATCAAAAAACACATCCAAAACATAGTCCCATAACAGCTAATATGAAGAAAATGAGCTCTGCATCAGTCAAATTCTGCTCATCCAGTTTTAGATACCCATTAATACAAAAATAGGGAATTTTATAAATTCTTAGAACTTCATGAAGATTCAGCTTGCTTTGGTATTTGTTGACCAGTGGTCATACATTTCCATTGCAGAGAATGAAATAATAAATTAAAAGTATGGGGGTAAGAAAAGAATGTTTCTTCTCACAATTTTGTGTTTAGGGTCTAAATAAAAAAAAATCTCCTATAATTGTTTTTTTTATTATTATTATTATTTTTCTTTCCCTAATAGATTCTTTGGCCATATCTGTACAATATACCTGGCATATAATAATTCAAAAAGTTGCTAAGCCTAAGTATACAGCCCTGGCCATGTTTACACCTGAATTTACCTGCTTTTTAAAATTTTATTTTATTTTAAATACTGGAAAAGAAATAGATATTGTCTGGTTTGACAGTCAAATACTGTTCTGAACTTGGGAAAATGGGAAAAACGCTTGGGATTAATGCAAGTAAGAACCAACTCTTATCTTCCTGACCATATATGTGTGAAAAAAGTTACAGTAATTTCACGCATATAAGGTGCACCTTTTTGACTGAAGTTTCTAGCCTAACCGGAAAATGCACCTTATAATCTGGTGGGCCTTATATGTGGACGAATTCTGGAGAACTGCCAACGCGGAAGTGCAAGCCAGGTGGGCGAGGAGCTGCCATGGAGCCGCTGTTGGGTGGGGGGGCGAGCTGGAGCTGCTGGCAAGTGGGCGGCGAGCCGCTGCCACTTTTGAGCAGCGAGGCTTGCCATTTTCGAGTGGCGTGGGGAGCTGCAGTGGGCGCCAGGGGCTGGAGTCCCAGAGCCTGCGGCACAGGGAGGGCATCTGGGGCTGTGTTTAAAGGCAGTTTAAAGTGAAAACTGTTTGCAAATTGAGCACTTGACATCAAACCCTGTGATTGTGTGATTCTGTTACTAACTCGTTACTTTGTTGCACACGGATCCTCGCTTCCAAAAAAAAAAGAGGGCACCTCATAGGCTGGTACGCCTTGTATATGGACAAATTACAAGGACTTGCTGGTCACCCAGAAGTGCACCTTATAATCCGGTGCGCCTTATGAGTGTGAAATTACTGTAGTTATATAGTTCTAGACATTTTCATTCCTGTTTCATTTCTCTGCTCATATGTTGAATATACATTTGAAAATGTTGGTTCTCAATAAAAGTTGGACTGAAATTTCAGTGTTACCAGTTGCATGTTCCTTATGAAGACAAAATAGCAAGAAAGAAAGCAAGAAAGAAAGCAAGAAAACAGGAAAGCAAGAAAGAAAGAAAGAAAGAAAAGATAAAGATTTTCAGCCCATAGTCAGAATTCCAGAAAAAAAATACGCCCTTATTCACACTGACAAGTACAGTAATTTCACGATTATAAGCCGCACCTTTTTCATTGAAGAATCCAGCCTACCCCAGTAGTGCGGCTAATCATCAGGTGCGGCTTATTTATGGACAAATCCCAGTGAAATGCCAACTTGGAAGTGAGACCCAGCCGGGGAGGGAGTGCTGGGGCCTGCAGCATGGGGAGGGCGCCAGGGGCTGCCTTTAAAGGCTTTGCTGGTCTATGAAAACTGTTTACGACTTGAGCACCTGACACCAAACCCTGTGCTGGCGCGATCCTGTTACTAACTCGTTACCTTGTCACACATGGATCCTCACTTTAAAAAAAAAATAAAAAAAATTGTGGCTTATATTCATGTGTGGCTTATATATGGACAAATCCCTGCTCTACCCGGCTACCCGGATGTGCGGCTTATAATCAGGTGCGGCTTATAATTGTGAAACGATTGTACTTCTTTCCCATTGACAAATGACTGGTTTCTCAGGTTTCCCTACTGGAAAGTCAATGAACTAACTCATGTGAGACTGACTGCAAGCTGCACACAGACACCTTTTTTTTTTCTCTTTTCCAAAGTTATTTTGAGGTAATTATTTTCTTGTACCTGAACTGATTGCTGAAATACTTTTCTTTCCCTCCTCTACCCCCCTGTCATTTATTTTTTGTTAATCCCCTGCAGGTATTTAGAATTAGCTTTCATGTTGTGCCTTAGTCCTACTTTCCTCAGGCTTTGCAAATTCTCATTTCTTAATAAACATTTTTTATCATTTTTGTTATCCTTTTCTGGAGTCTTTCCAATTCAGCAAAATCTTTTTTGTATTATGGAGCCCAAAACAGTGTAAAGCACTCAAATACCATTTCACCAATTCTGCACTGAGATAAAAAATTAATTACCTGCCCCCCTTCTCCTGACCTAATTCCTCTCATTATACTGTACATGCTCAATATGGTATTTGCCATTCTGCAGCATGTCACTCTGTATTCTTCTGCAGAGTTTATGGTTTGCTCTGTGCCTGTTTTTTCCTGTAGCCATGGAAATTTCTAAATTAGTCTTTCTCCATGTTGCACATTAGAGTCTTTCACACTTCACATTTAGCATGATAAAAGGTCAATTTTGCAGTATTTAGACCCTGATCACAGTAGGGCAAATTAGGTCTTCACTATATTATTCTAAGGCTGCGATGAACAGAAAACATAGTGTAGTTGGATGCAGCAAATTCTTCCAACCCTACCATTATGTTGAAAATGCAAATCTATCTTTTCTCTTAGAACACATAGCCAGGGTTATTTTGAAGAAGTACCTGTGTTTTCCAAGGAAGTGGGGATATAAGTATTTTTTTTAATTATTGCAATATCTATACTGGCCTACTTAGCTATATATATCATGCCATCAATTCACACTCTGTCTTCCTGCATTCTGGTAGTTATTCTTACTTCTGCACCTGCATTTTTTATTTTATTTTATTTTTTCTTAATTGGAACAAGGAATTTTTTTGCAGAAATTCCCTTTTAATCACATGGATTATGTCACATTGGTCAAGAAAACAGAATAACTGGCACTGTACTCAGGTAATATAAATATCCTTTTCTTTCTACGTTTAATCATTAGAGAGATAGACCATAAGCAGCAGTGTAAATACTTTCTATTCCCATGCTGTTTGTTACTTATACAGCCTCCAGGACCTTAACCAACATGCAAAGACCTTTCCACAGCATTGTGCAGCAGACAAAACCCTTTGTTTGCACAGTTAAAGGAAAAATCAAATGTTTGGCTTAATAGTAGTTATGAACTTGACCCAATGACTTGACTGAAGTACAGCATCAGATACAGGAAAACATGATTAAAATATTTCTACATAGATCTTTCCATCACTGTTTTACTATCTCTAGTTAACAGATTCTATTCACGTGTTAGCAGTATAAAAGTGTCTAAATAGGTACATAGATTTAACTTAGGATAGGAAAATAAAGCCAGACAATGTCACAGTCATTCCTATAGCACAGAACTTTTTGCCTAAAGAGCAATTTACCGTACAACTTCATAGTGTACAATGCAAACTGCTGAGAGTGCTTGATGAATAGCATTGTACCAGAAATGGTGGGATGTTTAACCTGTGAAAGGTGCACAGCCACATCATTCCATTAGACCTGACAGATATCCAGTGACAAGCACTGCAGACCAGTATTTGCTAACCCAGGAGACATCAGAGCCCAAAGTTTTATTACTTCCATTTTGTATTGATGCTGTTGCTCTTGGCCTTACAGTCATATCTCAAGTAACATAAGCTTCTAAAAGGTTGATGAATACCCTCAGCTCTAAATTATCTAGGCTTTATTCCTCATTAGTCAACAGAAAGAGAAAAGTATCTCCCAAGGGGCAACTCATTTTTTCATACACTCTTACATTATTGTTGATGAAATATTTCTGAGAAGCAATTTTCTCTGTGGATTCAAGAAGAGTTGATAGGCTAATTTGAACCAGTTGACTAACTTTTACAGAGTGAAAGGGACATGCAATGAGTGTTACCAAGAGTCACTCCAGGGAGCAGTGTGAACTGCTGCTGTGGGACTGGAATTTTGCTGTCTTACATCTGCGTAAGCCATGCAAATTGTTGCATGATTTACCCTTGGCTGGGTGTTGGCTGAGCTGTGTTAACGATGTGACCACTACCAGTTACAGAAGTGAATCTGAGCAGATGATGACCCTGGAAGAACTGCTGCTGAGTACTGAGCCCAGAGCAATTCAAGCTTATGGCTGAAGATCAGCTCTGTATTCAAGTGTCAGCCTCTCTGGCCACAGCTAATAAGTCTGTCACTGATGAAGCCAGGGACACTAAAACTCATCTGCAGTCTTCTGATCAGCAGAGTGCTCTTACTCACATCAGTTTTCTTCTGATGTGGTACTTTGTCACTTTTGAAAGCTTAGCACCAATGGACAGTGTTATTACTTCTTGCCTGTAATGAAGCACTAAGTCGGGATGATGTTGCTGTGAGTGCTTTCTCAGTACAGAATGGAATATTTGCATAGAATAGCCTGCTAGCTGATGGTCCTTGACTGCTTTAAATTAAAACACGCTATTTTCCATTGAAATGCCATACAGGTTTGTTTATTTGTTTATTAGTTTGCACCACTAGAAGATGCACAAATTCTTTGAACAGATTCCTGAGGCAATTTATTCTTTACAGATGAAAAATTCTGTCCTTTTTTGTTAGGAGGCAAGTATATGTTGAACAATATAGAGGTATCTGAAAGCAGTCGAAATTATGACGCAAAGAACAAACTCTATTTTTGACATTGCTGTTGACTAACCTTGTGATACTGTTACTACTGTTTTAGGTTTTTACCTCATCTGTGATAAAGTTCTCTGATAAGGATATCTGCAAGATAACAAGTACAACCTTTTCTTCCTAAAACACCCGGTAAAACGATGAATGACTGGATACATGCAGACTTAAGGTTGACCTCTTGACTTCTACTATTCAGTAAAATAAACTGGAATAAGACAAAGTTTCGCATCCAACACTTAAAATCCCAAAGGTTTTCTAAGTGAAACAGAGGCATAGAGCTTCAATCTCCAAAAATTGTTTGGAATGTCATAAATGAAATTACAATACCTCCCAGATTCTGCTCTGCATATAACTTTCTGATTATAGAGATTACTGACCTATAGACACATACAGACAAATAAAGAGATTACATTTAAATATATAGGAATAATAACATACATATGTAAATGAATATATGAAATAAACTTTATGAGCCAGAATCACTACTAATCACTGTTCAATCTTTTCACTGTGAGTAGTTGTACCAATACCAGTAAGTTTTTCAGACTCTGAGAAATTTTCAGTACCCCCACTCTAATCTTACAAGTAGTCTCAGATATAAGATATTTTACCCAATCTTCTTAGTCTATAAAGGATAAAAGAATCAGAAAATCTAAAATCAGGAAAGATATAATGTGTCATTAGCCCAAATTTCTGCCAGCACATAATACATCTCCACGTTACATTTACAATTGCATTATTTCATTATTTTATTGATTTGACAGGTAATTTTCAATAAGCCTTCTTCTTTTTTAAATGACCCTGTTTGACATTCCTCCCTCAAATATTCATAGACCTGTCATTATAACTTATTGTAACCTTTATTTGGTGAAGAGGATGGGTATTTACCTTTTTAAGTTATTTTTTTCCCCAGTCAATGACCATATTATAAATTTCTCTTTCCTTTTAATCGGCCTAGAAATTTAGTCAGAAACTACCTGGAGTGAAAGTGCCATTTCACATCTTTAGCTGCCGAAATCTGATATTAGAGAGAATAAAATCTATTTCCTCCAGAGTGACAGAAATAAATAAAAATTGTTATATATAACATCTGGATGATGATATGTAAGGTTACGTTCCTCAAAAAGAAAGATACTTCACCTTACCTAATTTACCAAGCTCTATTTTTGTTACCTTCTGCTGGTATGCTCATGAAGATGTTCAGTGAGGTTTGAACAGCACTGGGATATGTAGATCATTAGTAACACCTCTGTGACAAGTAAAAAAAATCTAATCACAGATTAATTATAATGAAAGATAATGCCATTTTTTTTCAAGCTCACATTCTATGCTTTGCTATATGTATACTACATTTCTTGTGATTTCTTGAAAAATCTTTCAAATTCACCCTTGATTTAATAGGTTAGATCTTCACTGAAGTCAGTGAGCCTATTTTGCTCACTGCATTAACCCTACCTTCTATAGAAAATTGTTGAACTTTTTTCATAACAAGTTAATTTAACAGAATTTCTTGCTTATGAACTCTCGCTGCCTGAAATTTTCCTCAAGGTGCTAAAGGATTTATTGAAGTTTTTCTCTGATCTCATATATAGTACTTACTTAAGAGACTTATAAAAACAAGTTCTATGAATTACTCAACCTATTTCCTGAATTCTCAAAGGTGATATTTGATAGTTCTATTTTTGATGTTAGGTATTTAATAAAATTTGGCCATGTTGATGTCTTCATGTATATAACATTCAAAAGATGCATTCTGTGTGATGATTGCATTTCTTACATATTTTTCTGTATGACCTGGATTTACTATCCTCTCCTAGAATTTTTACCTTCCTTCTCAGAAAAACCCAAACCCAAACCCAAGATGCATGAAACACATAAAAAAAATTTAAAAAAAATTATATATATATATATATATATATATATATATATATACTCAAAACTCCAGCTAGTGACACTCCATCTATCTGAAGCAGTTACAGACAGTGGAACACAGCCTTTAACTATGGAAACCATGTAGAAGTCCAGTATCAGAGACTATGTAGTAAATTTACTGGAAAGTAAAAGTAGAGAGAGAGAAAAAAAAATTTTATCAATGTTCAATATTTAGTGACTAAATTCCAATCCTATTCTCAGACTCATCCAAAGAGAATAACTAGATATGTTGATCATCCCTCCAAAGTCTATCAGGCAACAGTGTTTTATAAACAATTTAATTCAAAACTGTATACAGAGGAAAACAGAATACAGAAATATAGCAAAAGTGATGTAATATGGTCTCAATTTTAACTGAAGTTATAACACATTTAACATCTGACATAGCACAATAAAGGAAGAATGATTTAGAGATTGTGTACTTAAGTTCAATTATAGCTTTCAAGTATATTTTATACTCTTTCTGCGTTTTTTCTCCCTTCTGTGTGTCAGTTTGATCATACAAGAAAACAATTTGATCACAGCTGTCAACATACAAACATCAAAGTTAGATTCTACTGCTTCACAACAGTGTAATAAAGTGTTGTGGAATTAAGATGGTAGTAGGTGGAGGTAACAGATATTGATACAAGGCTTTACAATTCAAAATGTCTGTCTGGGGACTATACAACTCTTCTCAGTATGACATTTCAGCATCTCAGACATCTACTGCTTTATCAGCTCCTGTAAAAGATTCATCCTGAAGAAACCACCAAGAGGATGCCTCCAGTATGAAAATGCTTTGTAGACTCAGGTTCCTGGACCTTGGCTGTCACCATCATTAATAGCACAGTTTTTCACTGAATTGAGAAATGCAAATTGCATTTAATCCTTTTCTTCACATTCAATAAATAGTTAAGGCATGCACAGATTTCTTTTAAACTTTCAAGTCAGTGGTGAGGAGTAGATGTAGTTTTACCTTTAGGATTTGAGTGATATCCAAAAATGTAAAGCAATTCAAAATCAAACAGAATCAAAGTCCTTTATTCCATCCATGTCACCCTGTATTATTCCCTGACTCAGTATTTCAAATGTGAGCCATATTCAGTTTGAAGAGTCACATTGTGTTATGGTACTGTATGTAACACAATATGATAAATGTAATAGGCATGAAGCATCAAAGAAATATGTATCTCCTGAAAGTTGACACAATTTTCATTTGGCAATAAATGCAATGAATTTTAACCTGTTAGTATGAGACTTATTGATACTTTCATATTATTAATGCTCTCAAAAATGAATTACATTGTTATGTGCATATGAGTACAATTATAATGTGATTCAGTTCCAGTGGGAATTATGAAATTTCCTAAAAATAATCATGTAATTTCCTTTTCTTCCTGTGCTATCTCTTCCCTGTCAGTGTGCCATTATGTTACAAGAACTTCAGGTGCTTGAGTCCAATATAAGCAGAAACAAATTAGTGAAAATTCACCACAGTGTGGGATTTGAAACTCTTTATTATGGGCCCACTGAATTATTAAGTAACTCATCTGTCTAGTACCTGGGAAGGAACCTTTTGATTAAAATATGTATTGAAAGGTGGTTTGAGTAAACTTTAATTCATAAATACTTACAAATCACAATAGTAAATCTGTGTTATGTTCATATATATGTTAGGACTGCATCATCAAAGTATTTAATTTAAATAAATGTGTTTATATTATAAGGATTTGAGTGTACGTAACCCATAATGTATAGGCTTGTATGTGTTTTTACAGGCACATATAGTACACACAGACACATATAGATATGTATATATGCAGAAAAGAGAGGGAGCAAAATGAGACATATTAATATGGCCACACTTTTATTTACACAGTGTGGATGGGTATCTTTAAGTCAGATGGTATCTAACCCTTCAGCAAACTGCTAAGTAGGAATAAAAGTTCCTGTTTTCCATGAGTGTGGTGGGCATGAACACTGTTGAAGAGCTGAAAAAAAATTAATTAACTCCTGCATCTGTTTTCAAGTAGCCATTGAGCCACAGCAGTGAAAATGAACTCTGAAGAATCTGTGTTGATGATCCCATCTCCCCTAGGTAGTCCTGGCTACACCTAACTAGTTAAGGACATAACAATTAGTAGAAGCCTAACTCTGTTATTTATAGATCTGGTTCTTCAAAAATGCAGATTTTAAACACCTGTGAACAATGAACAATAAGGCTACTAAAAGAGAAAAAATATTTTTAAACCAACACTCACATCAATTCATGTACAAATGCTACCCTGCCTTGCCCACTTAAGTCCCGTTGAAGCAATTTTGTACTCTTAAATTTTATAGACATCTTTTTTTAGTATACCGTTAGGTTTCAATGCAATCTGGGAAATTTCTGATAGTATTAGACAAAGTTCATTAAAACACTTTAGTTGCTTCATCAGTAAATATTGCCAAAACCACTTTGGGCTTTGGTAATTTCTCTACTGAGTTGGCTAGGATGATCTGATTTACTCCTTTAAATTTTCAGAATTACAAAGACTCACATTTTATTCTTCCTGTCCAAGAGTTCCATTAGCAAACGATCTTGCATTTTTCCTCTCTTTTTCTTATTTTTGTTTTGCTTGGTTGTCTGGTTTGGTTTGGGTTGAGTTTTAGCAGTAAAACTGGAATGAACCAGCATCTAAGTTTGTAGTGTTATCAACATTCAAAGGAATTTTGATGTCTTGGCTAAAAGAGTATAAGAAGTAGAGCCATTTCACTCTAGCAAGGCAGGTATGGGATTTCCCAATAACTGACTTTCCTATAGAACAGAAATTATAGTGAGGACCAGAGACGGAATCTGCAAAACCTTGTTGGTGATGTATTTTTAACAGAGTAAATTTAACTGACCTATGTCAATACATTTTACTGTCACAGTTTTGTAAGACATATTTAGCCCTCAATGGCAAATATGCCTTTTCTCTCTCAGTCTCCCTGTCTTATTTCCCTGAACAGCATGAACATTCTTCTCTGAGATTGAACTGAAAGCAGGGAAACACACCCATACAGCCCAAACAGGTTATCCCACTATGTTAGAGAAACACCTGGCATGGAAACTTAATCTACTGCTAACAGGAGTAATTCATCTTTGGAATCAACTGAGTCATTGTGAGGAACATATTTAATGATTGCTCTCTGCCCTGCAGCAGTTACATTTTTATTTCTGGGTACAATTCACTATGTTGTTTATTCTGCATACAGCCTCAAGTCATCTAAGGCTCTCAGATCAGGAACAGAGCTAATATTGAACTCTCTAGGACAGAAAACCTTTTTCAATACAAGACTATGATTACTATTTGACCTATTTCACTTTGTTTTGAGAGGTTGTATGAAATATGCTCATTAGAGGAACCTGAATTTGGCTTCCTTCGACAGCTCCACAGTCAGCTTAAATCAAGCTAAACCAGGCAGCTATTAGAAAGGGTAATTCTGTCCATAATTACCTTCACCTTCTCACCAGGGCTTCCTTGCTATTCTCTTGCATTAACTTTACTTATTCCCATCTATAGTATGAATCATATATATAAAAAAACCCCAAACAACTGCTGAGCTATATAACCACTCTAGCTGTCTGTCAGGATTTAATAGCAAGCAGCAACCAAGCTTCATGCAGTTGCTTGCTCAGTCCCACACCAGCAGGATCAAGGAGGAAATCAGAAGGGAAAAAAGCCAGAAAACTCATGGGTTGAGATAATGACAGTTTAATAGGGAAAGTAAAAGCAGTGCACACAAACAAGGTCAAACAATAAATTAATTCACTGCTTCCATGAGCAGGCAGGCGTTCAGCCATCTCCAGGAGAGCAGGACTTTCACATGAAACAGGAACTTGGGAAGACAAACACCTCACTCCAAATGCCCCACTCTTCTTCCTTCCTCCACTTTATACACTGAGCGTCTCACATGGTCTGGAATATCCTTTAGGTCAGTTTGGGTCACCTGTCCTGGCTGTGTCTCCTCCCAACCTCCCATGAACCGCCAACTTCTTTGAGCAGGGCAGTACAAAAAGCAAAAAAGGCCTTGGCTCTTGTAAGTCCTGCTCAGCAAGAACAAAAGCATCCCAACATTATTAAACCTGTGTTCAGCTCGAGTCTAACACATATGCCAACCATTGTGAATAAAATTAACTCCACCCCAGCCAAACCAATACACTGTCAAAAGATGGTAACGGAACATGCAAATAGGTATAAGAAGAAAAGTTGATCTAAGTGTGCGTTTTTCACTAAGTGTGGTCCAGTTCAAAAGTGATCTCCTATCCACATTTTTTTCCAGTGCCTGGATATTATCACATATAACATGTAAGTAACTGCAGAACGAGCTAGATCAGAAAGTTCAAACAGACACAAAGATTTAAGAAGGGCAGGATCATATGAAGAAGGCTAACAGGAAGGAGAGTAAAACCACCTGTGTTACATCCTCAATTATATTAGATTAAACCTTACACAAAACTTCCCCCTTTGATCAGTCTAACTTGATTGTGAAGCCTCAAGGCTAAAAGTTTGATTATGTTTTGATTCAAAGCAGCTTTGAATTGAAGTCAGCTATGAAGACAGCAGTTCTAATGGATTGAATTTATTTCCTATTAACACAATTTGCAGTGAGCACCAACAGAAGGTGTCGTTCAGTGGTATCATCAGTAATACATGTAGACTCAGGTGACAGCAAGTAATAGAAACATTAGAGAAATGTGATGTAGGTAGATGTGGAATAAATGCCTTCTTTTTTACAAAAGGTCTTGATTTGGTATCTATTGCTCAATATAGCCTTAAATATTGGGGTATGAGATTTTTCCTAGCATTTCTACTGACATGGAGATGTGATGATGAAGTTTATTTACTGCCTTTTAGGAAATGTCTCCTATTTCTGAAGCATAGGGCATAGAGAACAAATGTTCCCAATCTCCTGGTTTTTACTGCTTGGGCATTTTTTTATGCTTTTATCTTATAAACACCCTTGTGATTTTAGATTTTTTTTTTCCCCATTCTACTAATAGGTGAGATTTCCCCTTTATTTCATTGTCATCATTCATTAATGATGAAATACTTTTCTTGAAATGGAATACATAGTGTTACCCAGAATGTTTAGGGCCAAAATAAAGCACTGACTTTCTTGAAGGCATTACTTTCTTTCCTTATTTACTGATCCTTATGAATCATCAGGATTTAAAGTATTTTTAAATGTAAATGGAGATTCAGTGAAGTGTGCTTTTTGAAGTATCTACAGGAAAAACTCATCCAGTTCCAATTAGGCTCTCTACACAGACTTGTACTTAACAAGCACAATTTCAGATTTGGAATTGCACTTTGGATTTGGATTTTGGTTGGCAAGCTAATAATTCATAATATCTGGTAAAGTTCTGTGGCAGTAATGCCAAGTACTGAGAGTTTAACTCTGAAGTTAATGCCTTTTTTTTTTACAGTAGAAATCACATTCAGTATAGTCCAGGCTTCAAACAGGATATGCAGTGCAGCTAGAAAAAAATGTTTCAAATTATGTAGTACATACACCATGTAATACATGGAAATTATATGCATTTTTCCAGTGCTAGATGTAGAAATCAATCCTTTTGTCAAGTGCTTCTATTGTAGACTGCCATGTTGGAGACCTACATTCAAACAAAGGACTGGGAGGGTTGGGCACTTAGCTTCCAGGGAGAGGAGCCTTCTGCCACTCAATAACTCTCCTCAGTCGCAGACGACAAACGAGCTACAGTAAATGAGACACTTCAGACAAGCTTCTGAAAACCCTTTTGATAAAATCTCACATCTGAGGTTAATGACAATAGCTAAGGTGTGGGAGTCATGTAATAAACGTAAATCTGACTTGGAAAATTAAAAACAAAGAGCCTGAAACAAAGAAGAAAGTAACACTAGTTTGAAGAGAATGGCATTATAGTCAGAAGGAGTAAATAATGAGGAACAATGCAGTATGATACATGAGAACTTAGATGATTTAAATACTAAAAGATGAAAGCTAGTTCAAAGCAGCTAAATAGAGAGCGCTGACAGGTTCCTAGGGGAAAAAAGGATATCAAACAATTGGGTGTGTCATTAAATATAAGAAATCAAAAGGTAAAAAGAGTCTAAAAGATAATTCTGTGTGCAGCATTAAATATGAACGATAAGTAATAAGATGGGAAAAGAAAAATCTATGTCTAACATTAAAAACAAAGGAACATTACCAACTATGCCTAAGTAGGGCAAAAAGGAGTCAGGTACAATTTATTAATATAAACAAAATCTAGAAGAAACAGACTAACTAAGATGTGAACAAAGGAAAAGGAATCAACTTTCAGTTAAAAAATCTAGAAGGTTATTCAATCCTAGGAAATAGGAGCGTTAAATACTTCTTGCTGTACAGTTCAAAGCTCTTCTAGGCTTTTGCTGTATCCATAACCCAGCTAAACTATCATCACTGTGAGCTCAAAAGTCATGCCTAAGGCTTGCCTAGCCCGTGTACTTATTTAGAGGAGACATTTGAGGCCCAGATGATAACTCTGTAAGAAAAGTCAAAGCAAGAGAGAGTGGATTTGCAAAAATACTTGAGGCCAAATGTTACAGATTAGAAGCACCCCCAAAATCTCATAATGAGGTCTCACAAATACTTGTGAAACTCTGGACTCTAACTGGTGCTAGCAGAAATCTTGGTACTACGAATTCTTACGGATGAAGTCCATTAATAGTAAAGCCCATCAGTGTTAAATCCCACTGTTACAGTAATTCCTAATTATGATATAACAACATTAAGAAATTAACATTTCATTTTTTTCCTTTGTCAACTTGTATAGTCACCTTTTTTTTCTTTAAGAGAATGACTGGGCATTCTTCTTAGTTTTTGAGCCCATGTGAGTTTGTCCAAAATACATATTTCCTGATATATAACTTGTTACCACAACAATTCACTCAGGAGTTAATTTTTGACATAAATGGTAGGTAATTAAGAAAAACAAGGTATTTGTTAGGTGTTCTAAATTTTAAAAGTTGTAATTTTTCTTGGTTTTCTCACTTTTCGAAATTTAAAAATTTAAACATTCAAAAGTGGAGAAATTCTGGATGGAATAACTGAACTAACTGAACTGACTGTAGTAACAGTAACTGCATGAGATACAACTAAAAGGACAGTGTAGCTCAGAAACTGATTTGTTCCATTTTGCAGAGGGAGGAGGATTCACTGTAGATTTAGTGTGGCACTTTAGTTAGTGCAGCAAGCTCTGTGAGACTGCAGGCCCATCTTTTAGGATGGTCCAGATTACTGTGCCAAGATGCTCGATGCCTGCACTGATCATTCAGCCTGGCTGCACATCCATGGGTGTCATGTGAGGCACACTGCTAATTGCTAGATTATATCTTGTCCCGGTCAAGAGTGTGAGAATATTATAAATTGTAACTGAAAAGAATATATGAATTGCTTACAGCAGGCTGGGTAATATGCTTTTCTCCAGACAGGAAAAAAAAAAAAAACAACAAAAAAGTGGAACAATTTCTTTAAAGTTTAAAAGTAAACAAAATTTCTTCTACCTCCCCTTTCCTCCTAGAATAGCCTTTCAGACTTCTTTAATTGATAAACCTGAAATTTCCTGTGCTACGAAAATGAAGAATTAGAATTTTCAGGGTGGGTTTAGGGAAATCACTTCTCATTTGGTTTTGGTGTTTTTTTAATCTGAAAAGCCTATAAATCAATAAAAATAAACCTGCCATACAAAAAATGTTTAATTACCTAGACAAAGGTCAGTTCTAACCAGTTCAAAGCTTTCAAATTAAAGAAAATCTTGTATGAGAACAAGAGAAACAGGCAAAATATCTTGCAGAAACACAAGAGAAAGATAAAGAATAGCAAGCTGTTAAAGTGTCTAGGAGCACTGGTGCTGATCACGATTTCATCTTCCAAAGCAGATGAAGGAGAATGGTAGTTGGTCACCAGTGTCATCTTAGATTAGCTTGGATCAACCAATTTACTACAGTCCCTTGACAATGGATGAGCAGCTTGCTGTGGAAAGGAGAGAGAAGCTCTAAGTTATACTAAAAGTAAGGCCTTTTTTTAAAAAATATCATTTTAGCTACATTATGTAGTGAATGGGGAGCAGAAGATGGCAAAGACTAAAAAGCAAGAGTTCACAAGGTCAGATTTTCTGGGAAAATTGAGAGAGACATAGATATCTGACATCTTTACATTTTATGCCATTTTAGTTTTTTTACAAATCTGTAATCTATTAAGAGTTCAGTAGAAGGAGTCCAATAAACATATTGCATAATGAGCAACAGCACAATGGACAATTTAGACTTGAGAATGAAGGCTTTGTGGGATAACAACAAAAGAGATGGTGTGATAACAGAATGAAAGAAGTGATACCAGGTTTTTTTATCAGATACAGAGCCTAGCCAGACTTTTATCTCCGGCTATCTGTACCTATGTATGTGTGGCACAGACCAGAATGCTTCAAAGTCAGGACATCTTTAGTTATCAGAAGAGCAGATGCTGGAACCTATGCCTGTATTTATGTTAGTAAGCTGAACTGTGCAATGCTGTCTGTTTGTTTGCATGGTGCCTGGCACAGATTTTCGTCTTAGGCAATTAGCATATTCTATTGAATACATGTGCTTTGTTTATATTATCAAAGCATATTCACAAAACTCTAGTAGGTGTCATGTCATTGCAACCAGATTGACCTTATTATGTGCCACAAGACTAGTTATGGCTATTATAACTTGCCTATACAGACCTCAGGACTGAATTTTCTCCACCTGGTCCCCTTAGTGGTACAAAATGTCAGACCAAATGATGTGTTGTACCCCTGGATCCTTCTATCCTTTTTTTTAGTCATAAAAAAAGCATAATTGACCAGCAGCATTCATCTGTAATAATGTAGTTTAGCAAAAATCTTTTCAATGTCCTATTTCCTTTGGTGTTTGTGTCTCAAAAGGACAAAGATGCTGAGGGCCAAGACCTGCATGTGTTTCGTTTCATACTTTATGAGAAAACATATTCTTTTTTGAAATCTGAGTGAGCTGCCTACAAGAAGCAGTTGTAATTCCAGATCTCTGTAGATACCCTAAGTTCTGTTTCAAATCCCTTAAAATGACTACTACTTATTTAGCATTTCGGTACATTCCATCCTCATATTTACATGATAAAAATTTCATCATTTTAGTTGTTACCAGGTTTTTCTGCTACCTCTCAGCAAAAATTTGTTGTTTACCCTCCTACTCCTTCTAATTTTTCTTAGTTTTTCTGAAATGATGCCATTCCTCTATATTATAAGAAATACTGTGCTATTTTTTTTTTTATTTCTAAATATACATATTGTCTAATTTTCTAATAATAATAACCCTTGTATTTTGAGAGGGTTTTTTTTTCTTACTAGTAAACAGAGCTAGTAATGATGCACAGTCCTGCCCAGTGTCTGTTCTAAAGTTAAATCAATCATTATATTCCCTCTGCATAAACATCAAACCCCTCTCACTTCAAAGGAGGTAATTTTAATATGAGAAATCTACAGTTTCTGATGTAATTATTCAGATGTTATTTAACATTTTAGGAAAATCTGAAGAGCTCTTCACAAAGAAGCATGTGTTATTCCTTGTTCATAACATGATTCTGTGTCCCAGTGTTTGCTTTATATCTAAGTTCACTTTATTCATTTGGCAGAACTTTTTATACAATACATATAACCTCTTCAGTATAATGCGTGACAACATTTTGAGAGATCATGAGGGAATGAGAACAAGCAAAAAGATATCTCAATTTTCTTAAATGAAAATTAATTATGTGGAACTTCAAGATTTCACATGCTTTTCCAGGTATAGGGCAGTGGAGAGCAGAACAGTGGAAAGTGACTTGAGGGTCCTGGTGGATGTAAAGTTGAACATGAGACAGCAGTGCCCTGGCAGCCAGGAGGGACAACCCTGTCCTGAGGGACATCAGGGACAGCATGGCCAGCTGGGCAAGGGAGGGAATTGTCCGGCTCTGCTCTGGGCTGGAGCAGCCTCACCTCGAGTGCTGAGGACAGTTTTGGGCACTGCAGTATAAGATATTAAGCTATCAGACAGTGTCCAAAGGAGGGCAACAAAGATGGTGGAAGAGCCTTGAAGGGAAACCATATGAGAAGCAGATGACATCACTCAGTCTGTTCACTCCAGAGGAGACTTCACTGCAATTACAGCTTCCTTGTGGGGGAAGAGGAGGGGTAGGTACTGATCTCTTCTCTGTGATCAGTGACAGGATCTGAGAGAATGGCATGAAGCTGTATCAAGAAGGATTTCAGGAAAAGGTTCTTCACCCAGAAGGAGAGGTTGGGCACTGGAGCAGGCTCCCCAGGGAAGTGGTCACAACACCAACACCAAGCCTGACAGAATTCAAGAAGTGTTTGGACAATGCTGTCAGGCACATGGTGTGGCTCTTGGGGTGTCCTGCACAGGACCAGGAATTGGACTCAATGATCCTAATGGGTCCCTTCTAACTCAGTTTATTCTGTGAGTCTATGCTAAACAGTTCAATTGCATACTTGGAAAAGTAGCTTACATTTTAAAATAATTCTGCTTATGCAGCATGTAGAGAATTTTTTCATTCCTCACTTCCTTTCCTTCTCGACTACAGTATGGGAAGATCATCACAAAATCACAGAATGTCTGAAGTGGGAAGGCACCTCTGGAAATCGTGTAGTCTAGCTCCCAGACTAAGGCATGGTTAGTTAGGGTGGGTTGATCAGATCTGGGTCCAGCTGGTTTTATAGTATCTCAAAGAATGAACAGTTCATAGCCTTTCTGGGTAACCCTGACATTGTCTGACCCTCTCACAGTGAATGTGTTTTCCTGGTGTTTAAGTTACCTGTATCTTCGTTTGTGATCATCGCCTCTTGTCCTTTCCTTGGATACTACAGAGAAAAGTCTAGCTCATATTTACACCATGCAAACAGAAATATATACACATTGATATTGCTCCCCCAGGACATTCTCTTCTGGCAGAACAGCCATAGCTCTCTCAACCTCTCCTCGTATAACAGACACTCCCATTCCTTGATCACATTTATGACCCTTTGCTGGACTAGATCCAGAATGTCCATTTCTCTCTTAAAAAGGAGACAGAATTTCAAATGTGTCTCAGCAGTGCTTATAAGAGGAGAAGGGTGACATCCTTTGAGCAGCTGGTAGCCCTCTTATCTATGTGGCCCAGGACACTGATGGCCTTCAGTGCTGCAAGGACATTAAGGTAAAGGTGTCAAAAGATATCTCCTGGCTGAACAACCTGTCATACAGACAGGAGACTGAGGCTGATATATTTTAAATAATCTTAGCTATAGATGACTAACCAATTTCAATGACAATTTGGCACTTATATATTTTGGTGAACATGAACCAGATGTTTATTATCAGGCAGAAAGTTACAGCAAAGAAGAAAAAAGGGTCAGATCTCTAAAAATCCCTTTTCCTAAACTTGTGTTCCGACTTTACTAGATATATGTGACATTAATATAATAGATTTCAAGCTACTGACATTATAATAGATATCTAAAGCTGACATTAATTCAGATGTACTTTTAATCTTGGTAAATCTGAAAGCAGATCAATTCCAAGTGAAATAAAATACCAAGAAAAACAATACCACTGTTTTTCAAGCAAACCATTTACATTGAGAGTTATGCAGCAGCAGGAGCTCTGACCGAGGAAACACAAAATATAAAAGCTGTCACCTCCTAAATATTTTTCTTTCATCTTGATTTCTACATATGATTAAGGTAATGCCTTTTTTATTAACTTGTAAGAATACCATTTTCAGAAACATTGCTTGTATGAAGAAATCTGGACTGACATTAAAGGTGGCACCACAAACATATACTGCAGTGAGAAAAAATTAGCAAATTTTTGTGCTGCTTTATCTAAAGAAAGGTATAACATAGTGGCAGAAAAAAATGTATATATGTATGTATTAGAAATCCCTTTCCTACCTTAAGCACAACGTTATCATAGTAGTGAATTTTATGTTTACTTGTAGAAAAGACCATTGTTAGCACAATTCACAAACCTCAGAATACTCGTTAGAATGACATGGCTACTCTAAGGAAGCATTCATTTGTTACTCAAGACAAGATAAAATGCTACAGAAATGTTCATATGCTGTAGTAAGTTTCGAGGATTGATTTATTGGTTTCTAAATTCTCACTGTCCGTACAGGCAAGAAATGCATATAAATAGCATACATATGTAAGATAATGTATGCTTGACAATAATTGCAGGATTGCAAGCAATTTATACCATCACAATATTTGTCCAAGAATTTGATCTATTGAGGATTTGATCTTCAACTCCCAGAGAGAAGAAGGCCTTTCTCCCAAAGGAGAACACTGTGTTCAGACAGTGAAGAATAGGAAGATGCAAGGTCATGTATAATTCTTATGCTTGAAAGAAAACTGTTTCAGAAGTTACAGATGAAGGACTACATAACTAATTCAAATATCATATTGTCATGACTGACTTTAACTCAAGTAAGCAAGTTTATGATTCATCAGTTTTTGTAAACCTACATCCTGTCCAGAGGTCTCAGATGACTTGGATGTGCTATTGGAAGTGCTTAAGCATAAAATAATTATCATATCCGGTTGCTGTGATTGATAAAGGGAGAAGTTAAACAAATTAGAAGGAAAATGTGAGAAGCAATGCTCAGTAACAGTCTAGTGACCAGATGAGTTTTGTTACCTGAACAGTAGTAAAAGAAGGCAAGTAATACAGGTCCCATTTATGTTATTTGCTACCTCTTCCATCTATCCGTCCCTTCTGAAGGAAGCACTATCCACCTCACCCCTTCAGTGTCTGGAAATGGGCAGCAGTGCTGCAGTTCCATGGGAGATGGCAGGCCAGTGTTTCCTCTGCTCCTTCATCTTTTCTACTCCACTACAAATTCAGTCAGCAAGACTACACCAGTTTTTCTGTAACTTTGTTTAAGGATATGAGAGCCAATTAGATGAAAGAAGCACTAGGAATACTCAGGTGACAAGAAGATTTCCAATACCTGCAGTGGCAAAGCTCAGCTGGAGCTACTCAAGTTCATTTTCAACCTGAATGTATTAGCCTTGCATGTCAATGATGAGCAGCTGCCTCCCTCTGAGAGACTGTACTTTAAGAGACTGCTAAAAATCTTAAAGCTGAATCCACTCCTAGGCTATTAATTAGTTTGGTCCAAAATATTAGTCTCTCTTAATTAAACCAATTCCATATGGACCAAAATACATTTGCTAACTGAATTTAAGCCTAAATGGAAGCATTTCTATCTAGGAGTATGATATCAATGAGACTCATTTAATAAAGGTGGTGATTTTCTCAAAAGATAAATAGTGGGGGAAAGATACCCAATACCTAAAAACAGATTCTTGAATTTTTCCATTTCTTAAAATTATGTAGTTTTAACCATGAAAATGTTTTTTTTTTTTTAATTTACCAATATGAGTCACTAACATTTATCTATTTATGCTATGATAGAAAATTCAGAATTATTAATACTATGCTCTCTTAATCTTTCTCTCAAAATTATCCCCTTGTGAATCAAAGTTGTAGATAGGTAGGATATTTTCTGATTGTCTGTATTTCCACTGTGGGAGCTCGAGTTCTTGGTATATTACTACCACTAAAAAGTGATTGGCACTTTAACAGAAATCAGTACAAAATAACAATTTTCTCTCCAGCAAAAGTGGGGCAGTGAAATGCCACAGACTTTGCAGGGTGCTGAGTCTCCATCTTTCTGTGTATTTTCTGATTAATAATAGAGAGTTCATGGGTACCTTCACAGTACCCATCCAGGGCAGGAGCATAGCCAAAATCCATTTCATCTGGGTGCAAATCTTCTGTATAGGATTTACAGTTCTTCTGACAGACTGAGGAGGCTGCATTAACTCACAGTCTGAACTGATTCTCCGTCTGCACATTTTCGCTACCTGAGAGAACACAATTGCATTTATGACTTATCAAATTCCTGTTTTCTTAAGCAAAGCTGTTCATTTGTGGAAGTGAGAGAAGGAATTTTCATTTTGAAACTAATATCCTATGTTTGTTAAATCATTGAATATTCACCATTGTTCAATTGAAAAATTAATCGAACAACCCTTGAGATAATATTAAAATTCAATACATTGGTCCAATAAGCCTAATTACTTTGATAAACCTACTGTTTAAATAAGATATTTCCCCTTTTCTTTTTTGTTGAATTGCAAAAAAAACATTTATAGAATGGGTTCTAATTTAGGATGATCTTACAAGCACATATTGTAAGCAAGCAAACAAACAAACAAAGTCTTTTTAACCAAAACCTTGGACTTATGTGGAGAAGTATATTCAAAATGAAACTGGGAAAACACTGGGAAGCAGGTTTAAAATATCCTCTCACTTCAGTCCTTGTAGATTTTAGGAAGAATACGTGTTATGCTTTGGGACTTCATGACCCAAACAATTTCTGTCATTGTTCATCCTGGAGGAAATATTCTGATTCATTGTGTTAGCTGTTAAAATTGCTCACCTACATTGCAGACAGCTCTGCACAATAGTACTGAAATAGCACAGTTTTGTGTGATGATACTGGTCATGCCAAATCTCGAAAGGATTTTTTATTTAAATAGCTGTATGCTTACTTATGTTTTAAACTGCAGAATATTTCTTGTTCCCTAAACCAAATGGGAAAGAAAGAATAATAATATTTAAAGGTATTCTCATTCTGTCATTCACCAAATTTTGTGATCAAAATTCTTTGTCTTTGGGGAAAAAAAGATTTTATGATTCACAGTAAAAGAGAAAAATCACTAGCTCTGTGAATATGAAATAATTTTTGAAAGAATTACTGAAAGAAGACTATGCGCTTGAAGTTTCCAGCCAAAATAAATGGAATGGAGAGCGAAATCGCAGATTGGTAGGAAAGGGGAAAGAAAATAAACTAAATACATTTATCTGAAAATAGTCATCTTCCCTTTCATTTTATAAAATGTCTTACTATTAAACAGGAAGAGAATTTAAAAATTACATAAATAAGCGACTATCATAAAGGAACTATTACCTTACATTATGGTGATAAAATATCCTCCATTTTTTATGCTTCCTTGACACAGTTTTGTCCTTTTCGTGATAGATGAAGAAAAAGGCAGACAAACAGAGAATTTTTTTCACTGCCTTGCTGCTGACACTCAAGTTGCTGAATGTTTTTCAAAAGAATGTAATTTTTTTTTCCGAGAGGACATGCCTTATAGAAAGATGTAAAGACAAAAGCAAGTTTGTTAGAAATCCTCTCGGTTTTCAGAAAATACGGTTCATATTCTGTGTGTTCTGGCATCTAATTGTAAATGTCTACGAAGTAATAGGAAGAGAAGTTTTTATAGAACCCATGGAATGGTTTTTCTCTTGAAAACCATGGGTTCATAGTTTTTGTCTCTAAGCCCTGTGCTGTGTTCAGCTTCAGTGATATAGTTGTTATATTGTTTGTTTCCACTGGGCAATGTCCAGAGCAGCTTCTTCTTGTTGTTTTTTTTTTTTTTATACTTATTTTCCTCTCTCTCTGCTTGTTTAAGCCTTAAGTTATACCATTTGTTTTTATATTGTAAGTTACTGGTTCCAGGACTGTTTTCTCTATATGAGGCCTGTCAGTACATAACACAGCAGGACACCAAGTAAGTTTCCAAATACAATAAGTAAAAATTCAAGAAAAATCAATTTTTTAATAAAAATACATGTACAGTAATTTCACGATTATAAGCCGCACCTGATTATAAGCCACACCTGCGGGT
>VRYO01002355.1:22459104-22510395 GCA_009812075.1 Sialia sialis
AACTACTGTATACACCCTGCAGCTAGTCAACCCTGTTTCCCAGTGTCTTAGGGTTATTTTTGAAAATAGGAATTGACCGCTTCTTAAATTAAAATGGTTTTGAATTGAAGATTACAATGAAATATACCACTGACTGTCTTTAAGAAACATTTGCAGTAATTAACATCCAACATAGCTACATATTTAACTTTTGACACTATTTCCATAACAACAAACTATATATTGCTAGAGAGTGAAGAAAAACACTGGAAAGCCATCACCTACATCCATGATAAGAAGCTCAGGAGCAAAGTTTTGTTGTTGCCTACTACTACTTCTCTGAAAAAAAAACCAATGT
The DNA here is from genome assembly GCA_009812075.1 of Sialia sialis. Classification (NCBI taxonomy): domain Eukaryota; kingdom Metazoa; phylum Chordata; class Aves; order Passeriformes; family Turdidae; genus Sialia; species Sialia sialis. The sequence goes on from VRYO01002355.1 coordinate 22,459,442, forward strand.
GCACGTAAGGACAGGATTTTGGTGGCTGAGAACTTGTATAGGATCTGTAGCAACAGATCTTTGACAATGGCCAAAAAACACATTCTATCACTAATTAGTACACTAGTGCAGAAGTAACCTTTCAATTTGTGTCCAGCTAATATCTTTCTTACATCTATATTAATAAATATGATCATTTTGGCAATTTTTTTTCCTCTTTTTATTTTTTCTTACATTTCATGCTTTGTTTGCATCGACTTGTCCAAAGTATGCAGCCTTCACATACTTGATGACTGGGGTTACAGCTCTTAATTGAGACTGATGCATCAGAGTGCACACCTTTATTCTTGACTTGATAAATGTTTGCAATAGTTTTTACCTGTGCGGAGTGAAACATATTTTCTGATGAAAATTCATGAGATGAAATGTCACCTTTAGAAAGCTTGTGAAAAACGATCCTTTGTGTGAATCTTTCTGTCAGAATTCGAGTTTACATTTTTCCACTGGTGTACCCAGCCCACTTCCAGTGACAAGGAATGTACAATGATATGTGTACCTTTCCTGAACCTATTACGTGCTGCACCTCTGCACCGACTTTTTTGCTGCTGGGAATAAGGGCTTGGAGCACAGAAAGCAGTGAAATTGCTGGATACTGTACTTGTTATTTTAAAAATATGTATTTGTAGTTTCTGCATGATACCGGAGTTCATGATTTTAAGTGCTGCTTCTAAGAAATCTGAAATCTCTGAGGCTCTGTTTGTGGCAACATCTAGATATAATTTTTATTTTATTTTAGAGCACACCAACTCTTAAAATGAAGATTAGGTTTTTGTTCTAGTGGCAGCTGTATTGATGCACTTGGTTTCATATATTTGTGGCAAAAAACCATGGTGTTATTGCAGGAGAACAGACTAAAACACAACAGATACACCACCTTGCTAGATCTGATTGGGAATTCCAAATGCAGAAATTCTGTGGAGTTTGCTATACTTTTTGTTTACGATGGCCTTTGAATTGCATTGTTCATGTCAGATCATGAAAGGACAGGAATTTTGAATGTTCGCTTTTTTCCCCCACTTCTTTCATGAAGATAAAAGTACTTATTTTCGACACAGACAACAACATTAAGAGCTGTATTTGTTTTTCATTTGTCTCATATTAAAAAAAGTATCGGTTACCTTATTATTATACCTTACAATAATAAAAAATATTATTACCTTATAATGGCATTTCTTTTCAGAACAAAATGTGGGTGTTTCTTAGAAGAACAAAGCTTATTTTGTTGTTCCAACTTTCTTGAACTGCTGTTTGCAGTTAACATTTACCAGCAACATTTCAGTCAAACTGCTAGCACTGCTCTTACTTCAAAGGTATGAGTTGAGCAGTTGCCATTACATCAAGGCTTTATATTCCACAAGGCTTTATCTATAATAGTCACATAATTTATTTTCTTATTATTAAGTCAAATTCAGTTATCTTTATTCAAGTTTTCTGACTAAAATAATGGACTAAAGGATTCATCATGTGGCCAGCTGTCATTGCTAAAACAGTTTTCTTGTGATATCATAGGGATATCATTATGGACAGGATGTTACCGTTAAGTGTTTCCATACTCTATTTTAATTTCTGAAGACAGATGTAAACACACACACAAATGCATTCAAACACACATGACAAATAAATTCAAATGAGACTTGACTAATGAACTGTTCCAATAAAGATGGATCTTCTGGCTGTGACTGAAAGAGCCTTTTAATTTGAACATGTTTAATTTTAATACATACAGTAGAAAATTGAAAATGGAACTGTATGTTGCAAATACTAGGGTGTTTTTATCACTGTTTGGATGGAAGGATGCAAAGATCCCATGCAGTGCTTCACCCTGACTGTACTGCACGCAGTCAGGTCCATGGAAAAAAATAACTCATTATAAAACAGAAACACTTTGAGGGAACAGAAATAATATGGTAGCAGTAATAAAACCAAGCAATGGCATATACAATGGCATAGCAGGGTCATTATGAGTGACTTATTTTTGCTGAATCTAGGTATATAAATCAACAATCATTTAGGGTAAAACATGAATGTGGACAAAAGGGAGACAGATTCCTTAGAGACTGTAGATTTTCCTGTTCAGACTGGTGGAGTTTGGCAGTTTCATCAGCTCTTCCCTTTAATGTAGGGTTGCTTCAAGTGGTGAGACCAAGTCCACTGGCTGTAGTTCAGCTGCACACCAGGTGATTAGACTGAGGTGGGAAAAAGTCTGCGGGACAGAGTCTGAGAAGGAAATACAGATGCACTGGAAAATACATTAACTGATTCCTCTGTGTTTCTTCCCATCTACAAGGAGGAATGTGTGGTAAGTTTTGGGAATCCTTGCCCTTTCCACTTCTTTCTCAGTGCTCCTTCCTTGAAGTCTAAGGAAGTCCATAACAGGACTCTGGGCCAGGAAAGAGAAGTAGTAATGTTCTAACTTGAAATGTTTTGTAGTTTGTTGGTTTGGAGATTTTTATTATAGACATCTATTTTTTAATGTTGCTTTATTTTGCAGATGAGCCCAGTAGAAACAAAACTGACTTTTTTCAATACTATACACACAAACACACACTCATGTAAGTGTTCATTTATAGTGGCACGTGTAAATATATCTAATGCCATAATGCCAGAGATAATGAAATTAAGATGTGGTTTCCTAAATCAAATACTTAATTTTGCAACATCTGACAATTATTCTAAGAAACATTCTCAGTCTATATTCTTCTGCAGAATTCTTCAGCAAATTGTGGGATTTACCATACTAAGCACTCAAAAAAAGCAGGAAATAAATTAATAAGTGCTGATTGTATCGTATGCAATGGTAACAGTCTTACTCCACTTGAAGACTGGCAGGTTCCTCCCTCTCCCAATAAAATAATGTGGTTTTATTCAGTAAAACTCCTTATTTCTGCATTCCTATAACAGTAAACTCCAGCATGATTTAGAACATATAGTAGGAAGATTTCCCAACAAAAAAAAATCTATCTTTAGCATATTCCGTATGTGCGGATTTCAGTGTATTTGTATTCATACAGATTCATATGATGGATTCTTTTATTTTATTTGAAACCTTTTCCTTAAAGCAAGCATTTGTATTTTTAACTTTAGGTAAGGTTCTAAACATTAGCATTTGTGTGCGTTTCATTCAGCCTACCTCATCATTTTCTTGTTTCATGCCCAGGGCTTAGCAGTTGGAGTTTAAAAACAGCCAGCTTTAATGTCTATGACTGACATGTAATTTCTGCTTACATTAAAGCTTTTTTTTTGCTAACTTTGCCTTTTTTAAAATTCTTTCCTGTCCATAATCACAAAGCTACATAAGCTCTTTTGTGGCTTAATAAATATTGTCAGTTTTCTAAAGCTCAGTGTGGTATGTATTCTTCTTCAAAGATAGCTATTAAGCATATAAAAAGAAGCTTGTTAAATTTGTAGATTTATTTTTTTTATTATTCCTACTTCTTATATTTAAATGAGGAAATATAATCCATTAAAGAGGTTGAACTGTCAAAAACACTGCCATATCTATAATTAAGCATAACCTTCGTGGGTTTAAATAACATTATCAACAAAAGCCTCTAAATTTGAAATTAAATGCTCTACCCTCCTTCCATTAACTTTATTGTTTTGCTTGGAAACTCAGAGATGTGAATGCAAAGGAGGTATTTAGCTCAGAGCTATGACATATCTCCCATTTTTAAAAGTAAACAATAACAAGAGGCATTCCTTTTTGGAATATATATGCCTTAGATTACATGCTTAATGACAAGCATATATCTTAGTTCTGCAGAATTATTACTGAGAATAGGAGTTAAAGGACCTAGCAACACATCTATGCACTCAACTTTGCTTCTCATTTTGTGATCAACTCAACAATTCTGAAAGATACAGTGGAAGCAGTATTCCATGTCATAGTTCTGAAAAAGAAACTTATCATTAAAGCTGAGAGAGAGATTTGCCTCACTCCCAAAAGTTTGTTCTTTTTATAAGAAAAATGTTTCTCATAGCACTTTTAGAAGTTTCTGTAAAATAGGAGACACACACAGCTGAATTATTTATTGCATAGATTTTTGCCATTATTCATTTGGAATGTCTGGCACAGCTCATTCATTATTTGCGATGTATCTGAGTTTTAGATTAATATGAACATGACTTTAATGAATCTGCTAGAATTTTTCCTGCCATGACCCTTACCATCTCACTGCATGAGAGGACGTGGGTGAATAGCTACCTGCTGAGACATACACTCCATAAGGCAAACAAAATACAAAAGCCAGCACCTGTGAGCTTCAAAACTCATCCTTCCCACACTGCAGATAGCTGATAATGGATCTTCATGGGGTAACCTGAAACTATTTGATTTGAGGACTTCATACATCCTTCCTTCTCTTTCTTCTCTTTCCTACACAATCCACTTGCTCAGTATATGTTTACGATTCTTTTTTATATTTGTAAACTAGTCTACATAGAGTAAAAATCACTATTATTGACTTGTATTGTGACTGATAAGGGATCATTTAATTTGAAAATTTGTGACAAAATATTTCAAACCAGAAAATGATGGAGGAAAAAAAAATAAATTAGTTGCAAAGTATTTCAACTGAAGCTGGAAGATAAAATTATTAGAGAACACTCACTGTCTGTCAAGATTTTCCTCAAAGCCCATCCTGCCCTCACTGAGTATTTAAATGAGGTTGTTCAAGTTACAGAAAGTGATGCAAGACCTGCCAACATAGTAAATTGCCCCTTCCAATTTTAATTTCCCTTACTGCATGAGGAGTTCCATCTCCTTTCTGATTTACACACTACCTAAAAGAAAGATTGGAAATGAACCTTCCGAAATTTAGCTTTCATTTTAAGTCCAGTTAAAATGTATTAGCACATTTCATGGATAGTACCAAGCATTAACCAGACTAGATATCCTTTGAAATTCACTGTGTTGTGTTATGCTTTGCTTTTCTTTTAAAGTACCTGCAGGGTTTATAATGGTGTATATTGAGAACATATTGTTGATTTGTTAGAATACAGTATGATACTGTGCTATAAGTAGTCAGTGTAAAAAATAATTTCCATAAGCATTTATACTGCCATTGTAGTTAATGTATCATATTCATGTCAAATTGTAGCAAATTTTGAATTAAAATACAATGTTCAGGAGTAGGAAAAAAGAAACAATTTAATTTAAAGTCAATCTTAAATTATAAATTTACCAAACCATTTTGTAAAATGCTAAATATTAAATACTTAATTCTAAATACTAAAATACCATCAAGTACACTTCTCACAACTTAAAGAACCCAGTTGCCTGTCTCAAACGCAGTCAAGGCCACAGAAGGATTTTGTCATAAGATAAGCCACCAGAGCAGGTATTAGAGATAAGCACAGAAGGGAGGCACTTGCAACAGAAAGGTGCTAATTCCAGGTCTGGCAGAGGCAATTTGGTTAGAAAATCCCGCTTAATGCATCCAGAAAAAAAAATCCCACTGTGACAAACTGTGGGAAAAGAAGCAATTATCCATCCACATATCATCCCAAGTTATGGGAACAGGAACTGTGACCACCCTATGGACTGGGAAACCAGGACTGTATAAAGGTGTTACCCAGAGAAGAATGGCTCTGTGTCTTGGGTTGCAATAGTGGATGATCAAAGGTATCTATTCTATCACTACCTGTTGAGACCAGGTGGGGCAGCGATCCTTATCTCTGTGGGAGATACTCTGCTAATGGGCCATTCATTGAAACCAGATGGGGCATTGTTCTTTATCTTTTCACAACTCATCCTTCCACCGGAGAGTTATCTTCTGCTAATGGCCCACTGTAGGACTGATAAAATTCATCCCATTGGGAGATGCTGCAGCCAGGGAAAAGAGCCAAGCCTTTCCAACCTAGATAAAAACTGAGATTCTGGTACACCCAGTCGCCCTTTTCCCACTGGATTTCAGAAGAAAACCAGACTTCTCCACATCACCATTGCACCTTCAGAGGCAAACTGCACCCTTCTACAGGACCACTGCTTCAACTGAACGACATCTGTCACTGCAAGAGGACTGTAGCCACCATTTAATCAAACTGCTACCAACAGCCTGACTGAAGGAGTATCAGGTTGTACTCTGACTTTGTCAGTGTTTGGGGTTTGTTCTTTGTAGTACCGTATTTCTATTTTCATTTTCTTAGTAAAGAACTGTTATTCCTAATTCCAATATCTTTGCCAGAGAACCCCTTAATTTCAAAATCATAATAATTTGGAGAGAGGAGATTTACATTCTCCATTCCAAAGATAGGCTCCTGCCTTTCTTAGCAGACACCTGTCCTCCAAACTAGGACACTTTGGCAGTTTCACCACTGAGAAATCCAGGGTGAAGAAGGACCAAGGGACACAGCTGGACCCACACCTGATCTCCTGCTTGGTCTCTCTCTCTCTCTCCCCCAGCCTCCTTTTCTATTTCTTTATATTGGTCTACCTCACACTCATTATTAAATAAAATCCATATTCTTGACTGTGGCATATGATCTGTCTGCACTTAGTTTGGGCAGAGCATCTCTCACTAATTGGATTGTAATACAACTGAAAATAAAATGCATTTTAAAATTCAGGAAAAACCTTCAAACTCACACTTCAGAGGATACCTTCATACTACAAACTGAAAAAGCACCGAAAGAGCTTTTTTTCTTACTACACTAATTCATCACATCTAAGGCCACAGCTACTGTGTGTTTGTTGTTTTTTTTTAATCTAGATAGAGAATTTAAGCTGCTTCTACAGCTCTTAATAATCTGTTTAACTGGCTTTTTGGCAGCAACATTAAACCTAGGCACAATACTGGTCTCTCCATCCTGCAAAGGCAAATAGGATGGCTCATCTTTAGGCACATACATAATAATACTTACTCTAGCCTGTTCATGAACATCAAGATAAAGTCATATACAACTTTTTGTAAATTTGTTTTGTTAAAGCATAAAAAAAGCCTTTCCTCTGTGAAGTACAGTGCTCTGATTTAGGAAAAAAAAATAGATTGGGATGGTATTGCTGTACAAAACATTTCACAAGCACACAGCTGGGTGAGTGCACGTGTACATGTGTGTTTCAGATGAAGGTCAGCCTGCCAAAGCACCTTGCTCTCAAGGATCCTCTGAACTCCATCCAGCAGCCAGGCTTATCTACTACATCTAACTTGACTCTGAAGTTTTGATAACGATCTCTAAAGTACTGAATAATTAGTCTTGATCATTTGAGATACTGTTCCTTTGACTTTCAAGGTTACAATTAAAATATTTTGAGACGCTTTTGCCCATATTTTTAAGTGACTTTTCCTGAACTGATAGCACGCTAGCTGAAAAAATGAACTTATTCCTTACTACAAGTTTTGAAACTACTGATAAGGAGCTTGCAAGCATTTTGAAAAGTCAAGATAAGCTGGAAAACAGAAATAAAAATATAGATGTCACAATCTTCAATAAAGGTTATGAAAACAGCTTCTGTCAGTTACTAGTCAGTAGCAGAATGGCTGCATTACTAATCCCACAGCATGACCTGCAGCATGCAGCAGGAAAATCACAGCACATCAAAATGAATAAGACCAAATATAATAAGAAGCTCTGATTTCATACAGTGAAATTATTTATGGAGAAGTCAAACATATTGTACTGAAGAGGTTTTTTTATGCAGTGAATTCCTAAGAATTGGGTACTTATGTTTCAAAAATGAAAAAATATGCCCAGATTTGGACAAATTTTTTTAACAAATTGATGAATGGTGGATGAAGTCACTAACAAAAACCTGAAGCCACTTATGTAAGGGAGCTGGCTCCACCTTTTTCTCATTTCCCAGTGTCTGTACTTAAGATTGTTCTGAAATATTTATTTGGGGAAAAAAAAAAAAGAAAAAAACTTATTAAATTTCATTGATAATGTAATCCTAGCAAAATTAGATCTTTTTCCTTCCACTAAAATTCAAGGGATAACTACTACTTCTTACGCAATGAAGCTGAAATCAAATAAATAATGCCTGTTATTGCTCTCCCAAAAAATGAAACAGCTTTAATATCTGGTGTCAGAGTTCCTGCTGTGTTTCTCTCAGGCTTTTTCACAGCAGAAAATGAACAAAACTCTATTATGGAATCAAAGTAAATAACATCTCAGATATTACTTGTTGTCCCCCCAAAACAAGAAGTTATTGTAGCAGAAAATAATACAGTTTATGTTAAATAATAGAAGATATAAGTGAAGGGGAAGTGGAATAAAATTCACTGACCTTTCTCCAAAATTTTCATCAGTCTTCTGATTTATGGTAAAGATCAATGGTAAACCACATGTGGTTTAGTTGCATTCTCTGAAATTGTTTGAATCTGTAGGAGATAAATAAAAAAATATCAAGCTCAGAACTGTGAAATGTTCACTTTGTCTAAAGATCATTTCCATATTTAATCAGACTGCAGGGATGATTTTTAAAATGTCATGGATTTTTCAGACTGACAAGTTTCTTCACATTAGAATGTCTTCCCTCTTAGAGTGAAAAATCTGTTGTTTTCCTTTCTTCAGCTTATCTCCTATAACTTGATTTATTATTCAGCATTAGCTGCCAAAGCAGTACAAGCACTTTATTTGGAAGGAAGCGGAGTATGGACATGACAAGTTTCATGTTCCCATTGTTTTGCCCAAATAAATCCTGAAAAGTTCCAGTTTCCTCTCTGTGCATTGGCTCTTGAGGCACCAAAACCACACGCATGGATGGGAAGAAAAGCCCTTGTATCTACTGACAATACATAAATGAAACACATTTGAAGAAACAACCAAACTTGACTGACAGGATAAGCCTTACGGGTTATTCTAAGTGTGAATGTTTAACTTCTGAGGAAGTGTTTCTCTTTTCCTTTTTCCAATAAGTAAAGGAAACTGTCCCAATAAGTTTATGGAAATGTCTGCAGTCAACTGTAATGGTGGATTTCTCAAATGTTGACATTCAGAAAGTGAGGAAGGGAGTAAATAGCTATCACATTCCTGAGTCCTCATAAATTAATTACAATAAAAACAACATTTAACCTTTGTTTAAATTATACCTTAAGTAATTTCAATCTGAGCATTAGTGCCTTTAAGAATTAACTATGTGCTGGTTTATATTCTCTATGGTTTGTTAACACACTTAGTCGTTTTTAACAGTATGTAACAGAAAGAGGGAAGATAAGAGCAACAAGTCATACAACATGAACAGAAGTGTGATGATTTCGCCCTCATTAATAACGGGAAACTGTTGATATTTTAAGCAATGATTTAATTGGTGACATGAAGCATTTCAAACATAAGAAAATGTTAATGCTAATGAACATGCAAACAAAACTGTCTAGGAAATTTCATGTTTAGATTTATAGTTGTCCTTTTGTTCAAGTGTCTTCAAACTGAAATTGTCTAGGGGTTTCAGCTTTCAAGCTCTTCATTTTGTCTCCAGCTTTAAAAACATCCAAAATTTTGTTGTATCTGGAACCTGCAAAGTTTTTTATATTTTTCCCCATAAGAAAAGTTATCTGCTTTAAAACATTTAATGGAATTTATCAACTGCTCTAGCCTATAAAACCCAAGAGTGTGCTCTTTTATTTGAGAATCATAAATGTTGATACCATTCACCTACAGAATAATATGAAAGCAATAAACTGCAGCTATTCCTTCCCCTTTCAGCTATTTGCAGGAGACCATAATAAACAGAAAATCAGCATTAGCAAGTTTTAATACCCTGTTTTATTTTTTTATTCAAATCAAATTTATCTTAATAGAAAAATATTTTATTTACCCTTCTTTCCCAGCTACTTTGAGTAAAGAAACATTTTTGGAATTAGACCTCTCATGATTTCTCCAGAATTAGTTTAAGAAATGTGAAGCTGGATAAAAGTGAGGGTTTCTCCCATTCACTGTATTTTTAATATGCAATTCTTCTCAAACTGTCTGAAGAATGATCTATCAAATTGAATAGCTGATGCACTTTGAAAATTTAACTCCAAAAGATAGATGACATTTTTTTCATTAGTTTGAAATTTATATGCTACAGTATCTGTCACAATAATAATAGAATCTGACAGTGCAGATCATATGGGTATTCCACACAGCAGAGGTAATGTGTTCTTTGGAAGATAAAATGACAATTTGTTCAAATCATAGATTTTTAAATTTTAGACAAACAAGGTAGCTCTCACTCTATGTAACTCATTCTTTTGGAGTAATTTCTCTGCTAACAGTACTGCAGCAGGATCCAGACCACCCACATTTTATCTCTGTGGGAATTTAACAGACTGTAAAAGTCCAAGAATTTGATCAGGAAACCTGCTCCACAGTGCTGTTTACCTCAGAGGCACAGAAGCCCCTCTAGGTGCTGCTCTGAGCAGCCTTCCAGCTCCCATGATCTCTAAACATTGGCTTTAGCCTATGCCCCAAATCACCCTCTGTCAGCAAGGAAGGCCCCTGGCTCCTTCATCCTTACCCAGGATATGAATGCTAAATTCCTTCATCTCTTTTGTAGAGACAGGGGTTACTCAATGCAAAGCTCAGCAGTCATAACTAATTTTATTTTTAAAAAGCCTCAACATATTGATGGAGGAAGATGAAGGTGGTTTTCCTTTAAATAACAAGTAAAGTGAAGGTCAGGCTGCCAAGAACTGTAAGATCTATTATCTCTGCCTGAAGGACCTTTACTATAGCTCCTCTTTCCACTTGCTGCCTCACCAAATTATAATTATTATTATTATTATTATTATTATTATTATTATTATTATTGTGTAGCCAGGAACAAAAAAGTCCCTGAGACGCTTTTTTTCTCCATTATCTAGAATTTAAGACATTTGGTTATTAAATTCTGACAGAATGATTAGCTCAACTGCTATATCTTAATGCAGCATTTTCTCTCTGCAACCTGAGCTTAAATCTGTGTATAACATTTACATTCATTTACAAAAGCTGTCTTGTTTGGACACACCCAAATATCATAATTTCCTCATTTTCTGTACTTCCAAAACTATGTGTGTTCTCCATCCAACTATGTGTTTAAAAATAAGCTAAATTTATGTTCTTAAAACTGGTAAAGGAGAGAAGAATAAAGGTTTTATGTAGAATAAACTCAAATCTCAGTTCTTGTTATTTTCTTCTGTAGGACTTAGACTGTTCGTGTCAGTATGCACTGTGAGCAGTGACACAAATGTTCAAGGACACATCCTCGGGTAAAGAACCATTTTCCTAGTATGAACAAAATTAATCACACATCAGTCTAACACTAACCAGTAGTATTTACAACAAAATTTAAATTTTTCAAAAGAGACACAAACCCAAGAACTTTTGGAAAGGAAATACAACCATGCTGAATCATGCTTGAAAAGCCTTTAAATTCAGGGCAGCCACTATCTCTTTCTGTTTGTGCAAGATCTAAGTGGGTGTTTGTGACAATTCTTATTTCTATTTCAACCTTCATATTGAAGGGCCATTGTAACAAACTATTTTAATTTCAAAATCTATGCCTGTCATCCAAGCTTTTAGAGTAGGGAACTAAAATCCAAGTAGGATCCCTGAGTATCAGAATGGTAATTTCTTTTAACTTCTAACCTATTTCTTTATTCCAACTTATTTGTATGAAATACAAACCTTCACCCATGTTGCCTCTTCAGTTTCAGAGTTATCAAAGTAATTACAGATACTGATTTAATAGTTTATTATTCCATGATTTGAATATCTGGTATTGCATTGATAATGTTTTGAACTCTTTTAAAAATGAATTCCACAAAAAAAAAAAATCTATTTAAAAAAGAAGAAGAAAATTAAGTGCATCTAGGACCTTTCTCAGGCAATATCTTTGGAAGTTTTCAAGCAAGTTGTCTATTAAAGGAAGGATATTATAAGGTTTATAAGGAAAAAGCTTTTCCCTTACATTGGCAGTTTATCAGTCAGCAATTACTGCAGAATACCTGTCAGGGTTTCCACACTCTGTATTCTCTTATCTAAAATCTCCATGTAATCTCAATGTAAAGTAATATTATTCTAATAATGTTAAAATAAAATCTCATTAGGTTGTTCTTCTTCCTGCTGCACCTCTCCTATCTACCCCCAGCTAGATATCTTGAGTTTGGTAAGAACCAGGTGTGACAGAAAGGTTCTTCTCTGAAGGCCTGCACCATTTCATCTACAGACCAAATGGTACCATGGCAACTCCTAGTGAAAATATATAAAGGCTACTTCTGATTCAAGAGTGGTTGAAGTTAAAGAAAAAATTGCATTTCAACAGAGGGTTTCTCTGGTTACCTGGGAGTTTTGAAAAACTCTACTATGACGCATCATAGTCTCTGGTTTCTATTAATTTTATCTGGACTTGTGCTATTTCAAATTTACAAAAAGGACAACCTCTCTGGCCAGTTTTCCCTGACATTTTGCTAAATTTATTTCTGATAATGTTGTAGTCATGAGCCAAATGGTGGATACCACTCTTTTTTAAAAAAATGCATGATTGTTAAGCAATAATTTTAACTTCACAGCAGGGTATTTTATGGATACGAAATACGCCCCTGCTGTGCTCTAAAATTCACAGGGTGAGCGTCTTAGCTCCTCTAAGCCCAGATGTACTTTTGAAAATGATGGATCTGTACTATCTTAAATTACTTACAGATCTATCCCAATACAACAAAGACAGACAAATCTTCAAGGAAGCTGTACTTGCCAACTCTGTTTGAAAGACGTTTCCAAATATTTATAAAAACCTCTTTTCTTTGCTTTCCAGCTAAGACTGGCACGTGACTTTAATCAATTGGACTTCAGTAAACTTCACACCTCTGTTCTGTAGTGGTCTGTTAAGCTGTTAAGGCTTGTGAAGCTTTGTAGGTTTTCAGATAGGCTTTTTTTGCTGACAGCAGCTGTTTCAAGTGTGCAGTAGCTCCATATAAAGGAATAACTCAGGCTTGAGGGACTTAAGTAGACAAGTAGATTTTAATAATGCTGTGCACAGTCTTAAAGAGAATTGAATTGTTTAAATATGAACACAGCTTTAATATTTAGCAAAGGGTCCAAATATTCCCATGGCTAGTGTTATACAACATCCTACAGGAGGTTTGGTGATCTGAATCACCCTCTAAATCCCCAAATCACTTGAATGGGAAGAATTGTCTATGTGTAGACAATCTAAACAAGTAGATAATAGTTCAGAGGATGTCTGAGGCAAACCTCACTATATGCAGAAGAAAAGGGAATGGCTGATATTCTGCCATTGTCTGGGCTTAAAACTAAATGAGACTGAGATTCACAGTCCAATACTGCTCCATTATTTACAAATCATATTTGCTGCTTAATGGCAGAAAGAATCCTTTTTTTTTTTTAATTATTTTTTAGCTTTTCACTTATTTCATTGTACCTTTAGGTTTTCCTCCTGGATATAAATAACATCTATTCTAGTCCACCATCACTTTCAAAGGGCTCTCAAAATATCAGCTCAAATACCTCAGGAAATATGTTCTGTCCACAAAATCATGGCCTATTTGAACAGCAGCAACTCACACGACAGAGAGATCTTTCTCAATCTTTATAGCTGAGACTGTACCACCAGGTAGAAAGGATGTGTAATGATATCTAAAGCAGAAAAGCTACATAAGGATACATAAGCCAAGCAGTCAGCAGAAATGCAAGAGAAAATTGAATATTGCCAGACATTAAGCTCAAACATCGTTCTCAGACAGGAAGGGAGAACAATGTTCTATTGTTCTTTTGGGGATGGCTTCTTTGTCCTTCTGCATTAAGAATCAGTAAATAAAATGCACAAGTGGTCCAGAGCTCAGGATTCTTTGTCTCTCAGAAATATCAAGCACTCAGAGTAGAAGGTTTTTAATCTTACAACTCCATTTTATGTCCAAAAGATAGCTCTCTGGAGCTTTTTCAGACTGAAGGTGCATTAGCAAACTGATCAGGACTTGGACACAAGCTGTAGGGCTAGCTTCACATACTGAATGGACAAATAGCAAGATTTCAAAAAATGCCAGTGAAGTACTTGAGGAACAGCATGGACTGAGCACTGTTCTTAGCTAGGGAATTTTCCCAGTATGAATGATGGCAACCCTGTTTTGGAGAGTGATTTGGACAGCATTTATTGAAATCATTATAACCTGAGTCATGTAAGTTTTAAGCAGGGAAAAGAGTTGTGTGTCATCACTTTCCATGTCTAAATGCATAAAGCAAGGTTGTGGAGGTAGTGGTGATGCACATAGTCATCTAATTTTCACATAAATTATCCTTCAATCACATGAGTGTCTCAAAAGTACATTTATAAGCCTATAATTAATAAAACTTCCTCAGTTTGGAATAAGAAGACTGTTATACACCATATTATAAAGTGTCTGTGGTTTGAAAGTTTTCATGAATTATGACCTTATTCTCAAAATATTTTAAAACAGTATGTCCAATGAGTTTTCCTAGTATGCACATTTTTATGTTATCCAGAAAATAAGTTCAGCTTGAAGTTTTCTGCTTCTGTTTTGAAAATACAAGTAGTCATGCAGGTCATGATCTCTGGGTTTAATTAGGTGACCATACTGAAAACATTTTATAAAAAGATGTAGATAAATAAAAAAAGGTCAAAACAGTAACTCATTTTCCAGAGGAGAAATGTCCTCTGTGTAATTTTTGCTTGCAAGGCACCATGGTTGCAATAACTTTTACCAAAAGGAGTTACAACAGAAGAACTAGAAGAAAGATCTTACAAATGTGATATAGAATTCTAAGAAGAAAAATCTAAATTGCTTGTAATTTGGCTATCTGGAAATGTTTCTATATGATTTATATTTTTGCTGCATCTGCAATCAACTGTGAAGGTAAGCTGCTGAAGAAGCAGTTTAGTAACCTAGTTTATTCCCATTAGATAATATTGCCTTATAATGAGTAATGGGAAAACAAGTGTCATTTTTTTATGCATGATGTATCCATTCATGTAGCCTTTACAGACCCAAAAATATATATGTGCATCTGTACAGCCAATTCTGGTTTTGTTTTGATTAAACTTATCTCCTGTGTTCAAAGTGAGTCTTACTGGTAGTTTTTATAGTAAATCCTTTAAATATGGCCTAAAGTTACTAAGCCTCACACTAAAATACCCTCTTTAAAAATTTAATTTCATGCTTTCTTTGTTGGACAAGTCTTAACTGAACACTTCATCATGCTAAATATTGCTAAATTTTCTATTAAGCTATCAAGTGAAAAAAGAAACAGCAGAAAGCTCAGAATGAACTGTCCCTTGGAACAACATGGCATTTGCAATGGTTCAAAAGTTTGAGGACTTTCTAAACTAGAAACTGTGCCTCTGCTTTGTTTACTAGCTACATGGGCACTATCCTCCCTGAATCTCTCTAATCTTTTCTCTAATGTAATTTCCTTTTGACATTCACAATATCCCAGCATAATGAGTTCTACAATTTCAACACTAGAGACAAAAATTACACAGAAATATGCATAACTTGTTAAATACAAAGAGTTTTTTGTTGTAATTTTTTTTTTTTTTTTTTTTTTTTTAATTTGGAGTACAAGAACTGTCCAGAAGGTCTACAGAAGGCTTGGTGCACATTTTCACTTTCCATGATAAAAGACAGGATGCTCAGAGAAGACCTGGGAAAGGAAAGCAGAACAGAGAGATCAGCAATAAATATTTAAATATAGAGGGTGATCTGGAAAAATATAAAATCTTGTACGATGATTCAAAAGCTTTACTTGCATTTAAAGAGACTTGTTGAACCAGTCTGTCAAGCAGGCTGTCTAAATGTCCTTGTCATAATTCCAGCCTGGAGGCTGGAATATCGCCCACAGGGCATGTGTTTGCACCTCTACCTCCCCTTAGGCTCTTACACAAGTGGGTTATGTAAAGATTTAAGGGAAAGTCTGTTTATGCTCCTTTTCATACCATTCTTTTCACAAGTGAGAATATTTTGTTACACAAGATAGAGTTACAGAGCTGGGTGATAGCAGGATGAGGAATGCAACAGTAAAATATGGGCAGCTGAGAATGGTTCAGCTGAGATCCAGTAAATGCAGGCAATGAATAGAGTGTATGTCAGAAGGCTGCCAAAAACGCCAGAATCTTTGAGAGGAAAGGTCTGTCTCACACAATGTGCCTAGGGGACATGTCAAGCAGCAAAAGAATTGTGAAGGAAGGGGCAGTGTGATAAGTTCATGTGACATCTTATGTTCTAAAATAGAATGGTGTTCCCTGAGAGATAAATGCATTATTCAGAAGCCATTTCAGGTCTTGGCCATGGCTGGACTTGAGGATACACACAGAAGAAACCATTTAATTGTTAGTTGCTTGCATTTGCAGAATGCATTTAGGGCAATTAAGGAGGTTTTTCAGCTTTGCTAATTTCAGTGGCATTTTTTGAAAAGGAGATGTGGGAGCTATCATTTACCTGAGCCTTTTTACTGAGGGTATGGGAAGGTGTCAAAGTAAAAGGGAGAAAAAATCCTTTTGCTTCCCTGCATGTAGAGAAAGGAAAAGAAAACTGGAATTGGAGAATGAATGAGAAAATACCAATGCACTATGCTACTTCTTCATTTGGTTTTCAGGCCAAAAATAAAACGAGATGCAGACCCTGAGATGCAATCGATATAGAAAAGCATTGTTATCTTACAGTGGCAAGCTTAACTGTAGACAATAGGATATATAAAATGAAGATGTAAAGAAGATGGTGAGCAATGTTCAGTTAGAAGCTCAAATTTTTATAGATACAAACATTTTGGGGTTGTTGGTATTTAATATACATGTTAAGAAAATAGCTGAGTGGTAGAACTTGTATGCATTATAAGGAAAAATATTTTGCGCACTGGGTAAAATCCACGATGTTGAAAGTTTAGTTCAATCTTCTGAACTGTAGAGATCTCATTTCTTCTGGATATTTCACACTTTATCTCAAGTTTACTTCAGCTTGTTTACCGAATTTTCAGTCTGCTTGCTCAGGAGATTCTTAAGCCAGAGCAAGCAGACTAAAAATTCGGTAAATAAACTGAAGAAAATGCAAGATAAGGGCTAGAGTGTTCAAAAAGAAAGAAGAACTGAAAATACCTTGGCAAGGAATTAACTCTTCACAATATCTACACACATGCACAATATGCTATGTGCATGTGTGCTTTCATCATGTGCATTAAGCAGATTTTATACACAGTGGCAGGTGTGGCTTGTCCTACATACCATGCATAGCCGTGCATCAGCCGCTCACTGTTTCCCACTTAATTAAATAGGAAAGACATACGTAAACTGCTGACAAAGACACAGTATCACAGACAGGCTTAGTGGCCTGTCACTGTATTAAATTAATTTAAAAATAATGCAACTAGCTGAGAAGAGGAAGCAAAATCTGTGCAATTTTGAACTCATTAATTCTCATATACGTACAAACATAATAACATCTTCATAAAATCAGATTAAGAAAATACAGATAGAGTGGTAGAGGAATACATTTTAAATGTTCTGTTACTGTTCTTTTAGAAGGTTCATTCACTGAATTTGGCTTTTGTGAGGTCTTAAGGTATAAAAAGCTCCCTCATGCACTGCTTTCAATTCTCTCTTCATCTGTAAAAACAAGCCAAGGAGTGGTTTAATTTACTGTTGATCACTGGGGAGAAAAAAAAAGGAATGCAAAATTTAAATGACATTCACACACAAAGTTAATAGCTTTTATCACTCTCAGAAGGCAAGAATAGAGGAAGTATTACTTCATATAATATACGACCTGGTTTCAGCTTTATTGTCTTTAACAGCTAAAGCACTGCTGCAAATGTGCATGGACTTAAGACATAGAGTTGTCTTACCAGAGTGATAGCAGTGGGTCTTACAGTGTGCTGGATTTTACTATCATCATGGAGTTATTTAGGACTTTGCATTCATAGATTTCAAATTCCTGAACTGAATGACTTATCAACGTAACAGCCAGCAAGGGAAAAGTGCAGAGAGGTTGGGAGTGAGGCTGGGAGTTAAGAGTCTTAGACTGAAAGTCTCACAAATGGTGGTGGTACTGATCTCCAGAGCCCTACTCTAGTGCATCTACTTATGCATTTTTTCCTTCAAAGGGAAAAGGAAAAGGAAAAGGAAACATACAAATGTGACATGAAATAAAACCTTCACATTTCTATCAGAACCTGACTGATAACACAAAAAAGAGGAGAATTTTTGCATTTCAATTTCTGTCAAAGTAAAACCTGGGCAATTACTTGTCAGAGTTCATGAGTAGTGCAAGAATTTGCACAGGAGAAAGACTCATGCTAGAGTACAGTTTATCTCCATAATTACAGCACTCTTCTGCAAGTGAAGAGGACTTAAAATCCTTCTGATAAATTGGTCAGGAGTTTGGCTTTGGTCAGCTCTAGAAAGAAGACAAGGAAAAAGTTACTCATAAAATCTAATTGTTATCTGTTACTTATAATGGGTCTCAGTAAGAAAAGGTATTTAATTTTTGATTTAACAAAGAAATAAAATCTAGCAGAGTAATTTCACTCAGTTAATACTTTTTTTTGCTTTTTTAATTTCTTATTTGGAGTAATCCCATAAGATAAAACAATAACAGTTATGACAATCATCAATATTTTTTTTTAATACTTGTGCAGAAGCTTCTTATATTCATATATTTTACTTATAAAGTGAACTGTCTAGTATTGCCAATATAAATTTTGTGTAGGCATTCATAGTTACTTCTGCATATGTTGGTATTTTTTTATTTCTGTTGTGTTTTCCAGAAGGTAGGTTTTTGCCTTTAGATTAAACATTTCGCTCAGTTTCACTGAGCTGTGAATACAAGTCTGCAGCCAAACTAACTTGATTTCAAGGAGGTTTTTCCCTCGTCATCATCTCAGGATAGAAGATGCAATTAATACGATGGGACCATAGCAGATACCCAGTAATGCTGTTACCAACTGCCTAGGTCAGCAGGATGTTTTCAGCATTTGTATGGCACAGCAAACATGGGAGAGATCCCTTTCTGTCAAACCAAATCAGCTGCATAATGCAAAGGACAGCAGTAAAAACACACAAAGCACCAGCAGAGTTAATGCTACTATCAACATGCTTTTCAGTTTTCTCATCAAACTACACACAGTTCCCCCACATATAAAAAAATCTTTCCCTGTTTTCATTTATTACTGTAGGTAATAAAAATAATTTTCCCACTGATGCCTTCCTCTGGCAAAAAAATTATCTCTTAGGGAAAGATGGGTAGTAGGACATCCTCATTAATACCAGCTGAATCAATTAAAATTCAGTGAATATCAGATGTAGTAATGACAATGTGTGAATAGCAAATGGAGTTGATTGTTACTTACACCAAATAGGGCTTATTTATATATGTTTCTATAAAACAGCCTCATCATAGTATGACCCAAAAAAATGAATTTATGCCTTCCAGCCCATCAGCACCATCTACTGTGACTTGACATAACAACAGTCTTTGCCAGAATAAGCACAAGTTTCAGTTTTGTTTTGTTTTTCTTTACATTTGTCTTTCTTGGGATTTTATTTTTTTTCCTGCTTATTCCTCCAGAACAGCCTATCACAAAAAGGTTTTACAGAAATTTGACATTTCTGATAATTTTTCTGAAAATGTGACTATTTCTTCTTCAGAAGAAATCATCCTGCTGACTTCAAGTGGTTGAATATTTGTAGAGTTTTGAAAATGTGTAAGGTGAAAACATTTGTTCAGTTTTCCTTGCTTTTAACTGCCAGAGTGGAGAGAAATAAGGAAAAGGATAAAATTTTTGCAAATTTTAAATTCAACATAAACTGTGTCCCTAGAATCCATTCCTGAAATGAAACTGTAGTCCTCTCATGCCTGGTCAGTATTGAATGGGACAGGTCTGGCAGAATTTCATGAGGTTATCAAGTAGATGCCAGACTTCCAACATAATCCTCCCACACAATGCATTCATAATTTTGCTCCTAAGGCAGAGAGTTCTCTTCATAGCCTAAATACCATCAGGAAAGAGGTTTAAACTATTTGATAAAGGCTAGAGATTTGCTATCTGTCATCATATCTAATTTTAGCTATGTAACTTTCTCTTTTGTCTGCTTTCTTTCTTCCTTTAATTCAAAGAGAGATGAATCTGCAAATCTCTCTGCAGATTTTTGTTAGACTAATGGACTCACTGCCTTAGAAAACCTTCAGTTAAATCTCATCAGTTTATTCAGATTCATTCTGGCACAATACCAATGGCTGCAGTGAGTGTTCTGACTCCAGAATAGGGCTTGGGCAGATGGAAAGAAACAAGCTTTCTGACAGGTTTCAATAGGACCTGTCCCATTCTTGGTTACATAGCCCATAGCATTTATGAACTCATGGTAAGAAAATTGGCACTGTGATGAAACAAAACAAAAATTAATTCTGAGGAAAAAAGGATCTTCTTTTTTTCTCATAGAAACTGATGCAAATGCTGAATTTCCCCCTTTAGGTCTCTCCAGAATGAATGCTCTGGCACAAGTGACATTGCCCCTCAGACAACCTTGTCAATCGGCTTATGTTTGCCATTTAGGAAAGATATGCTTACACATGCTTGCCTTCATGGGAGTAATAAATTTTATATGCCTTATTTTTCAGACAGCAAATCATTTAAAACTGATTTGCCATACCTGGTATATAAGACATAGATTTTTTTAAAAAGGAGGTAATGTGATGAGGTATAGAAAGAAATGAGGTCCTCAGCATGCTGCATATAACAGAACAGCAACCTTCCAGAAAGAAGAGAATGAAAAACCCCTCAATTGTAAATTGACCATGTTCCTTCCTTTTCCCTCTCATTCAGGCATAAGGTGATTTCTAAAACTCTTTCCATACTTTCTTTTAGTGATTTGAAATGACAAATTCATAACATTACATGACTTGTTGTGTGCCATTCTGGGTTACAGAATGTCTACTTCTTTTTCAGGCAGGCAGGCAAATCTAGGAGAACTCAGGAAATAGAGACACATAATTGCATCCTTCAAATATATAAGCAAAACAAACTAATATTTTATATGACCTCTTCATCCTTAAAAGCCATGTATTTACTTTTGTTGCAATCACAAAGTATTGGTGCAGGAACATTTTCTTTTCAGTATGTCCTTCACATTCTCTCCTGCAGTCTCTTGATACTTAATATATTCTTTTCTTTTAGCTTCCAACTCTTCTTTTACCTGTCCATCAATTCTCCATTCCATAGATCCAAGCATGCTTTTCAGACTTTTTTTTCTTTTTTTTACTAGACAAAAGGAGTTTGTGTTTTTGATTCTTTTCACTGAAGTAAGAGGAGATGGGACTTTAATAGCTTTAATAAAACTTTTCTCCTGTACTCCAGTGTTAAGTTACTCTTTCCATATACTATATTTTGCTGTGTAAAAATTATTCTATATTAAAAGTAAAGTTTCCCTACTTCAGTAATTGATTAGATTTTTAATATTCACAAATTCATTCCTATTGGATATTTTCAGTGTAGCACAGACATTAAATTACCATTATGAGGCAGGAGTTTAAATGAGCTAGTCATAATCCTGACTAAGGACATTCACACAATAAAAACTCGGAACACAATAGTGCAACACTTGCTCAAGCAGTGACTGTTTTACATAGGCTAAAAATGGCAAACATAAACGAATTAATATTACATTTATACTGTATCTTTTAAAACACTGAATTTGTGGTATATATTATGAACAAAAGCTAAAATCATTGTCCATTTTGAAGTCAGTGGACTTACTACAGTATATTTAATTCAATGGATTATGTCTAATATAAATCACTGTAGGATAATGTTTTAAGCAAGACTACAGTTGGAGAGGTGGGCAGGATCTGGAGCAGGTAATGCTTTTAAAAGCATTAGCCTTTTAAAAACTGACAGAGGTTTGGATTTTCATTCAGGTAGCCTCTAATGAGTTTAAAGAATAACCTCCAAAAGGGTTATCATGTGATCTCATGAAGGAAGAATCCTTCAATATTTGAAAGAATCACTCAGTCAGCACTGGCTGAGCAATAAAATAAAAAAGGATTTGTCAGCATTAGTTCATGGATTAAAATACCTCAGATATAATTGACAAAGGCATTTGAGGTGACAGCTGATATGTAAAAGCGACAGACAAGTATATTCAAAGATATCATTCAGCTTCTGTACAAGAAATTACTAAGCAGACTGAGGACTCTTAAATCTGACAAAAAGAGATTAATTATGGTACAGATTGAAGAGAATATAGAGTATGGTGTATGGGATCTGATTTTCATAAGCTGACTGGATAAGTCGTCCCCCAGCATTTACAATAAAAGAACTATGAAGGATCAAAGGAAGGTAGCAGATTCAACAATAATAACAAAAAATAACAATTAAAACTAGTAATTCACACAGCAGGTAGCCTGGGACAGTTGTTGTCAAAGGTTCTGATTTGTGCTGGCAGTCTATATGAGATCCAGGGGGAAAAAAATCAAAGGAAAAAAGTCCACTGAGAAATAATAAATATTTCAAAGTCCCCTGTGTTGCAAAGTGGAAACTGAAAAATAGAAGGAAGATACTCTTTTCCAGGAATCCTCTTACAGATATTCTTGGAAAGGATAAGGATTAAAGGTAACTGTGAGAAATGAGAGACGTGATATTGTGCTGAAAATTTGAATGTTCACAAAACTCAATATAATAATGCAAGGTCTTGCATTAATCTTGGGTGTGAGGCATTCCTGGTGTTTTTATGTTCAAGGTCTGAGTCCTTTATTTCTCCCTGATGTTTCATAGGTTGTTTTTTCTCTTTTACCACCAGTTTTTATCTGCTGTCAAGAGATCCTTTAGGTGAAGCCAAGTTCATTTAAGCTTTCATTTCAGGTAGAATTGATCCCCATGAATTACTCAAAGCCAAATATATATCCTTATGCCCCAACCAGATTCTACATTAATGATTACCTATCTTGTAATATATGCTTTAGTTTAAAGTATTAAAGTGATTTAGTATTTATGAAAAGTGATAATTTTTAGTAATTGATCATGGACATACAACCTTGGGCCGCTTAATACCTTATTACTGGTTTTCATAAGTCAGTATTGCTGAACCTCATGCTTGGAAATGGGGCCACTTACAATTAAATGATACTAATTTCAGATTAGCAAAGATTTCAGGTGTCTTTTTTTTTTTTTTTTATTCTAGTGAAAGAGGATGTCTTCTTGTAGAGTAAGACTTTGTATATATACACAGAAGCCTGTTTTAATGTTCCTGCTGCTATTTAAAATAAATTATATTGAAATATGCCTTGCTCTTTCCAGATTCGCTATGCTGGGCTAGCGACTACACACTTGCAGAGAAATGTGAAAATAAGTGTATATCCCAAGATATTTCTAGTTGTACTACAGGACACTCCCTCCAGAAAGCAAAAAGAACAAAAAAGCCTAACAATTTTTCTGCCATGTCCCTGGGAAGGTTGTTCCAGAGAATGGCTGCTCTCACTACAAATAAAATAAAATTCTTTCTTATGTCAAGGTGAAACCTCTCCGTGCAAATGATATCTGTTTCCCCTTGTCATCCCCATATGGCTCTTGCAAAGAGATAGCCTCCATCCTCTTTGTAGACACCATTTAAGAACTGGAATACTGTGACAAGAATCCCCCTTGAGCATTTTGTTCTCCACTCAGAAAAGGTCTAATTCCTTCAGCCTTTCCTCACAGGGCAGACTTCCAGATCTTGGATCATCTTCATGGCCCTTCTTTGGATCATCTTGTTTTCTCATGGTCTTTCTTGAATTGTGGGGACCAGCACTGTACACACTGCTCCAGATGTAGCCCAGCAAGCACTGAGTAGAGTGGAATGACCATGTCTGCACCTCTGCTAGCAATGTTTCAGGGTCTGATTTGCCTTTTTCACTGCAGCAGCACTCTGCTGACTTCTGCTCAGCGCATTGCCCACCAGGACCTCCAGGTTCCTTTCAGCACAGCCACACAGAGCTGAGCCAGTACTGGGCTTTTGTCCCATGCTCTTGTCATTGTTAAACTTGATGCTGCTATTTCTAGCCCACTCTACCAGCCTGTCCAGGTCTCTAAGATGGCTGTGTCTTCAGACAATCATCATGGATTGACACTGGCTGTATGCCAGGCACCCACCAAAGCTGCTCACGCACTCCCTACTGCAGCCAGACAGAGGAGAGAAAATTAAATGAAGGGTTCATAGGAGGAGATAAGGGCAAAGAGAGTTCATTCATCAAATACCAAGGGCAAACCACATTCAACTTATAGATATGAACTGAATTTATTACTAAGAAAATCAGAGCAAGATCATGATTCAAAACATGTTTTTACCCACACCCCACCCTTTCCAGGTTTACCTGTTACCCCAGTCGTGCAAGGAGGCAGGGGATGGGGTTTATGGTCAGTTCATCACCTGTGTTTTTTTCCCACTGCTCTGGGAGAGAAGTCACTCCCCTGCTGCATTCTGGAGTCCCTCCCATGGGAGACAGCTCTCCATTAACTTCTCCAGTAGGGGTCCACCCTCACAAGCAGTAGCTGGCTTTGAAATGCTCCAATATGAATCCCTCCCACAGGCAACAGTCTCCCTCAAACTGCTGCAGCATGGGTCAGGGAGAGTTCTCCAGGGTGCAGTCCTTCAAGGACAGGCTGTTTCAGTCTGGCAGCAGTACTTCTCTCTCCATGGGTCTCCCAGAGGATCACAGCCTCCTCCAGGCATCCACCCACTCCAGTGTGGGCACCTGTCCCATGGGCTGTGGGTGCATTTCTGCATCCCCCATAGATCCCTATGGACTGCAGGGGCACAGCTGCTTTACCATGGGCTGCAGAGGAATCTTGGCTCTGGTGCCTGGAGCACCTCCTGCTCCTTCTTCTCCACTGACCTTGGTGTCTGCAGAGCTGTTTCTCTCAGATGTTCTCACTCCAGTCTTCTCTGGCTGAAATTAAAACTGCATAACAACTTTGATTTTTTGTTTGATTGCTTCTTAAACATATGATCACATAGCCATTACCACCATTTCTAATTGGCCCACCCTTGGCCAGCAGCACATCCATCTTTCAGAGCCACAAGGAATTGACTCTGCCAGTGGAAGCTTCCAGCAGCTTCTCACAGAAGCCACCCCTGTAGCTCCCTGCTACCAAAACCAGGCCATACAAAACCAATGCTTACAGCAATTTCACAATTATAAGCCGCACCTGATTATAAGCCGGGTAGAGCATAGGATTTGTCCATATATAAGCTGTACCTGCATATAAGCCGCACCTTTTTTTTTTTTTTTTTTTTTTTTTTTAGCAAGGATTCATGTGCAACAAAATAACGAATTAGTAACAGAATCACACCAGTGCAGGTGTCAGGTGCTCAAGTTGCAACAGTTTTCATAGACCAGCAAAGCCTTTAAAGGTAGCCCCAGGCGCCCTCCCTTGTCGGCTCTCATTTCCGGGTTGGCATTTCACTGGGATTTGTCCATAGATAAGCCGCACCTGAATATAAGCCGCACTACTGGGGTAGGCTGGATTCTTCAATGAAAAAGGTGCGGCTTATATTCATGAAATTACTGTACATTCACCTCACCACCCGGTGTGCTATCAGCAAATTTGTTGAGGGTGCTTCCAACCCTATCATCCAAATCTTGTATGCAGATGGTGAACAGCATGGGGCCCTGGGCGACTCACTTCTGCCACTTCTGCCAGGCTGCCAGCCTGACTAAAACCCACTCTGTTTTTTACCACTCAATGCAGCCTGACAGTCAATTTCCTATGCGCCTTGCAGATTGCCTATCCAGTATCATCTCAGTTTTACCAGGAGATGGTTGTGGGAAACAATGGCAGATGTTTTGCTGAAGTCCAGGTAAGCAACATCCACAGTTCTCCTTGTGCTAACAGATTTTTTTTTTCCTTGGTAAATCCATCCTGGTTTTTCCTAGTCATCTGATTTATTTGTTTTTTAACAGTTTCCAGGAGGACCCACTATTATTTTCCAGGGACTAAGATAAGACTAATGGGCCTGTATATTCCTCAGTACTCTTGTAAGTGCGTATGAGTTTTTTGCCTTCTTCCACTCATCAGTAATATCCCCTGGATAGAGTTGGAACTAGATATTTAAGGTCCCTTCCAAACCATTCTGTGATTGTGTGATTCTATGAAGTAGTCTGTACTACAACAAAGTTATACCTGATTGTACAATGTAAAGCACATATATCACTAAATTAAACACTAGAAAGGCATTTGATCCATCAGTCTTTATCTGATGAGCTCATTGCACATTAGACTGCAGAATTTTGCAAGCAATAGGCAGTGAGGGATTAGTGAAGTGCTTCAAAGAATACCTGATAAAATTACAAAGTAATTCCAGAAACTTTCAAATCTAACAACCTTCACAGCAGGAAAGTAATCAAACGATATATGCCCCCTGTAAGCCTGATCTACTGACACTCAGCTGGTCTATAGTATTCCATTTTACCACAAAATTTCAAGGTTTAAAAAGCTGTAATTAAGTGGATCATTACAAGTATTGTGTAACCAGAAAAAACATGGGGTCTTGTGGGCATGCCAAAATTCCAGTGGAAGCTGACTTAGCTGCATTTCTGCAAAATGATTATTTACACATTTGCAGTATATAACTACTTACAGTTCAAAACAGTAGTAAATACCTTCAGAAGTTACATGGGGTGACAATTCTACTGTGTTCATGGCCAGTCAGTAACGACAAAAAATGACTTCAGTAACCATCTGAGCAAATATTTTGGTTTACTTTTATTCTCTGAGCTCTAAGAATTTTCTCCTCTGTCTTTTAGATAATGAAGTAAAGAGCTGCAGTGAGTAATGTAATTGTGGATATCAAGTTTTAACAGTTGAGAAGATTAAAACATGATGTGCACATTGGAGCCCATGTAATATAATATCACATATTATATATTGTCTTTTTGCATTTTACGTTCTATTCTACCATCATTCTACTCAAGCAATGATGGAGAACATTTCTTGTATCCTAAAAGAGAAAGATATTTAAAAAAATAAAACAAACGTCATAAAGTCTATTTCAGATGCTCTTCCACCATGAAAGAATTTAGTTTTTTCATAAGCATCTATAAGACAACATTTCATAAATCTTACTATGTTTCAAAAAGGAGATATTAATTTTCCCTCTCATCTTTTACAAAGTATTTCTGTGCCACAATGATTTGGGAATATCTTTGAAGAAAAATACAAAATGTGAGGCTTATGGAAAAGTTCATTTTTTACTGGATATTTGGGGAAAAAATCCTGATATTAAAGTTGTGAGCCATGCTTTCTTTGGAAATACAAATGTTCTGCATGCTTCTGCCTGGGAAAGAAGTGAACAGCTAGAACCAGTCAACAACTTTGATACTTAATTGCATTGTAGAATTTTTTCATGTTGCTCTGCTTAGGCTTAATAGAAATCATTTAGCTGTAGTTTCAGCTTTCATTCTCTAACAAATTTAGTTAGTACCCATTAATTATGGCTATCATGGAAGAACTACAGCCATTAACAATGCCAAAATCCCACTACATGTATATATGCAAGATTGGGATGTGACACTAATTGTTATGAAAGCCTTAAATCAATCCTCTCTTGAACCCATGAAAATTATTAGTTCAAAATACTGTTACTGGAAAAAGACATTATAGCTACTTCACCAAGTGAGCACTAGGAGACCAAATTATTTCAAAACAGGTTAACGAGCTATAATAATTACTGAACAACTATTATCTCACAAACTGGAAGAAACTTTCCCCAGGATAATTTCCTTCTTACATTATGATCTTTGAAACTGGAGCTGGGCTGTAAAAAATTGGGTGAAACTAATACAACTGATATAAGCATCAAAGTTTAGTTCATTAGATCTAGATTTAAGCGAGAAATACAGAACAGTTTACAATGGCCTACATATTTATTTTTCATTACATAAATGCAAAATAGCTGCAAGCATGCCTAACCTAAGATGGTGACAGGCAGTATTTGATAGTGAAAATGAAGATGAAAGGGCAAAAATAAACCCTGTGGCAGACAGTGTATTTTTATTCAGATGTATTGGCATAAGAAACAGACGTTAAAGAGGTTAATTCAATATTTATATCAACCTCCAGGAGCAGTAAAACAGTAAAACTGATAGTCACTAAAAGGAGAAGTGCTTTAAAACCAGCTAAAGCAAGACCACAAAGTTTTAGTTTAGTCATCACAACAGCTAGTGGTCAGAAATATAGCACCAAAATGTCAGACTAGGCTTCCCAGAGTAGATGTGAGATGTGAGAAGGAAAAAAGTAACAACTATCCAGAGACAACATATATCATATGAAAAGCCATGATATTCAAATCAACAAGACAGAACACCAAGCAAGATGCAAGAAATTGGGCAGACTAATAAGCAATTATCTTGGCAATTGCTCCCTACACTTTTTCAGGGAAACAAATTCCTGAGGATGGTGCTCGTTTTGTATTGCAGGAAATAGAAGTCCCTCCATGTATATTGACAGGAGGTAGGCCTCTAGTTCAGGCAGAGCAATCATGGAATCATAGAACTGTTTATGTTGGAATAGACCTTTTGAATCATTGAGTCCAATCATTGTCCCAGCACTGACAAGTCCGCCACTGAATCATGTTCCATATCTATACATCTTTTAGATACCACTAGGCATGGTGATTCCATCACTTCAGCCTAGTCCACTGTTTGACAACTCTTTTCATAAAGAAATTTTTCTTAGGGTCTATTCTAAACCACCTCTGGCACAACTTGCACCATTTCCTTTTGTCCTATTTCTTGTTACTTGGGAGGAGAGACTGAGATCCACCTCACTACAACCTTCTTTCAGGTAGTTATAAAGAGCAACGAGCTCTTCCCTCAGCCTCCTTTTATGCAGATTACGTAATAGATAAAACTACATAAGCTTAAACATCATAAAGCCATGTGAAGGTGGTAGAGTATCAGTGCTCAGTGATTTAGGCATCAGAAATGAGACTCTTCCTCTCACATTTCAGGTAAACACTGTGGCTCACAGTCTTATTGAATGGTGAATGAAAGCCTCAGGCTGAAGCAGTGATTAGGAAGACAGATTCTACTTCCTAGGTTAGCAAACTAATTGAAAAGGTATTATGCAAAATAATAAGGTAGTTTCCTACCAACATTTCTATTTATACTTCTGTGGATGGACTGACACTTTTAAATATCATTACGCTATTATTCCTCCCTTTATTGTCACAATCATCCCCAAGATTGTGTCATTCTCAATTTACAAGCAGTGGAAAAGCATTTCTAGACTTTCAAGTTACCAGTGAAATAGCTGGTGAACACAGGTTTCTCAGGAAATTATGAATACTAGGCTGCTTATATAATGCTGCAAGGGCCTGATTCAGGCTCCATTAAAATTAATGGAAAGCTGTCCACAGATTTCAGAAGTGCAATGAATCACTGGGAAGTGCTGTCCTGCCTAATAAGTATTTTGATCTTCACAGTCAACACCCATTTATGTAGGTTTTTAGGTGTAATTGATACTAGTGCATATATGCTAATTTCAACTTGTCTAGTTAATTCTAAATTGGAAGAAAAATAGAATTAAATTTCACATTCAAAATAAAAATGTTTCATTATATTATTTAAATCCAATTAGCTTCAATTACTTCAGCATAGTAACTTTCAACTTACACTAAAGGATTTTTTAAAATACTTTTTCAAAGCAGATACCAGCTATCATGAAAGGTACCAGATATCAAGCCTTAGCTTTGGGTAAATAATTCATGAAGAGATGGTTTCATGGAAACAATCTGAAACTCTTCATTAACCAGAAGAATTTGTACCTCACATACCACTCTCTAGTTCATACCTTATGACCGCATGGGCCAGTTTAAGTCCCTATGAAAGAAATTAAAGGTAGTAAAGAAAATAATAGATTTAGTGACATTCAAACAAAAATTGTACTTTAAATAAATGCCTTGAGTGAATTACAATTTATTGTGTGTTAAAATGATAGATGTTCAATAATTTTATCATATATAAAAAATAACTTCTTTCCATCTTATCTTTTTCCATCTGATCTCATCTGCTGGATCTGTAGTACTAAGCTAGATCTGTAGACCAGTTCATGACAAGATTCTCAAAATCAGACTGCAGTTCCATTGGCCTTTTCTTTGTGGTGACGCTGATTTGAGAAGCCTGTGATACAATGTGTCGTTCTCAATTTACAAGCAGTGGAAAAGCATTTCTAGACTTTCAAGTTACCAGTGAAATAGCTGGTGAACACAGGTTTCTCAGTGATCCCACTGATCAGTTATAGCCTGCCACCAGTCCAATTGTCCAAGTATTGCTACTTATTACCACAGTGAATACATATTAATATGTATAGTATTTATAGATTATAATTAAATTTCTATCTGTTATTTACATAACTATTATGTAAGAACATGTTTGTTTGTGTGTATATGTTTGAAAAAACATTGTATACCAAGTGAAGACCATGATCTTGGTTGAAGAAAAAAACAACAGGAAGAGGAGGGAGAGAGATGTGAGGAGGAATGAACAGCCAAAACAGAGAATGTCTCCTAGTATGTGTCAGAAAGACACGATACATGAAACCTTGTATACTCCTATATTACCTAACTCTTGATCAACATAACTTGACAACTAACTGAGATATAGGAAGAGATTTAGGGCCCAGCCCCTCAAAAGAATATACTATAGGAGGAGCAGTCACTCTCTGTGCTTTTTTAATCTTTGCCCAGTGCTGAATTTTTCTCTCTTTTCCACAATGATTTTTTTATATAAATTCCATTCTTGTTTAACTACTTCCCATACTTTTCCCTTAGATTTAAGAACCCATTTTTAGGGATTTTGAGCCATTTTACCTAGAGTGTGTTAGCACTGCAGAACCCAAATAGCAGAAAAATATTTGAACTCTTCATTAACAACCTATAGTACCTTTACAGGACTTATCATACAACCATGCCCAAACTGTGCCAGAGAGCTGAGTTAACTCATTGGCAATACCATTTAAGTCAGATAAATAAACTTGTTTTTTGATCTCATGGTTGGAGTAGCATATATTTTTTAACCACTCAGTCAATCCTGATATCATTTCTTGGAATAAAAACACCTAATATTCTTCATGGATACCTATCCATACAAATAAATCTCTTTATGGAAACACCCTACAGTTAGATCAGAAGACAGTTAGATGCTCTAGTTTCAAAGCGAACAAATGGCCATTGCCTTATGGAAGGGAGAATATTTTTAATGGATAAATCAAGAACATTTTGACAGAAATTACCTGCATGTTGTGTGCAGCTGTTCCATGTAAGTCTCCAGATGAATAAAACTTGGGTGTTATTTTTGTAGACTCAGTATGATCTGTAAGGTGACAGGAAACAATATGTGTATGTTTAATATGCAACAACAGATGAAATCCCTGTGAGCTTTCTGAGCTTTCAGAAAACATTATTGGGGCTAATGTGTTATTGTTAATGATCCTATGGCTTACCATATGTCCAGAAAGTAAAGTTAGCTAATATGTTTTCGGTTTTTTCAACTTCAATTCCTTCATTAAAAAAAAAAAAAATAAGCTGATAATGGTATTTACACTAAAGAATGAAACTACAGAAGAGAACACACTTGGTTTTGTTCCAAGGTATTGGTATTCAGACTGCATTACATCCATCAGTATTTACAAAATTTACTTCCTGACCGTAGCTGTTTCTATAAATTCTGACCTCGATTACATGTATGACCTACATGAATATGCTAGAAGGTAACATTGGAGATTGCTCATTTCATATAATAAGAGGACATGGGATTAAGAAATTGTCAAATACTATGCAATATATTCACAAATTTTCACAAGTAGCAAGGAAAATAAAAAAACCCAAACATGCTGAATGCAAGAAAATGTAGAAGATAAACACATTAGAGTACAGTAATTTCACAATTATAAGCCGTGCCTGATTACAAGCCGCACATCCGGGTAGACCATGGGATTTGTACATACATAACCCACACCTGAATATAAGACACTTCTTTTTTTTTTTTCCAAAGCAAGAATCTATGTGCAACAAAGTAATGAGTTCGTAACAGAATCACACCAGCATGGGGTTTAGTGTCAGGTGCTCAAGTTGCAAACAGTTTTCATAGACCAGCAAAGCCTTTAAAGGCAGCCCCAGGCCCCCTCCCCGTGCTGCGGGCCCCAGCACTCCCGCCCCCGGTGTTGGCTGCCACGGCTCCCACCTACTCAGTGGAGGCGGTGGCTCGCTTGCCCGTGCAAAGGTGGTGGCGGCAGCGCGCTCCCCAGTGCGAAGGCAGCAGCAGCAGTGCACTCCCCAGTGCGAAGGTGGTGGTGCCAGCGGCAGTGAGCCTGCTCACCGCAGCAACAGCAAACGCGGTGGGACCTTGCTCGCGGTGGCGAAGGCGGCTCACTCGCCTGCGCGAACGCAGCAAAGGCGGCTCACTCGCTCTTGTGAAGGCATCGAAGCCGGGCTAGCCTTGCCAATCCAGCAGCGGCCCGCCGCCCGCTCACCAGTGGCTCCGGCTCACCACCCACCCAGCAGCGGCTCCGCGGCAGCTCTCTCTCTGGCCAGCTCTCACTTCTGTGTTGGCATTTCGCTGGCATTTGTCCATAAATAAGCCGCACCTGATGATTAGCCGCACTACTGGCATATGCTGGATTCTTCAATGAAAAAGGTGCAGCTTATAATCGTGAAATTACTGTGTCATGAATAATGAGGAATATGCCCAGTAGCCACTTCATAGTAATTTCTGAGCAGTGGCAAATGTCACACAAATTTTCAGAGAAAAAGTCTAGAGACCCATTCTTGTTGGTCAGCACCTTAAAGCTGAGACCGGTACTAAACTGAAGAGTTATTCTTCTGCTTAATTCTACTGTAACAATGAATAGTTTCATTTAGCCCTTTCATAGCTTTTGCTGGAAGGAAATATTCACATTTTCAGGCATCTTTATTACAGAAGGGAATAATTTTAAAGCTGAGGAAGGAAGTCTGCTTAGATAAAAGTCTGCACAGCTCCATTCAGAGCAAACAGCTGGAAGCTTAGGCTTCAATATTGCACTGACATAAAGTCAAGAAGCTTTCCTTCAGTCAGGCATCACTCTGACAAGGGGGACATCTCACAGTAGTTTCACAGCTGCTGGTGCCTGCTTTCCAGCTGAGATCATGGCTGAAGGTGTGAGTGTTTTTTTCTTCTGTTCCCTACCACAGCAAAGTTAAATTGCTTAGCTAGTACAAGCAACAGTCTGCACAAAGAGGTTGCTACTGTCTTTCAGTTCAAATGCATGAAATATGGATGAATTTTGCATGTTAGCAGGGATGTTATGTATGAGTTTGGGATGAGAAGGCACTTCCTAACTATCAAGGCCTACAAAATATTTTTCACAAGAAGATAGACTGATCTTGAATGCAGGCTTGTTTGCCAAACTCCATCTTATTTTCTCAGAATTCTTCTCTCTAGTGTTTTAAACAGCAATTTTTATAGAAGGGGGAAAATAGTGTAAAAGGAATGAGGTAGCATTCATTTCTGTAGCATCCATGCATATAAGGGTAATAAGTTCATCTTCAGTCCACTACTTGTCAGCTAAGAAGGAAAACATGACTGTTTTTACACATTACCAGCAAGTGATCCTACCTGTTGCAAATACTATGACAAAATCCCTTTTTGTTTCATATGGAGCTTTGCTTGCATCTTCTGGAAACTTTCAAAAGTTTAAAGGGATATTACTATTCAATTGTTTTAATTACAATTTCTTAGAAAAGCACCCCCATTCACAAATTTAATCACAGTGTTACTATAGCTTTAAAACACTGTAATAATTATCTCTTTAGGAGGCTCTCATCACACAGGCCCTTTATTGGGCCATCTGCTTCCTACAATAACATTCATTACAGCCTGAGAATACTCATGTCTTCTAAATTTATGCAAAATGCCATTATGGCTAATACAGAGTCTTCAAGAGATGCAGAAAAATATATAGAGATCAAGGAGCCAAAAAAGCCTCTGTAATGAACTAAAGCACTATGAGAAATCTATTGCTCCACACCTGTCAATAAGCAGTTATGCATTCCTGTGCATTCAGATAATTAAACCAGAAAGATCATTCCTCATTTTGAAATTAGGTATAGATCTTATTTCTTTTATTTTCTCTGCATATGATTAGTTTTTATTCACAGGTCTGGAGTCTACATTTGTTCACTTCATGCACTGTGGCATGTCCTGCTGTCAGTGTACACTATTTTTAGTTCCCACACATATTAAATTATATATTTTGATCTGACTCAGAGGTGATTTATGGCTATTTCTTCTTTTTTTACTCCTTATTAGACAACATGGATAATACAGATATGTCAGTTTGTTTGAATTTATGCCCAACACTCTCTTCTACAGCTTCTTGTTTTAATACCATATACCAGTGGGCAAAGCAGTGCTATGCCTAATCCAAACGTGCATGGAAGAGCTACTTGTCATCTCAGCAGCTTTTTTCCTGCTGTTCATGCAAACTTCTTCTTACTCACTTCAACACTTTATTACACATTTCTTCTATCAATGACAGCAAATCGCTCTATTTATAATTCAGATATTTAAAATTTTAAAAAAGTGATCACAGCTACAGGACTGAGCATTCAAGTTTGCTTATCTGTACTCAGACTGCAGAATTTTCAGAATGAAAGGGCATAGAAAATATGTTTTTCTCCCTCTTCGTACAGCTCTGGTATAGTCTGATTTTTGATACCTGGAGATAAATTCAGAACATTTAAGCCTTTTATATAGGTCTCTAGTGTTAGCTTACAATCTGGTTGCTACTTTTCACTCACAGTGAACATAATTTTGATTTATTTTTATTTCTCCTCAGCTTTTGCAGAATGCTGATGTGTGCATTTACTTATAAATGCCATCTTGAGACTGACAAAGTTCTCTTTAAGCAACTTTTTAATAAATATTTCCATTATTATTTTCCTTTTAAAATCTTCATAATCATTAATCATGTTGAATATCAGATTTAAATTCTGCATTGGATTTGGCAATGTATTTGTAACGTTGTATTATTTTTAAGCTTAATGTTTATATTGTTTATTTGTGTATATTTTATAAACCAACATATATACTTTTGAAACAAAGTTTAGGATTTGCTGATGAAATGTATCCATGAAAACTGAAATGTATCTTCTCCAGTTTCTTGATATAGGCTGCAAGATCATGTATATAAACATGGTATTTTTTCAGTGGATTTCATTGATATGTCTACCACAATCTCCTGTCATAATGAAAGGACTAGGTTTCCTCCCATTTTGTAGAATGTCCAAGAAAAAAAAAATTGCTATAAAACCAGATCCTTTTTGCATTTAAATGGAAGTGCAGCTCCTGGTTCTACACTTTACTAAACTCATATCAAAAACAAAAAAACAAAACTGCAAAAATCTGAAAAAGGAGTTATAACAAAGTTTTGTCTAAGAACAGAAAAAAATGGGGTTTGTAATTTAGCTTGTATTTCCACAAAAAAATAAATATTTTATTGTTTTCTAAACTTTGATATTTCCACATTTAGCTATTCTGGGATTTTACATGGCAAAAGTCTTTTTTCATAAGTGTTAAGAACAAAAGCACACCTTTAACTATCTGAATTTCCACCTGAGGAAAAATATTATTTTATATTGAGTTCTAGGAAATATCAGATGTATTTAAAGAAAAGTATTTCCGTGATTTCTCTTCCTATATTTTTATTAAGCTCTTTGAGGAAAAAAATCAAAAGTTATAAGATGCCATATTTTGTAACTGCAATGCTATAGTATCTTACAGGAATATTTATGATCCTTCTAAGGGAACGTGGATCTGAAATGTTATAAAATATTATTTGAAATATTAATTGTCTATTTCTCATGTTGCATTAATTCAGGGACTTTTACAGCTTTGCCTGAGAGAATGCTTTTACATTTAAAATCTTATTGTTTTGTTTACACTAAATATCTTGACTATGATGTGTGCTAAGCTCTTGGTGGTGCTAAATATGTAATGCTTTTCCTTAGAGCAATTATTAGTTTCTCATTAATCAATGCTTTTAAATATCTGCTTCATTATAACATGTAAGAACTTTACAGCATGAGCTGCTTGTTCCCTGACTATCTTACAAACCCGCATCTCAATTAGCTCATGCTGACAGCATGCTCTGTTCCCTTCAACTGCTATAGAAATTAGAAATGCTCAAAAACGCTCAGAAAAGATACCTAGAAAACTGTAAAATAGAGCCTGGGCTCCTATACTCATGAGATGCTCATGCACAAATCACTCAGTACACCCTCTTCATAAGTATTAATTTTATTTGGCTGTCTCTTCTGGTGATAAAAGATGGGACAGAAAATCTAACAGAGAGAAGGTGTTATGAAAAAGGAAATTTACTACTCAAGGAGCTTCACATGGTAGCATATATGTGCATTAACATGCATCAGTATGGTGCAACCCTAGTTTTCCACTCTGATTCCTATCCTGTTTCAATTTAGATTTAGGAGTTATATTGATTAAAAAATAGAAAATGTAAATCCTTCTTACTCTGAAAATGAATGCTTTCCCCTCTTTTTTCCTTCCTAATTTAAATACATATTGATACTTTTTAAACCTCCAGAATTTTCTAGAATTTCCTGAAAGACACACACTAAATATATTTCAGAGGCAAATATGAGGGGGTTTATTACTATTTAAAAATATTAATTTCTCTGCACCTCTTTTCCTTTTTTTCTGAAATCATATCATGTTCTTTCTAATTCCTTTTCTGAATTTTCATTCATTCAGGGCTTTTTTCCCTCCCCCAGAACTGTGTGTCTTGAAACTTTTCAACAGCTTTGCAGCTCAGGAATAATTATTGCTTCCATTTAACATGCAGAAAACAAAAATAAGAAAATGTGCCTTCCTGAAGCCACCAGAGAGTGGTTCTAGGACATGAAAAGACATCTCTTAATTTAAAGTCTAACCTTCTAACTAAAAGATAATTTCTCAATTGGTTCATGATTTAGTAAGTTAAGGGACAAATAGCTGTTTCCAGTATCTAAATGAGCTCTAAGTGTGCCTATATTTTATATTGGCAAGGGTGCATACCTTCAAACCCCACCATCCAGAGTTTGTTTACAAGCCCTTCTTGGGTTTCCCATTTCCTTTAGTAGATCCCCCACTCAAAGGACTGCATCTATAAAAGGATGCTTGTTGCTGCTCATGCAGCTATTCACCTCGTAGTGTCATGAATGCTTCAAAGAACCACAGATTCAAATTTTCTTCTGGCAAAAATTTTTGAGTGCTTTTATTTATTCCTGATCATCATGTGCAGAGTACTTAGAGTTCTAATGGACGTAGTTCATGTACTTTCTTCAGCTGGGTCCCTTTCTGCTAAGTCCAGCTGTTAGTCAACAAATGTTTCAAAAAGGCACCTCCTCCTAATTTAAATAATCATAATTATTTTCAGATGCAGTTGTTAGAAATAGATTAGATTTTTGTCCTGTGTTTGCTGTGCATTTACCATCAGGAAACTCTTAATATGGTTATTTACAAGAAATTTTCAGGCTGGTCACTTTATTTGAAAGTTAAATCTATTAAGTTTATAACTTCAAAATAAATTTTGAAATATTTAAATTATTCTTGAATTTCTTTTTGGCTGTTTTTCCCACATATAGCTATCAATTTTTTACTCCCACACTGGGACAATATGTTGTTATTGGTCTCAGAAATTTTGTGTGTATAATAATATTATTCTTCTAAATGTATTGACTACTCTTTTTATTGTTTCTGTTTAGTCTTTAGATGAAAAGAAAAGGCGTCATTACAAAAAAAATAATAAAACTATATTCTTTCTGATATGTTTCTGAAGGTTTCAAATTAGAGGATATTATGTTTGAAGAAAGAGACTCCTACAAACTGCATAAATTATTATTCTTTTGCAGTAGTATAATACAATGCAGATTTCTTTATAATATTCTAAGAAACTATCTGCATTTAGATAGTTGGCACTCTGAATTACTCCACATCACATAGGCTGTTTCTAAGAATGATGTTACATAAATGACCATAATTTGCTATATCAGTTTGAAATAGAGTACACTTGCTGGCACAGGAAAAAAAATTACAGTTATAGCCAAACATCTTTTAGAGATTTATTCTCAAATTTGCCTTCAAATATAATTATTAAGTAGAGACAATATCTCCAAATGGGCAATTCATGTAAGAGGACCTGCAGTCTAGCTGAGAAGCTGACAGTGAGTTCTTAAATACATTATTGCAAAGTGTTGAGACTTTCTTGTCTTTGCTGTAGTTGCAGTTTTGCAGCCACACTCAACATAAATTGATGAGTTTCATATAAGATATTGTAAAAATACCCATTGTGATGTTTGGACTGCTGGCCAAGCAATTCCTTCCAGTTCAGCATCACTCACATAATGTTCTTTCTCTTATGAATTTCTACTTTTCTGAGTTTTTGAAGGAAACTTGTCTGGAAAATGCAACATGGGGCTGCTCAAACAAGTCTGATAACACTGGGTGTTTTGATTTGATCAGAGGTATTCATGCTGATACAAAAGAAGTTGGCATGGTCTCCTCAGCACAATGCCCCATCAGCTTTTGTTTTGTAGGCAGAAAAGCTATGGGGAAAAGAAAACTGGGTTTTCAAGATATTAGATGCTTCTTTCACTCACCAGACAAAAAAAAAAGCTTTGAACAAAAGCACTCCTGTATAAAATGCCCACTTGCCTAACAACCAAAACACAAATAAAAATAGAATAGAAAGGTTTAATCAACAGTTTGCATCCTCCTTATAAATGCATATGATTGCTATGTGACTATCTTCACATACAGATGGCTTAAAATTATAATTAAAGTTGACAAAAGAAAATAATACAGCAGAATAAAATCCTGCAAACCTGCAGACAAAGTTGCCAGTTTTAAGTATCCCTGATGAAAGAATAGTATACAATACAAAATTATAAAGGGAGGACATGAGAAACACCCTGAAAACTTGTATTTTGTTCTGCTAGGCATTGAGTGCAGACATAATCCCTAATCAAACACTTTGAAGAAGTGCAAGCATCAGGGTGAGAGAAAGCAAAAAATTCCTCCACAGAAGACTGTATGGCTGAAATCACCACTAAATGCATCCTGATAGTTCTAAGAGAAAGTAGTCTCATGTTACATACCTCCCTAATTCTTAGTTGTAGGGTAGTTCATGTCACACAGAAATGGCTTGGTGGTTGATACCAAAGGCTCACTGACCCAGCAATAGAGTTTGATGGTGGCCAGAGAGGAGGCACATGGAAGCTTAAGGGCAGGGCAAGCACAGAAGCCATTTTGTCCAAATATCCTTTCAGTCTCCAGCTAAGGTGCCTTTGTCTACTCCTTTTTTGACCCTGGGTTAACAGCTAACAAGTGAAATACCTAGGTGTTATCCATTGCTCTTCAGGGCAGTAAGGGCAATGGCTTTGTGCCACACTGAGAACACATTTTATCCCTTACACAGAATGTCAAAAGCACAAAAGGAGAAACAATGGTTCAAATAGTAATAAAAATGAAGAGTAGTCAAG
The DNA here is from genome assembly GCA_009812075.1 of Sialia sialis. Classification (NCBI taxonomy): domain Eukaryota; kingdom Metazoa; phylum Chordata; class Aves; order Passeriformes; family Turdidae; genus Sialia; species Sialia sialis. The sequence goes on from VRYO01002355.1 coordinate 22,498,950, forward strand.
AGGCCATTCAGAGACCAAGTAGGACAACAAAGGTGTCAGAAACAGGCGTGGGATAAGAGAACTAGTAACACAGCTGGATGAAGCCCAGCATCTCCTGTGTAAAGAATTGCTCTCACTAAGGCAAGGCATTGAAAGAATTCAGTGCACAACATGCCCCTTGTGACCTGAGTGAGCCATGTGCTGGAGGAGAAAGAAAAGCATGTTCTTTCTAATACTCACCCGAGCAGCATCACCTCATCAGCTTCTGCTCTGTTAGAGTCTTTGAAGAATCCTGACAAATGCTTTGCCTGCTCCCAAACTGTGATACAATATTATACAATGGTGTTCTAATGGTTTTCTAATTTCAAATACAATGTTTAGTTTGTCAGTAAGATTAATTTTTAAAATAATAAATGCAAAACAGTCAGATGTATGGGAGGGAGAATGATAGGTCATTGTCATGAGGGGTTGGAAAGAAAGTGAAATACATTTTTATTCATTTATTTAATAGATATTAAGAAAGCTGAGGACTATTCATTTAGATCTGTGATGCTTTCAAAGGCAGAACTCATACCTCTAGACTCTGGAATTCCTGATTTTAAAAAAAAATCTTTATATTATTATGTCCAGAATAGCTTCTGAATTGAGTATTGTTCTTTAAAGGAGAAAAAAGTAAAAAAATCAGGACCTGGGAGGAAGGCCAAATAGCAGACTATAAAAAGTTTCCCACTTGTTTTAATGAGCTTCAGATTCCTTTGTTGTATATGCATTTTACAATCCAAATATATTAATATATAATATTAAATAGGTATTATATATACCTATGGCATTTCTAAAATGAAAGCACATCCAAGGTCAAACAGAATGAAAGTGAACAGCAGCGCATTGCCTAAATGCATGGGAAAGAAAATTTATTTCTAGAAAACTGAAATATCTTCCAAATTTTATTCCTTCTCTCTCTTTTATTCTCACCTCAGCAAGGAAATGGAAATGGACAATAATGTCTTCATTCTCAATATTTCTCAGAACAACACAAACAACACAAAACCACAAAGGTAGTGAGCTTATTGAAAATAAAAGTGTCAACTTCAGAAAAAGAATCAATCAAATCAAAAATGTGTGAATCTGAACCTCCAGGAATCTTGAGAGATTAGATCTGATAATTATATCTCAAGCCATACCTTTTATAAGCTTTCAAATGTTACTTTAAAATACTGGGACATTTCTTCACCATAGCAGTGTTGGACAGCAGCAATCCTTTTTTTCAAGTAGGTGAAAGGAAAAGAAAAAAAAAGTGAGATTACTGATTTTGTATTGATGGAAAACTACAGACTTGCACAAACTGAGACTTATAAACTAAACACCAGCCCACTCCCAGAGGCAGAGCGCAGCAGAGTTTTCTGACGTATTTCTCTGCTTTAAACAACTACAATGCCTAGCATTTTGGAAGGCTAGACATAGACAATGTTTATTACACATTTCAGATTTAAAACACATAAAAAATAAAGCTTTAATTTACGAGTGCCAAGAAAACAAGTGAACTCTGTTTCTACCATCATAATATCTGCAGCAAACATTTGGACTGAACTTACCACCCTCACTACCTACACAAAGGTAGATTTAGAGTAAAAGAAGCAATAAACACATATTCTCCCCCACCCCCCAACCCCCCCCCACCTTAGGTAGACCCAAAATTATTTTTATAGATATTTTTATTTTGAGAAATCAAAGAATTTGCTATTTTTGCTGCCTAAGATTCAGTCTCAGAATCTCAGTTTATTGGATCAATGGGAAAAAGGAATTCACAAGCAGAACAAAGTTCTTTGCTGCAAAACTAACTCATAATAGTGGAAAATTCTGTGTTACAACAGTCACTTTTCCTTACTTTTCACATCTTCAGCCACAGCTGATCTCATGGCTCCTCTGCTGTCAAATAAATTGCAGGAAAACCTTACAAGCATGGTAATGAATGTAAAGGTGAGCATTGTGTGATCCTGAGTGATACTTGCCAGTTCTACAACAGCAGGGAATGGATATCTGGATGACAACAGGTTGGGAGTTGGAAAGTCGAGACCTCTCCTTTCACTGAATTCCCTGAAATGAATGCAGAGAGATGAAGGCTGAGATGTCCTCATTCTTCCACAGAGCTTTCAATGCAATTCTGACCTATGTCTGATCATACATAACACAGTGAAAGAAAAATAAACACTTCTGGCATTTCTATTAGTAACTCTAGTTTATTTAAAATTCCATGTTCTCTTTAGGAAACTATAATTTTGATTACAGTTTTGGACAAGAAAATCTAGAAAGTTTGCTGACAAGACACTTTCAAATACTCTATTCCCATCTGCTTCCAGCAGGCAAACCAGTACGGCCAAAATAGACATGTAGCAGAATCTTCAATAAAATTTCTACTTTAAATAAAAATATGTTTTTATTTAATACAATTTTAGTATATTTTGAAATATTGTGTAGTACAATTGTCTTAAATTATTCCATTTGCTTTTTGTCATCCAAGTTGCTATGTTATTTCCTAAGTGTTTTTCTAAAATTTTGCTATTCTTAACTGCTTATTACTTAGATTGCCATTCAAGGAAAACTTCAAGTGGCATATAATTATAATATAGTATAAAAACACCTACATAATCACATGTTTAAAGAAACACATCCAAAATAAAAAAGCAGGTATATGGAAAGAGGATATTGTCTGAAGTTTGTGTGTTCCAGTGTATCACTGTATACCTTGGAAATCAATGTATGGAAAAACTGAATTTGACATCTAAGCCAGTATTTGGATTTTTGTGTTCAGAGATAGAGAGTTCAGTGATAAAGCGCATGCTTTTGGTAAATATAACATAAATAATAGGCTGTTCTAAGCATTACATCTAAAAGTTCCCAAGTGTGTCTGAGGATGAACGGGGCTATTTGAATCATTTTAACAAAGTGAAGTCTCAGGAAAAAATAAGATATATTAATTATGTATCAAAAATAGTGACTATTCCTTCAGTTTTGTGCACTTTAATTAAGAATGGCCATTAAAAATAAGCAATCAGATATGTCATTGCATACAGGACAAGAACTCCAAACATAGCAGGATCAGTTGCAGCGTCTTTATTGTGCTGCAAAGTAGACAACATCTATTTCGAGTCATTGTAAGTGGGATCTTTTCCTCTTAAAAATGAAATGTGAAAAAACTGAGTGTTCTGATACCTATTAAAGATACATGGAAAGCAGTTTTGGTAGGAGCTGCTGATAGTGCTGCTTCCCCTTAGTTTGAAAGTTAATCAGAACACCATAAAAACACATAAATATATATTTTTTAAACTCATATTTCTTGTTTTATCCTCAATAAGCATGTAGGTCTTCACATATGGCTTATTTATGGAGACTGTTTCACAGAAGGAATTGTCACTTGCTTCTGTTTAAATTGGGGTCTGGAAGGCTATGTGTAACAGCATTCCTGATAATTGGTTCTATTATGAAGCACTGTCATGGCAAATTTTCTGAACACAAAACAGACTGCATAACACTACCTCCCAGGAAAAGAGCCCACTATGCTATCCTGCCTCAGCAACACAAATTTATATTCTAATTACATAGAGTAAAATGCAATTATACCTCAAATAATGCAGGTGCCAAATCTGAAATTTGGAGTATGTATTTTAAACAATATAGAGTTGCCGGAGAGTTTAAAACAAAGAAATGAAACACTACAGTTTCAATTCTTCTCTAAGAGAAAGAAGAAAAGAATTCTGTCTTTTCAAAGTGTGCTACACTGCTATATTTTTCTTTTTAACTCACTCTCTAGCAGACCTTTGCTACTTCATTAAAACATTTTTCAACATGTCATATATATCTGTGGTGTAGCAAATCCTAGTTTATTCATGCTGAGTGGCTAACCTTTCTCAAAGCAATTTAGCAACATTTCTTCTTTCTTCCTTTTATAAAATCTCATCTGAATGGCTCTGAAGCAGAACTGGGCAAGAATTGACCTAAACATAAACCTTTTAAAGATTAGAAAAGGAAAACTTGGGGATTTATTTATTTGTCTTGGTTCTGGTACATCAGCTTTGCTTTGATTCTAATTTGCATGCTTTATTCTGTCACCCAGGTTCAGCATTCAGCTACCACTCAATTTTTTTTCTTTGTAAAATTGTGTTCATACTATTTCAAGTGAGAATGAAACCAAGTTTTGCAAAGGCTATCATATAACATGTTCTTAGAATATAACCATCTTAATTTATAATTGCCTTCACACACACTGAGATTCTCCTTCAACCCATCAGCTCAAATATCAATTCCTTTATTTAGGATATGAAACTTCTTTTCAAGGAGTGTATGATGGTTTGGGTGGAATAAAAAATCAGCTAAAAAAACTTCTGAAAGATATTAAGCAGAAAGCAATTCAAACATTAGTTACAAAAAGCAGTATTTCAATTTTCATAATTTATTTGGACAAATTACATACTTCTTTTCCAAAATTTAATCACTACATTTCCTTATTGCAGACAACATTTCATCATATTTGGTCAAAATTCTCAAGGTCTCAGGAGAATCCTTACAAAATTACATGCCAAATATCCTTGATTATATATATCAGTCAACCTTCATGTAAATAATTAAAAATCCTCAGATTGGTCTTTTAAGAATAGTCTATAGCCACAAATATGTATACAGAATTACTATAAGGTTTTTCAGTGTAAAATTCCCATTTTTCACTTTTATCTTGGATTTGAAACTGTCGTGATTTAAATTGTAGATCTGGGAAGAATAGAAAGAGTTCACAAGAGTACCTGGGCAAAGTACTAGTTGGGCAGAACAATCTTTTCCCCTCTGGGATTCCCAACAATGCTTCATACCAACCAGCTCTAGGGTAAGTTTAACGATAGAGTTACATTATTTTCTCAGCCAAAAAGGAAGAGATTTTATGCCTGGCAGCTGGGGCATGCATTAGATTAAAACAAAGGCTCATTTGACCACTGCATCACCCACAGTGAAATTGAAAATTAAATGCTTAGCAAAACTAAGCAGAAAAAAAAAAAAATCTGAATACTTAAGTGTTGAAATGTAAAGGCAGTTCAGGTAACATACAATTTAGAACAAATGAAACTAACATATTATATAACTTAGTACAGGGATAAAGAACTACACTGTCTACTCCATTAGAGTAATAATTCAGTCAAAGACAGGATATATTTTCAAATCCATTTTCTTTGTAAAACAAGAAGTGCTATTAAGTGATCATGATTTTTAGTTAATCATTTGAGGAAAATCATTTATGTTTGCTAGTTTTTATTTCTTAGGGATTCTTTTCATGAGCTAAAAGTAAAGTGTGCAAAGCTCTCAAAAACAGTTTAAAACAGTACTTAATTCATTTTTTGCAGTGGCAAAAGATCCCGAATCAGTTAAGGCAAAATCATTTTAACTTCTCTTAACTGGAGGTTTCTACGTCTTTGCTACATAGTCTGGTTTTAATCCTATCCACTGTTCCCTAGACACCATATTTTTACTTATATCACAGTATTGTCAAGCACAAATGTAACAGGCTGGCTAGGCTCTTTCCCCATGCTTTCCAGGTGGAATTAAAATCTTCCAACTAGCCCCTCTGGTTTTTTCCTTAACCATTGCCATTTTCAAATGAGTACATAGATTTTAGACAGGTTAAATCCTCTGCATTTCTGTACATTGCCATTCCCACTCATCTACAGTGGCTCTCCCTTGACCTCGAGATTTAAATACTCTTTCCACTTTAGAGTCCAACACACTTCCCTCAAAGGATCCCTCACAAAAACACACACCCCTCAAGCCTACTCAGAGGCCTAAATTAATTATGCTAATCAGACTACCCTGGCTAACCTAATTAAGTTTAATTAGCTGATGCCTTTCTTCCTAAACCACCTTGCCTTGGGGACATATTGCCTCTGCTTTTAAGCTAGCTGCAGAAGTCAATCTCCCCTTGCAAACTTGCCCCCTAGCAACAGACATTCAACAGGGAGAAACTCACGGCAATAAGCCCCTTGAAAGCCTTCTTGTATCTTGAATACTTAAAACTGGACCATATTCACACTGGAATTTGGGCTGTGAACAAAAGGAGCTTATTTAGAAAGTCTATCTTCCATATGAAGCCAATACTGACAGTAATAATCATCCTTTCTTGGTTTTTCTATGTCATTGGAGGGACATGGTTCTCTCTGGTCATAGTCAAGAACACCTTTGTCTGAACACCCATGTCTGTGCCATTGACCATCTACTACCCATCTGATCCCGAAGCTGGGCATTATTCACTGATGTCTCCCTTTGATGTCACTGCAGGAAAACACATCTAACACAAATATTATCTCTATTTCCAATATTCCCGGCTAGCTAATTAGAAATAGAAAGACTCTGTGTCGTGAATAAGCAAAAGAGAGGGGCTCTCCCCTTGTTGGCTTGGTTCCAAGATTTATTCTTGAGGGAACAAAGGAAGAGTGCGAGCAACACATGGTACACAGGTTATATAGCCTTACAGGGGAAGGGGAGGGGGTCAGAGGGGTCAGGAGATAGGATCTTCTTCCTGTCGGTCAGATCCTCAGATCAAAGGGCAAACATATGTTGAGTCCGTGAATGCAACACACATCTGCTTATATTTACTAAACCTGCATGCAGTGATGCAGAAAAACTCCTCTGTGACAGACCCTGGTTAAGTTCTGTCCTGCATGAAGTGAAATTACCTTCCCCCACTGCTTTGTGAACTGAGGTAAAACTTTTGAGCTTCTGGTTCATCAAAAAACTAATTCTTTCCAAAATGTCCCTCAGAGAAAAGTCTAAACAAAAAACCAACCAACCCAAAAAAAAAACCCAAAAACAAAAACAAACAAAAAAACCAAACAAACACCAAAAACAAAACAAAAAAAAAAAATACCAAAACAAACAAAACGAAACAAAACAAAAAAAAACAAAAAAAAAAAAAAAAACCAAGCAAAAAAAACCAACAACCCACAAGTGAAAAATGTCTACCAGTGTTGCCTTGGAAATACTGAAAAATGGCATTTTCAGAAAAATGTAGGCTTCTAGAGTTGTCCAGATGGCAAATAAAACTTACAATTCCTTTCCTACCATCTGAAAACTGTTCTGTATATTATTTCTAGCGATAAACCAGAAAACCATTTATTTCACGTCACAGGAAATTTTAAAGGAAGCTAGCAAACTTTCTCCTTGGAGTGCTTTTATTCCCATGAACACAGAATTGTGAAGCCAAAGAGGAAGAGAAATAAAGTGGTGGTACATGATAAATTATTTTTCACCTAAATAGAAATCAGTAAAGAAGAGGGAATAAAAATCGCAAAATATGTTCAAATTTTGAAGCCTTTTTTCATTTAATTTTAAAAGTTTATGTTATTTTCTACTGACTGTCATATTTTTTATATTGTAAATAAAGTTCCATTTGTTCAATAGAAACTTTCAGTATAGCTCAAAGCCTTTTGTCCAACTAAGTGAACTGTTCCCATTTTTACTCAACAAATATGGAAAAATGCATTACTTTGACAATGATAATAAAAACTTAGTAATGGGTTCATTTGGTTTATCTTCAGGTTTAAAATTAATTATTTTACTGAACAAACTGTTCTTTCCAAGTGCTAAATGAAACATTATTTTGAATAAATAGACTGAAGTTAAAATAAATACTGAAGCAGACAGTATCATCTGATAAATGATGACCTACTAAGATTTAATAAGTGATATAGAAAATTGGGAGCATCATTGATTAAATGTTTTATCCCATTCAAAACTCCGTATTCTAAAGAAAATTTTGATAACCAGAAGGGATCCCTTTAATTATTCTAAGGAATATAATGCTCTGCAAAGAGCAGTAATACAACTTACCTTCCCATTAAGGCATAACTTTACCTCACATTACTGTCTGCTTAGCTTTGCACTGTACAGTCAAAGTAATGGCAGGCATATATAGACTTATTCTAAATATTTCTAAATTTTGACAAGTTTCAGATTTTTATCTGTGCTTTTGTTTATGCAGTTTTCTGGAGGGTGTTTTGTTTTGGGATTTTTTTTTTTTTTTTGTATTATACAAATGTACAAAACATTAATATTTCAAAAAATACTTCTACCGATTCAGTAAGACTTTCCACTTAGTGAGGATACCAAGATTGCCTTCTTGATTGAACATTCCAACAACATAAATATGCTTTGCAAGTATGGCCTCTATATAAGCACGATTCTTAACAGGCTTAAAATCCAGAATAATTTGTAGCAATTCTGTACTTTGCAGAATGCAAACTATTCATATTTTTCCAATTAAATGTATTAGCAGTATGCTCTTAAACAGAAATAGGAGTTTCTGACTGAAATAAGAAAGACCCTTATCAAGCTAAATGTTACATTTCCAATTATAACACTTGGGAAACAGTGCTAGGGAAAAAATGCTGGCTGTTACATACCAGAAGAAACAAGCCAAAACTTACTTTCTTGGAGGTCTTCTTTTTTCCCTTATCTCAACTCTACACTGTGGCACCTTCTGACCTATAATGTTGAACATGTTCAGGCTATTCAGCTGTTAGAATAAACTCCAGCAGCAAGTATGAAATGAATTTCCTATTGAAAACGTTGATAAAATGTTGGTAGGTAGAAGTAGTGGCACATGGTGTGGAGAAAATTACTTTGAAAATACCCAATCTAATGCTCATATTTGGAATTAAACAAGTAGTTGCCTGAAGCTTCCCATGTATTCAGGAAACTGCATGTCTTGCAAATTGTAGTAGGATATGGATTCCTCTAGCCAAATAAGTCCTGCAGTGCATATGAAGTACAGATAGCATGTTTCCAAAAGTGTTTATTTGGAATACAACCATTATCATAACCAAATTCTGCTGTGAATTAGCTTCCTTAGATCCACAGAGGTCAGGTTTGTAGCTTGCATTTAGTTTTTAAAAACTAGTGTAGTACTGACAAATAAGAGATTGAAATGTTGACATTAACACAAAAAATAAATTCACAAAACATGTAGCCCATTCAATGTTTAGTTGCTTCTTTAAGATTTAGACCACTTATCTCAGTACTGTATCTACTTGAGAAAAGCAATCAAATGTATGATTCCAGTACAGAGAATTTACATGCCCTACACTCACATACAACAAAAATGTCCAAGTGATAGGAGAGTTTCCTATGATGTGCATACTTATTGTTCCAAGGAGAGTGGATGAATCTCTAAAAATTCTTCCTGAAACTGGCCTTAATGTGAGTTTCTTTCAAAACTTTAGACAAGTATCCTAAAGACAGTAATATAGCTTTCTAGATAATCTCAAATCCTCTTTTTTTAAAAGTTTTATACGTGCTCCAAAATGAAAGGACACTGTGAATCATGTAACAACTCAAGCAATTATTGCAGTATGATAGAGACTGAAAAAGAGCAGATGGTACATATTTCTCTTGGAGGCAGAGGACATTAGTGGAGAGGAATAAAACAAAACAAAGGAATAAAGTTCAGAGGAGACATTCCTTTTCAAGTCTTACTCTTCACCTCATCGTTCTTGATCCTTCATGGATGCTGCTGTTTTCTGTGATCTCATGTCACAGTCAAACAATAGTGAGTTAGAGAATGCAATTTAGAAGGATGGTATGCTGTAGCAAGAGATGTGTCAGGAGAGCTGAAAATGAGACATATTGGCCTCTCTTCACTCAGTGAAGATTTATAGGAAGAAAAAGTAGCCCTCAGGACCTTGAAAGATCTGCAGGCATATTTTTGGAGAGAGACAAAACCTTCCCTCCTTTTGACAAGCTTCCCTGAACTGGATTTCTTTTCTGACATCTTAACTTTGCAACCTAGGGGCTGAAATAATTTTTTCAAGCTCACTGAAGACCAAAATCTGTTGTGATGCTCCAGTTTCAAAATTTGATATGCTACTGTGTTCACCTGTCTTCAGTCATCATCACTGCTAGTGGGATTTTCAATGTTAGTCTTTACCTGCTCTGATCTTTAATCATCTGCTACAGAGGAAGAATAGTAATTGATCTTGGTGAATATTTCTATTTCTCTGCTCTCACAACTCAATAAGTTCTTTAGCAATCTCTAGAACTTAAAAAGAAGTCCTGTGTTTGTTTTAGAATCTTAACATGAAAAATTAATATTTTGTGTTGGTTTAATAACAGGGAATACAGTAGGATGTCTTGAGTAGTTAGATGGCAGATAAAGCACAAACTAACAAAATATATCTGAAAATACATAAAAATTGATTGGAAAATTGCTCTGCCTTGTGAATTAAGAAACAGAGCTCTCCACTCTCTGTTTCTTATGATATTCCACTGAAAAATAAATCATAGTGTAATTTTTTCTTTTTTTCACTTTGAGCGCTATTTGTGCATCAAGCCTTAAATTACACGCATACACTTGGTTTAAATGCTTCTAACAAACAGCAACACTCTCTTTCTTCAACATATAGTTTTTAAGACCCTACTGCAAATGGCATCCACAGTTTCAGTCCTTCAGGATATTTTTTTAATACATGATTAAAACACATTTATTCTCATAATCAATACAAATTTAAAGCCAAGTATATTTAAGGATTAGTGGTTTAATAATTATGACCATATTATAAAACAACAAGACAAAGCTATGGAGCTTTATATGTGGAATTTTATGATTATCTTATGTTGTGCTTGCATTGGCAAGTAATTCAGTGTGACAGGAACAGAGATCAGGAGAGCAAAAAATTGAACGGAGGCCCTTAAATCTACATTATACATTTCATTGCTGCACCTGCTTGCCCTTTTCCAATCAGAGGCTCTAACTCTGAGACAAGCTTAGCCTTGGAACATATCGTCTGAGATGGGTGCTTGCCCAAGCTTTTCAGGTTGCCATGCCACAGCTCATAATCAGATACAATTCTGAGAGCCTTGGCTATGTTCAGGAAAACACTACCACTGAGGAGATGCCTAACAATACTTCCCACAGAGAGAAATAACCCCTTTCAGAAGGAAATTCACCCTGGTGTGAAACACCTGCCAGAGAGGTACAGGCTGGAATCTACATCTCGCTGTATAAACCATGGAAGTTCAATCAACTAGCCTAGCTACTTAATATCCTGAATTACATTTAGAAAGCACAAAACCAAGTGGCTCATACTCCATCACTGTATCATTTTTTGTTTTAATTAGTGTTAAAACCATTGTAAAATAATAGTGACAATGTTCATACAAACTGGGTGAAAGTGAAAAGAAATTGTGTTAACCCAAAATGTTTCATACAAACATATAGAACCTATTTTCATAAATTCATACAAATTTTTAGCTTTTACATTTTTCATTTTAGTTTACGAAATTAAACGTAATTAAATTCAATTTTACATTTTTATATTTTCATTATATGATTCCATTTTTAAAAATTCTTTTGTTGCATACAATTATTCGTTTTGCTTGGCTACATTTTCAGATAATTTAATCCATGTAAAACTTACAGTAGTTTCACGATTATAAA